>JACXIM010000044.1:459685-592776 GCA_014737505.1 Bombus sibiricus | reverse complement strand
AAATGTGAGAAAAACAATGTCATCTTGTCCTTTCTTTCCCTTGAGCATCGAGTTTCATCTTTCCGCATATAAGGGAAACCATTCAAAATATATTTTGTTTGGATGTCAACTGCTAACAAAAACTTAATGCCCAATTTATGAGGCTTATTCGGCATATATTGCGTAAACTTTTTTTTCCTCGAGGTGGGGAAAATGCTATTACGCATACCCAGTAACTGAGTATGTGGGATTCGGCGGATGGCGTCGCTACACCCACTAAAAGCCCCTCCTCTATCCGTTCCTCTTATGGTACAAGAACCAACCCCGGAACCGCCTTTCTACATTACTTCAGGGTTGGTCTTAGTGTGTACCCCTCAATCTTCTCAATTCAGTCTACTAGCTTGTCTTTTCCTCCTCTCCACAATCCTCTCTTGCACTCGTCTTTCTTGCATGATTTTCCTGGAAAACGCTTGGAACCTAGTCCAATTGTCCTCTTTCCTGATTGCTGCCTCTATCAAATTTTCCACCGTAAGTGGCATGCCAACTTAGCTTTCAAATTCAGTCCTCTCGTAAATCCACCTAGGGCAGTGGAACAACGCCCTATTCGTTAAGCTTTGTAAAAGTCTTGTTTATACGTGTAAATATAATCTACGCTTTGTAAAACGATAGCTAACTCAAATGAAGAATCGTTACGCGTCCTAAATACTAATGAAAACCCGACATCAGAAGTGGGATCAGGGCCGCTTATAACAGTGGTGGAACAGCTCGCATCCATCGTGCGCCAGTTAACTCAACCGAGAGAGCAAAGACCGAGTGCGGAACGCGAAAAATTATCGCTACCGCGTTTTAACCCTGAAATCGCGGGTGCCGATCCAGCTGCGTGGTGCGCGACTGTTAGCGTGATTATGGAGAAAAGGCCTCTACAAGACGGCGAGCTATATCTTACTATAAGTCGAGCTCTAGAGGGTACTGCAGCACAGTGGCTTGCGCAAGTTACGGTCAGTGGTCTTACTTGGACAAAATTTACGGAACATTTTCTCGCGCGTTATGGTGGCACGGAGACGGCAACCTCAGCGCTAATGAGGATGTTCAATGAACCACCACTGAAGGACGAAACCACGGGGGCTTTCGGTAATCGTCTTCGCTCCCTCCTGTCGGCGAGATGGGAAAATCTAACCAGCGTCGAACTGATTAACGTCGCCGTCCTTCTACGACTGATTTCACATGACCGGCGTGTCGAATGGATAGCACTCACGAATGATATCCAGACCCGGGATCAATTCCATAAGAGACTGGTACCTCCGTCAAATAATAATAATAATATAACCTGAAGCTAAACGAAGCAGGCCATCAGTTTCCCAGATTAGGTGCTACCGCTGGGTTGCTTATGGACATGGAAGAACGGAGTGTCACAAGAGAATAAAAACGGGAAAGGAGCAGAATATACAGAACCCAAAGGAAAAACGACCAGCCGCATCGTCGAAGGTGACTTACTTCAAATGCCATGTGGAGGGACATATCGCGTCTAATTGTCCATTATTGCGGAAAAGAAATTACGATTCCAATAACGAACGCCGGATCGACTCCTGCGTAGTGGAAGCTCCGGCTGGTAGATTAAGTCATCTGGGTGAGTCGTTTCCATTTTACTTTGATTCTGGAGCCTAGTGTTCATTAATTAAAGAGTTCTTAGCCTCGAAATTTTCCGGTAAAAGAATAAACGATATAGTAGTATTGCGGGGGATAGGGAATACTTGTATTAAGAGTACACTTCAGATTTTGTCCACTGTTTGTATTAATGGTTTTACATTGGAGATAATTTTTCATGTCCTTGCCGATGGTTACTTAAAATACGATATCATGATTGGTCGCGAAATTTTGAGCCAAGGTTTTGATGTAAATATTAAGCAAAATAGCCTCGATATTTGTAAAGCAAAGATAATAAATGTTTGTAGTAAAACTGCGGAAGTCGAGGTCAATATGAATGAAATGGACACTGATGTCGTTGGTAACGATAAAAATCGATTAATTTCTGTTTTAAAAAAATTCAGAAATTCATTTATTACGGGTTTCCCACGTACTCGCGTAAATACGGACCAGTTGGAAATACGGTTAATTGATCCTAACGTCACCGTGCAAAGAAGCCCTTACAGACTTAGCGAGGAAGAGCGAGTTAATCAGAGCGAAAATCGTAAGGCCTAGTAATTCGCCGTTCGCGAGCCCTATGTTACTCGTGAAGAAGGAAGACGGTTCAGATAGATTGTGCGTAGATTTTCGGGCGCTAAATAAAAATACGGGTGCGGATCGGTATCCTCTACCTCTTATCGCGGATCAAATCGCGAGATTGAAACAGGCTAGATACTTTATTAGCCTGGACATGACCAGCGGATTCCACCAAATCCCTATCCATCCTAATTCTACGGAGTATACGGCGTTTGTTACCCCCGATGGACAATACGAGTATGTAATGATGCCGTTTGAGTTGAAGGATGCACCATCCGTCTTTCAGAGAGCCATTTTCAAAGCCCTAGGTGATCTTGCCTATTCGTACGTAGTTGTTTATTTGGGAGGCCCCCGGCCGTGTCCTGCGACTAGCGATTGGCGAGAGTTTGAACCCCTCGTCAGTTGTGGAAGCGATGTTGAGCGGGTAACAGGAGTTCCTCGCGGTCCGTTCCTATTGCGAAGAAGTAATGCTCGCAAAGGAGAGGGCAAAGCAGGAGAGGCTGAGAACTTCTCGCTCTTATAGTGTTCCGCGCCGAAGTGCGGCTTTGCGCCGCCCTAAGTGGTCATAGGGGTCGTCACACCGAGGAGGTTCTGGGATCTCCTCACACTTGCACGACGGCCCAGCGGATAGCGTTGAGAGGTGTGGCCCCTCTCAATGTCCAAACTAGACCAGAAGAATGACTCCCTCGGAATGGGAGAAGACGCGGGAGTGGCTCGGCAGCAATTGGAAAGAGATCCCGGGGCACTCCTGTTAAGCGTTAGGTACGCCACCGTGGGGTTTTAATCGGTAAGTCTGACACTACCCCGTTCCTCTTCTGAGAAGCGGCGGGGTATCCATGAGGATTTCCCCACGTTTAAAAGAAAAAAGCTTAGCTCGTGAAGAAGACCATGGTATTCAGACACGTATACAAGCCCGCGCGACATTTTGCAAAAGAAATGGTAGGTTGAGCATTAAACCTTCTTACTCATGGAAATCTATAAAAGCATATCGAAAACCGCCCTATGAAATTTCCAAGTAGAGAGGATTAATGTTTCCTCTTGCGTTACGTAAAATGTTTAAGACATAATATGTGCGATTTCAGGAGAAGAATGCAATGCAAAGTACATACCATTTTGTGCTCGGAGAATTATTATAAATTTTATTGAATAGGATTGTAGCGGACCGTTATTGAGGAGCCTACTCGAGTGAGCTGGAAAATATCAAGCGCCCAAGTACTATTACATTTACTTTATTTATATTTTCTGTATAGTAGATATAAATTGATTGATATTTACTACTATATTTACTTAATCGGGGTACCTTTTCTCTTCGCAACATTCAAGAAAAGGAACAGATTTCTGCATCCCGAGTGGCCACGGAAAAAGACAAAAAAAAAGATCTGAAGAATGTCACTACCAGTCATGACGCACGTTTGCTTCCTTCAGTCATATAAATTGTATCTTTGTCAGTGGTTCTCATGATCTATTCACCATAATCGTATCTATCCCAAAGATCATTTTATGATCATGTTATGGGACATGTTTGGATGCGTTTTAATCTCACCTTTTTAATGATAAACACAAAAATGTCAATCCGTTTAAAAAAGAAACGTTACAGTGAGTAAAATATCAGAGAATATGACCTTAAGAAAAGGAGAGAATAAGATATATTTAAATTTAAAAAATTATTGCATTTAATCAATTTTGAATAATAGTCCTTGTTCTAGAATTTTGTACAAGTTTATTAGAGGTAAGAAAATAACATAGCTCAATGCGTATTAAAGAAAGTTAATAATTAAAACGAAATTATTTTATTGTCAATATAATTGTTATTTTCAGAAATATAAAATGTAACATCTTACATCATTCGTAACAGTTAATGTATACACCCGTAACTAACAATAGACGTACGATTAAAATACACAAAAGAAAGAGTAAATTGTAATTTCAATTATAACTTGAGACATAGTTATAAACCTTATTTCTTGTCTTTTACACTACATGTAACACATTTCAACCATGAATTGAGCGACCTCACGATGTGAATGTTGTAATCGAAAGCATTCCAATCATATGATACTATTGATATTCCGACTTGATCTTCAGAATCTGGTCTTTAAATATCTGAAATTATTTTACATACAACGAATCAATTTTAACGTTCATGAAATAGTTAAATAATTTCTGTAAATTACCTTCGTTTTTTGTATAAATTTTCTCTATATAAACATATTCTTATTGTTCAACTTCTTCATCACTGATTGTTTTTAGTAGTTCTTGTAACTCTACTTCCGATGGCAAACCGAGCAGTTCACAACTACGTTTCCACAATCGGGTTGCTAATTCAGCGTTACAAGCCTTTGACGAGGGTCTTGCTGTTCTGCAGTTGCTAAAAGATAAATATATATTGTAGAAATAAATAAAAATTTTCAAAGAAAGGCAATGTCCTCTCAGAGATTCAAATTACCATAATAAAGAACTAAATAAGAATTCTGTAATTAGAAACTTCTTATAAGTATAGGCCTATCTTTACGCTATTATACAATTTTGGCATGGATTCCGTCTGGAACACATAAAAGAAATACGTGGACTCTTTGCCGGTAATACGACCATCGTGAGGAAAGATATTTCTGAGTTAGAATATTAAATCATTAAGAAGGTAATATACAAAATTAGAATTTGGAATTTTAATTTGTTCCGCGCTCAATAGTCAAGGACGTGTAATAAACTCGGTATTTCCGACGAGTAATTTGGAATGAAAGGGAAGAAGAACTGAAAGACATGATAGAAGAGGCATGTGGCGAGGGAAGCAGGGGTGGGTAGAGAAGAAAGAGAGGAATGGAGATGTGATACGGAACGTGGCGGGCCAAGAGAGTAAATGAGGAGAGGTGTGGAGATGGAGATGAAAAATTCTGTAAAAAGTTGAACAAGATCTGGAAAGGGGGAGGGTTGTCGAAGGAATGGACGAACATAATTTACCCCACATACAAAAAGAAAAGAACGGGAGAGGCAGAGTAGTGTACATACACTCGTACATGCTTTGTTCAGCGTACAAAATATACGCAAACATCCTTAATGAAAGGCTAAAGGAAGAGATAGAGAGGAAGCTTAGAGGAGAGGGAACATCGTCCAAAGACGATGGACGCGATATACGTGATACATCGTGTAATTAACAGAGAAGAGAGCAGGAGGAGAGGGGGGCTGTATGCATGCTTTATAGATTTGAGGGTGGCTTTTGATTGGATAGGTAGAAGCAGATTGGAGGAGAGGTTGGGATGCAAAGGTGCAAAGTAACGGAAATTTGAGGCGAAAAGTAATGGAAATCTACCAGGAGACGAAGATATGATGAAGGCAGGAAAGGGAAAAATGCAGGAATTTGAGACAGCAAGAGGCGTACGGTAGAGTCCCATGCTATTCAACATATATCTATTGAACAAGGTGGAGGCTTTGAGAAAGAAAGGGGAGAGAGGGGTACAGATAAGAAGGGAAAAGATGTGGCCATTAACCTACGTGGATGATATACCGACGATAGCGAGAAGGAGTGACAAGTGTGTTCAGAAGACTGAGAAAGTACCTGGAGAAGAAAGGACTCACAATGAGCACGAGGAAAACGAAGATGATGCTATGTTGTTCGAGAGAAGAGAAAGGAAAAGGAGAAATATGAGAAGGAGTGAAACTGAACAGGAGAAAAGTTGAAGGAGGCTAAAGAAGTAAGAATTTGGGAGTCATATTGAAGAGGAGTTGCAAGATGTAAAGACACAAACGGACGGAGATAACAGGGCGATGATAGCAATAAAAAAAGACGTAATACTGGAGAGACAGGCTATTTAAAGAATCATTCGATAGGGGAATGAGGATGTTCTAATCATAAAATGGAGAGTGTACGGAGTCGTAATTTGGATGAATATATCAAGGGTATACTGGGATAGAGGAACGCCAAACTACATCCTGGTGGAGGAGACCAAGATTGAGAAGATCATGGACAAGGTACTAAAGAGGGCAGTCAAATACCAGGTATCAGATCTACTGGAGGAATGTTTTAGTGAATTGGTCAGAATGAGGGAGAAGATGAGGGGTAGGGGTGAGATGGAAAGAGAGGAAAAGACAGAGGGGTGAAGGTATAACTTCATATACAAGAAGATAAGGACAGAAAGCATGCCGCGTTATCTGAGAGAGAGAGAGAGAGGGGACAAAGAGGAAGAAACAGATTCATGACAGCAAGATTCAGATGTGGAAATGAGAATAAGAATGTGGAATATGCATGGAGGTAGAAAGAGGCGATAGAATATCTGGCGGCGAGCGGAGGCAGAAATGTGAGGTGGTACGTAGAGGAGACTTTGTGGATAAAGCGGCAGCGGGGCGGGGGGAAATGAAGAGGATTTTGAGAGAAAGGGAGGAGAGAAGAAGGTGGTAAGAGCAGGAAACAGCACCAAAGAAAACGGTCAATAACAGTAAAATAAAATAGGTTAAGTTAGTTATAATAAGAACTAGAGAAGTATGTACTAAAGCGTTAAAGAAAAATATTATTGTTGTATTGGGTAAAGATTATGTAGGATTGTTGGGCTAATAGCTGAAAGCCATTTACAGCCGAAAAGCAAGGATTAAATAAATAATGAAAAAAATAAGATATGTATATATGACAATATGAGTGTGAAGATATACGAAACCACATTATAAGGGCAAATGTCCTCCATATATCTAATCAACTTACTCATAGTATAGACCACTTTCTTTTCCTGCATTTTCGTCTACAGCACAATATAAAGTCGTTTGAGCACCCTGTTCGGCAGTTTTCATGAATGGCTGGATCAACCTTACAATTGATGTCATACCTCGGAAAAACGATGCATCCATATATCGACACAATTCTGTTTTCACTACTCCAGGATGTAAAGAATATACGTGTATGCCTTGAATTTCAGCTGCTGAAAATGCGTAAAAAGATATAGGTATAAACAGAACTAGTAATTATATGCGGACATTTAAAACTCGACAAAGCATGCACCAAATGGAATGCTCAGATGTTTAGGAATAACACTAAAGCTTAAACGACTCCGAACAAGGACAGCGATAATCTCACTAGGTGCGAAAAAATTCTGCCGGAAGGAGAGAGAAGTAGGAATAGGACACTGGACATCAGGAATCAGCTAGGTTTCGATAACTAAAATTATTTCGACCGGCAGTTCAACACTCGCGAACAATAATACTTTGTGTATCATGCGAATGGAGCGAGCATTCCAAAAGAGAATTTTTGGGAGCGTTACGGAGCGTCAAATCGTTACAGTCTAGAAGGCCTGAAATTTATCAAATGCGGTACAACACTTGCACATTTTGCGTATAAAGTGCGTTAGTCGTATCTAAAAGGATTTGAAGAGCCGCAAGAAAGCTTAATTCGCGCACGGCATCTTGTACCACCGCCCTATACCAAACCCCACTCAATCGCATAACGGTTCACATTCAGAAAAATCTGGCTAAAATTAAATTTTTTGATTTTACACTTTTAATTTACAAATCGTATGCACTCTACCAAAGCATCTTCAACGGTATCATTAAAAGATTGTCATTCGAAATTAAAAGAATGTCAATACAATTTTTTAAATTCTTCATAATTTTTAAGGCCATCTGTTAGTTTGGACATTTCACGACACAAAACTAAATTAAATTACATTTTTAATAAATTTCGAACAAAAGATAATAAACAAGAGTGTTTGCATGACTGGTACTGTTTAAGCGTTCCAATTTTCACAAACTGAAGAACAAAATGATCTGAAACTTAATGTTTCACAATTTTGAAATAAAATTAACAAACTAAAAGGTTCCAGTGGGAAATACAAATAAAAAAACATTTCCAAATTCTCAATTTTGTGTTTGTCTTTGCCTGATTCTGATGCAAATATAGGAAGATCTTTTTCTTTTTCAGTGAACGAAATACAAACGAGAAGTCGGAACAAATTGAAGCCAAAAATGGTTACTGCATTAAGCAGAATTCGATTAGATTTTAGAAATCTCAATGCACACGTTGTTATTATAACTAACTCAATGACTAACGAAACGCTACAACTTTTCAAGAATAGTATGTACAAAAAGGAAACAAAACCATAGGAACTCGTTCATATTCTTAAACTCCATGAAACGAATGATAGTGATAATAATATCGACTGTTAAACTGCCTTTATATTTTATTTGTATTTTGCATTCTATTCATTTTCTGTACTTCGTCCATATTCTACATTTCATTCGTATTTTGTATCTTTTTCGTATTCTGTATTTTTTTATTTGCATTCTGTATTTTACATCTATAAAATTTTAAGAACATTTAAAATATTTGTGCAATTACCTACATTGATAGCTTATGAATAAATGAAATTATTTACAATACATACAATAATTATATGAATAAATACCTCTCCTAACTAATAGTTTTGTGCTTTTATTCACATTCATTATATTAACTTTTTAAATAATTTTGTTGAAAGAATTTAATTTATATCAAATGATTTATTATTTATTTCATTAAAAAAAAGTGTCGTGCAAATCTTACCACTGAAATACATTCGAGTGTACATGTGACTGTGAGTTACAGACTATGATTAATCTACGAACTACGACCTACAACCTCTACGCTGTGTCACTCACGTAACGCAACGCAACGCAACGCACCGCGAGCGATGTGGCTGTAAAATGATAATGGGGCAACCTTGGCAGAAAAAGAATCGAGAATGCAAGTACATAATTTAGCGAAAGTCGAACATTTAGATTAATTTGAGGTGTGACCACCACTGTAATTACAATGAAACAATTTTGACCTTGGAATTGAAGGTCTAGGTCAATTTTGCGGCTACTTTAGTTTGTAACTCTCCACCGATCCAAAGGTGTTGAATTATCTGCCAAAACCATAACAGATATGTAACTTTTTACATTCTGTACATTGTACATATACCTTTACTTATTATTATTATCTCTATGCCTTTACGGACATAGTAACGTATATATAAATGTTCTCTTTCTTCGCTTCTCAATTACAGATGAAATATTTATTTTAAAAACAATTGAATCAGTTCGTTTAAAGCGGAAATAATTACAATTACTAAACCATATAATTTTTTAAAAGCATAATTCTGCTACTTACCGATTAACTTTTTGTTCAATTCTTTAGTAAATAAAATATTGGCCAGCTTACTTTGACAATAAGCTCTAACAGGTGAGTAAGAACGTTCCAAATTTAAATCCTCAAAATGTATATTACCACCTGTAACATGATATATGATGTAGTATATATAGAAATAACTTATATAAATCAATAAGTTTCATATTTTAAGTAAAATATTATTAGAAGTAACAACAAGACAGGCTTTAATATAATATCTCACTTCTTCATTATAGATAACTATGCAAGTCTTTGTACAAACATTTTCTATGTGTTTTATAGCTAAAAATGAAACGAAAATATCATATAAACATACAACTGCATATATTTTATCAATCATAATAAAAATATAAAATATAGGAAGAACCACAATGAATTTGCTTTTAATATAATGGTATACAGCAATAAATAAATAATTTACATATTTTATATTAATTTATTGAATTAACTTGAATGATGGAGTTAAGTTGAGTGAATTATATTAAATAATAAATGGTTTCCCTGCACAAAAATTCGATAATATTATATTATACCTGTGTTTTTATACTATTTTCGCATTTTGAAATTTAATTCGCTTCTTTGCGATACAAAACTCATTTCAACAATTCCTTCAGTTCGCTCTCAGAAGAAATGACTATGGAACCACAAATCCCAGCAACAACTAAAGCTGCTAAATCAACTCCTATCTATATCGACGCACAGATAATAGAGTCAACCCCTAAATGATAACGCAAGAATTGACAGCTATAGCGTAAAACAGCTAAGAAACAGATTAAATCAAGTCAAGGTACAGACAGGTATTCCTGGCATATTTCACAAAGTGACTCAGGTACTTAAAGATAAATATGCTGGATGGCATGCGTATCAAATTAAAATTGAAAGGAACCGTAAAATTGTCATTACAGGACTTCACTCGCGAACTTATTTCAAAAGCATAGCAGAGGAACTGCGAATGCTGAACCATCATGTAAAAACAATAGCTAATACGACCAAACTTGACACAAAGCAACCACTGCCATTATTATTAGTCGAACTTGAATCTAAAAGTAACAATATTGATATCTTCAACATGAAAAGAATATTAAATATAATTATAACAGTAGAACCTCCACGTCACAAAAGAAACATATTTCAATGTATTCAATGCCAAAAATATGGCCACTCTAGGAATTAATGTAACGATGATTAATATAAATTTATTCACTGTTAGATCATCTCCCGAAAATCAATACCATGTTATTACAACAAATGACTCAACTGTAGCAACCCAACGTAGAAAAACACACGAATTTGGTGGTCGCAGCCGGAGGCCTTACAAAGTCTAAAATGGCTCGTAAAGTTCCCTCAGACGGCCTCCAGATAAACAGGGCCGCCCGGGGCCGCCAAGCGGTCCGGTAGGGGAACCGGACTGCCTGGCACGGCGGCTCTGGAGACCAGGCGCGGTGTGACATGACCGCACACCGCTCCATTAGGCGATGTATTGTGCGCGGAGGGGGGCCCGGTGTGTCGTCGCACCGGTTCCCGGGCCCCTCTCGATCGCAGCCGAGACGGTCGTCGTGGAGGTTTTAGTCGGTTGGAGTCCGGCACTACCACGCCGCTTTCCCCAAAAGCGGCCTGGTGTCCGTGCGGATTTCCTCCACGTTAATAAAAAANATAAACAGGGTGGTGAGGATCCTTCTGATGAATTATTTGTAAGGAAACCTGTTTACGGGGGAGAAGAGGAGCATTGCCAAGTTGTACCCTGTACCAACGACGACGGAGATGGCGATTGTGACATAACAGAAGAAGACATAGCGGCCTATAAATAGATGGTATAATATTGGATGTAATGAGTTGCTAACTAGGTTTTATTACCGAAGTTACGCAAAATGATTTAGTGGAGTACGTTTGCTCGTAACGATTACGAGTATATAACATTGTGAATTGCAACGACGACCTGGCTTCAACTGGATGAAGAAATGGTTTTATGAATTTATGTCGACTCGGTCAAATACTAGGAGAAGATAAAGGACCAACGACGTATGACGAACACGGCTATGACTTTGGACAACGCATAAAATTTAAACAATATGGCTAAGTCGAGCAAAGGGAAAGAAGTTACGGCGCAGGGTACATTGGAGTTCCCAGGCCCCGTAGGTAGTATGAGTAGTTCTCCAAGCTCATCCCGACGATCATCGTGCAACTGGAAAAACGACGGAGAAGAAGTCGGTCCCAGGGCCTCCCCTCGTACGGTAAAAACGACCGGGGATCTTTCTCAGGCAGAAAGCGATGTGGAAGTAGTGAATACTCGCTATAGAGCAATCAGACTTGGCAATACGTCGAAGGAAAATGCTAAAAATGGGATAGCCTTCAAACAGGTAAAATGATGGAGGAGATATCAATAATTCCCTAAAGAGGAAGAAAGCAACAATGATGATGGTGATATGTATTATGAGGAGGATGTCGAGGATGCAACAGATATATAGAATGTATAAAAATATGTATAAAAATGGCTTCCTAGTAATAGGTTTATAAATTGGGGAGCACGAGGCTGGTATGGGTTTCCAAGGCGTAGAACCACGCCGTGAAAGATACCGATGAAACTGATATATTCTCCTATAATCGGGTGGCTTGTTGATCCGGTGCAGAGAATTTCGGTGAAGTTGATAGCCCCATGCCTGTCGAAACCACTCAACTCACCTTCACGTTGGGGATCCCCGTCACCCTACACCGGCTCTAACAGGGGTAGGAAACGAAAGAGTGAATGGCAGCTGGACAGGGATTCATGGCGACGACCCGGCAAGCAAAATTTAATAAAATCATGTGGGATGCAACCACAAATACGAATAACGATGGAACTAGACTCGTTAAGTTTATGACGATCTGCGGTAAAATGGCTCGCCGGAAAGTACATTTTCAGTGAGAATGTGGCTAAGCAAATATCGTTTGTATTTAATCATCAAGAGACACGTTTCAAATAGTACAATTGCATTGTAAACTAGCTTAGGTAGGATAGGGAACCGATACAGTGGAAGGGACCCACAAAGCAGCATCGGGTCCATTCCTTCCGTCACCGGACGTGTCCGTGAGCGGAGCTCCTTCACCATCACCTTATGTGAACGTCCCCAGGAATCGAAGTCAACCGATTGGACAAGATCCGACCAAGCCCAAACTTTCGCTATGTCGCGGTACAGTCCATGGCAACGTTCGACACGGGAAATTTCAGCCTCGTCACGGTGACTCATCCACCGGGTCTGCTAAAATCGTCACCGAGCCCAAACGTACCGCACTCTGAGCTCAGTGATCTCAGGGATCTATCAGTATATAGACCTACAGCGACATAGAGGCACCACGAACCGTCTCCTCATCCACGTCCAGCTCCTCCCTAGAGACGTTCTACCCTCAGGCGTCCGCAACAGTCACCGCCCGGAAGGTCGACGTCCCTACCCTTCAGACGCCATTTTGGTGATAGGTGCACACATTCTCATTTTGGATCAACACTGTTCCCGCAGATGAGAACCATTCCGGATCGGGAGACGCCCTGAGACGTCACCATATGGTTGTCGAAGTAGTCCGAACAGGTCTCTATCTCTTCAGCTACCCTCAAGATCGACAATCGCCTATAGGCGTCAGGGTTGACCCATCTAATATCAATCACGGAGCACCCCTTTCACCCGACGCAGATGCTTACCAAGCTTCGTTTCACCATGTTCAACAGGAAACCGAGGTTCTCAGTCCAGTCCGAAAGCGTTCGATCGCGAACGTTTGTCCTGAGGCTTCCTCGCTTCCTAGAGTGAGCATTGAAATCATTCAAAACGAGAACTTGACACAGACAACATCTCCTCGCGTAATCACCAGCTTCAAGAACTTTACAAACACCGCAGACCCACTGTTAGATGGGACGTGTCTACCGCATGGGGGTGGTATTAAAACTGATCGCAGGGGAACATATCTGTTGGATACATTAAGTAAAAATGGGATTGTACCCATTAGAGTAAATAAAAAATATACGTTTAAAAGGACGGGAGAACTACTTTCCTAAACATAATTAGTACGGACAAAGGACTGGCTAGGAAATACAAGGGAAGTAAAATACTTAACGTGTTGTCAGCCTCTTACCATACTTATGTTTTACATGATTTTAGAACTATTAAGACGAGACGTAATATCCATAATTTTAAATACTCAACGAAAGAAATAGGTACAGATAATTTTGTTTTAAAAATTGACTTAAATTATCAAAACTTATTTATTCAGAATTCAAACGACGAGGAGGCGCATGGAGAACGTTTCCAGACTACTGTAGAAACGACATGTGCCTCCGAACTAAAGAAAGTTTATCCTCCTACAGGTGAAAAGAGTAGAAACTATTGGTGGTGTGAAGAAGATACTTAGGGCGGGGGTCTTTATCAAGCACTGTTTCTTCAAAAATTTGATCTAAGAGAGACTGATCGATGTACAATATTTTTTCACGCATGAAATTATTGCTAATATTCTTACTGAAAATTTGTTAAAGTTAAAACATCAGAATTTCTTAGGACTTGTAGGGAAGGATTGAGGGTAACAATATCTTCCTGCATTACGAACCGCGCGTGAGCGTACGGGCCAATTATATCCAACATGGCGATATCAAATAAACATGTGTTACTTTGTCTTCCGTATTTTGTGCCTTTTATATTCAATAAGCGCTTGATTTTTCTGAGAATCGGTGCTTTACCCTATTTGCCGACTTTAACAATCGAAAAAATGATGCTTTAATGGGTCTTCCCGGATTTGAAACGTTACTTGGATCAACCAATGAGATCGCTAGCATCATCCAAACATGCAACAATATATCCAACTATCAACATTATTGCGAAAAAGTACTAACGTTTGATCAAAAGGGAACTTTATCCCGATCTAGCCATACTAAGTAGCCCTTAATGGATACACTTTGTGGTGATTTGTCCAATAAGTACAATTTTTCGGCTCCTTATGTACTGTAAAACACTGAAAATTTTATGGTAGGATCTAGAGTTTATCGCGTACTTATGGAAAAGTAAGGTTCCAAGATTTCCTTCAAAATTTCCGAGAACCATCCTTCCGGATGTTTAACACGAGTCATATCCCAGCCTGTGTGCTATCCAGCACAACCGCGCCTAGGTCTCCTTTCTTAGATAAATGATTTAATACGAAAAACATTTCTGTTCTCTGCATGCTTCTCAAGGAACTTAAAGAGTATAGGTGGAGACTGAATGTTCTTCATCCGTAACAGAAGAATTTTATAGTGCTTCATTTTGTAAGAATGTTCGTTATCTTATACACTTAGTCAATAACCGCATATTTGGTTCTGAATTTCGATAATCAACCTGTCTTTCGAGTAAAATTCGAGTATCTATATAAAGTAAGTCGATTGTCTGATTCTTGCAAGCTTGACTATCGTCGTTTATCATACGAGTAATTTCCATAATATTTGATTCTTTTTCCTGGTCATTGCGTAGAAAATATCTGTATTTTCCATTATTGTTTCTATAGATTTTATCATTTCTTTTGGAATATCACTTGCCATAATTGGGCCAGAACCTGAAGTTTGCTTCGGTATATTCGATATTATTTTATTATTTCTTTTACTACCTTTGCTGGTAACACGTGTTTTATGCATTTGTTTCCTGATTGTATTGTGTTTGTATCTGTTTCTTCTGCGATAATTTCGTCTCTTGCCGTTTGATGGAATTGGAAATATGCTGGCAGTGTGGACATTTATGAGTAAAAAGCAACGAACACCGTTCGGACAATAAGGTGGCATCATATCAAAGGACCTGTTCGCAAACTTGAAGCATATTTACCTAAACCCATTGTAATGTCTTCTTGAAAAGTTTTGATATGAATCACAATACAATGTTTTAAAATTATTTTAAAAATTATTCTCTACCAACCATGCAGCTAATACGAGTAACAAATCTTCTCCATGTGTTTAACAAAGGCATCACTTTTTTGTTCATCGCTTCGGACCCAGGACTTTCCAGGGCATTGTCTCTTATTGTATAGCAGACAATCGATTTCGTTATTTGCTGTAAGATTTTCAAGACAAATTCGTCTTATGTTTTTATAAAACTTCCGAGTTTTTTAACGATGTTTTGAGTTTTTGCATTAATCTGTTAAACATTGTTTTATTTTGTGGACGCCTTCATTCTTAGCAGTTCTTTATTGTTTCACAATGCCCGATGATTAATTCCTTAATATTTTGTAGATAGTTGTTGCCTCCTGTCTCGTGAGATATGTTCGATATTGCTGTTCGCGTTGCTTCTTGTACCATTTATTCGAGCATTTTATGTACTGCCTACATCTTCTGCGTATTTAACACGTTCCGTGCCGGTCCGATTTTTGATTACTTTCCGTTCAGACCGCCTGGGGCGTATACGCCCCAAGTTATTACGATTAATAGTTTTGCTTCTGATGTATGCCTTACAATTTTGTTAACAGTGCAAACAACATAGTTATCAAGAAAAGGGTGTATTGTTTAAGATGCAATAAGATTAGACATCAAAGCAATACATATGATTTTCGAGAAATTATTTTAACAAACATATGGTTGAATATTTACTCTACCAGACGATTCGCATGCTCCCACATAATATTTTTTATGGTGTCAAAATTGATTTACAATAAAACATATTAATTAAAAAATTGTTATTATTATTGTTTAATAAGATGTATCAAGAATAATTTTAATAAAATTAAAAGATGTAATTATTACAAAAATTTTAGTCTCTCTCTCTCTCTCTCTCTCTCTAGCTTTCAACTAATCATATAACTATTATTATTGCTACTTACCCAAATGTGCAGCTGATGAAACATTAATTATTCTACAACCTGGTCCAGATTCTACTATTCTTGGTAACAGTAGAAGTGTTAAAAGAAAATGTGCCAAATGATTCACTTGAATATGAGTCTCGAAACCATTTTCAGTTTTTTCAAATGGATGCAAGAATACTCCTGCATTATTAATTAATATGTGGATGGCCGGTTCAGTTTTTAAAAGGTGCTGTGCACAGTTCTTAACGCTTGTTAAACTACTGAGATCCAACTGACAAATTACTAATTGTCCTGGTTTATCTTCAGGGTTTTTTTCACCGGCACTGAAATTTTATGTACCATAAATCTTATAAAGTACATTGAACAGTAAATACAACAATACATACAAAAGAAAATTGAATTCTTCTCGAATTCCGCTACGAATTTTTAAACAGTGTAACAGCTTCAATAAATCAATATAATCAAATTAACAAATCCAATATAACAGTGTTTATGGAATGGAAGTCCGGAGTTTGTCGATGAGGCTGTCACATAAACTTGTGACTCAGATTATAAAAACAAGAAGGTTGAGCCGTAACACAACTATTAACTTTCTTTTTATTACACTTTATTATGCACTTAATAGTCACAATTGAGTATACACTGAATTGACACGTATAAATTACACTTTACTCTAACAACTTTATATAAATTAAGTAGGCGACTGATCCAAGGGTACAAACCCGATAAAGAGATGTTGACTGTTCGAAAGATGGAAAATCAGTAAAGTTTAGTGACGATATTGTGGCGGAGGAAAGCTAGTGATGGGTGGGTCTAAGGACACGAAAAGAGCTGATTTGTTAAGGACAAGTTTTCATTAGGAGAATAAGAGAAATAAACTTCGCTGTCAATTGGCTAATTTTCTACGTTGGTGGGCGAGGAAGGATGCTAACCGCCCCTGAGAGAAAGTTGCTAACGGAAGATACCGAACGTGAGAAAAACTAACTTTCCCGTATCTTCTCGTAGTAGACAAAAATGTAAAGAACACTCGAAATAAAAGATGCTTGTTTGGTCTAAAGGATCATGAAAATTAACCATTAACCATTATATTAACCATGAAAATGCCAAGGTTTATGGTGGGTCCTTAAGAATATTGAAGGTACGCAGCAAGGATGTGTAGACATCTGGTTGCCATCTTGCTGTCGGTGTGTGGCCTGGTCTCTGATGTGGATTGAGATGTGGTTGATGTTACAGGGCCAAGGCACCGGCGCCAACAGAGCCGAAAGTTGTCGCACTAGGTGATTGGCTCTCAGGTATTACAAAAACAAAGGAAGCGCGACGAGCGAAACGGTCACCAGATAAGAAATGAGGCAAAAACAATGACAGCGTTCTTTGATCCGAAGTCTGCCAAAAATAGGACGACTTAACACTTCTTGTTTCAAACAAACTAAATAAATTAGCTAACAAGAAAGAACAATAGAGACGGATACTGAAGAACCTGTCGTTACATTGCGTAGAACACCGAAACGTGGTGATTGTAGCAAAAATGATGTAATAGAATGACTTCAGTGCGATAAAGACGATAGCTCTAAATTTTACACAGGCTGAAATGGCAAATGAAGGTAATGACGAGCATGTGCCTTCTCACCGAAGCTTCGAAACATTTGAAATGTTGCTTGCTTGAAATGCGTCATTGGTTTCAGGTAAAGAACAAAAATGTAAAGTGTCAATTTTGTTGATTTCCATTTAAATAAATAAAGTTTAATATAAAAAAAGTGATTGTTATATTATCCGAACGAAGGTTGAGCGATATTTATACAGTATATTTAAGTTTTAAACTCCTCAAAACATTGATCTTAACAAGATCAATTCTGAAGATTACTGAAATCGATGAAATATGTCCATTTGTAGATGATTATCAAAACATATTCCGAATTAATATTTTCAGAAATATTATATTATTAAGAAATACATACTTTTGCTAAAGATACCGCGGTATCGCAAGTTCCACTACCGGAATTCTCTTTCTTTTACGACCTTTATATCATTTCGAGGTTACGATCCTATTCGATGGTTGAGACACCATGTATACGAATATATAATTCTTTATTAGTGTATGGTTAGTTTCAAAATTAGTATATAATCTATTTCTGTTTCAAATTAGAATAATTATTCTAACTTATCTCTTCAACTGTGAATATAGCGAGAAATGCTCTTTTTAATATTTATAAAATTTTAATAAAATTTGGTTTTCGAAAAATGGAGTTACAAGGTGAAACGTTAAACGACAAGAGAAATATACAATATTTTATCAAAACAACTAAGTAATTAAATTATCGATTAATTTTAAATACGTGCGTTTTTGAACCACTACAATTCATTAGAATTTAGATTTCCATTTAAAAAATAATGAGATAAGCATAAAATATATAGCGCTGCTCTAATTTAAAAGGAAATATTTTTTCAAGAAGAACATTTCAAGTTCATTTTTTAAATAAAAAATAATTTTCAAATACCTTGATATAGTTTCTTTTATGTCATTCACTGCTTCTGTTGCTTTATTAATGTCACGACATGCTAAAATCACTCGAGCACCTAAAAAATAAAAAGTATCTTATTATTTATGTTAATATAAATATGTAATACGTGTATGTAATGTATAATACAAACTACAAATAAGTTATGATTAAAACAGTTGCATATTTGAAAACGTATTCTAAGCTATATCATATTCCTAATTGCTATATACGTTCTCTATAATGTAAAGAAGAATCGCACATTAACTTACGATCCTCTTATCAGACGGCATTTTTGTCTTTCTATTTATCACATGATATTAACACTAAACCTACCGACACTTCTTGTATACCTATTCCTACCGTGCCCAGTCAAAATGACCGTTCCTTTAAAAAAAGTTATTGTTTTTATAATTAAACGTAGAAAATATATAAATAGTGAATTTGTTGCTGAATGAATTAGTATATGAACAACTTCCATAAAATGACGATACAAATTTATTTTTATATAATTTCAATTATAAACTAAAAAAGAGACAAACAAAATTATTACAGACAATTACACAAGGAGAATTGATGGAAAGTGAGGAATTAAATAATTCAGAGGTTTTGAGTGTAGATAAGAATGAAGGAGTGAGTCATGCAGGAGGAAAAGTTGCACTTGAAACAGCGATGAGATATATTGAGCAGCAAGAAAATTCATCTGCAATTGATATCCTATTTTTTAAAAAGTGGCGCGATATCGCATTAATAGACGAGATTAAACCAAAAAAGCAGAAAAAGATTACCAATTCCTTTGTAAAAAAAAATAATATTTTATAAATATTGTTTATATGTATATACTATGTATGTACAATAGAAATTATTGATATACTTATACGTTAATCTTTGTTCTGTAACTACCTAGAAATAATAACTGAAACATGTCTGATTAACCGGCCAGGAGTCCAATCCTACAGCAGCCGGTTAAGCGTAAGTGTACTGTATGTATAATGTATAACATTTTAGTCAATGAGCACTCTTTTTATAGAATAAAAGATTTAGTTATAAGGTTCACAGAAAACATCACCATTAATAAAAACAATTTAACAGCAGCAGTGCCTCTGAATTTACAAAAATTTAATTGTGCATAAAAATATATAACATAAAAAAGTTACGCATAGGTAATTAATAAGAACTCTTGTTCTTATTACTCTTTTTGTTGCTAGGTAATAATAATCTCATATTGATTACAATATAACAATACCTTAGTTACATTAATATATAATGATTATAAATAATGAATCTATACTAGATGTAAGAAATGATAAACTAAATATTTGACTGCATTTGAAATTGTACATACACTAGGTCACAAGAAGATCTGGACACCATACAATTTTAATTTCTGAGCTCTATATTTTCAGTAAATCTACAAGGACCAACAAAAATGTATTACATTACGTTAAACTGCACAACAGCAGAAAAATTCTTTTGAATTATTATTTATTGTTGTCTAAATATTTAAAAAAACATTGAGAAAGAATGAATCTTTATATTATAAAAAGTTTTGGACACTAATACTAATTATACACATAAAACTAAACAACAACTAAATTATACACATAAAATTAAAACTAATAATGACTATTCATATTTAAAATTTAATATTAAGTTGAACATCCCATATGTTTGATGACATGGTGTAAACATTTTGGCACAATGGAAATAAGTTTATTTAAATAATCAACACTGACTTGATTCCATTCTTCTTTCAAACGTTTTTTTTTTTTCATTGTTCTATTGACATTTCTAACATTCTGTTAATTCTGCAATCTAATTCCTCCGATACATGTTTCATAGGATTTAAGATCAGGGAACATGTAAAACATGTGCACAATTACAAAGAAAAGATTCTTGAATAATCCATACCTTGTGCTTTGGATCGTTATTCTGGAACAGCTTAGAAGTCTCATAAATCCCCATATTAAAAGTATTTTCTTAAAAATTGTTTTCTGTAATGTATAAATATTTGTGTAAAATGTGTAAATATGTATAAACTTTTATCAAAAATACTGTAACATAATGTGATACACTTCTATTGATCCTTGTACATTTATTGAAATTATAGAACTTAGGAATCAAAATTATACAGTGTCTGAATCTCCTTTGTGAGCAATTATATATTAAATTCAGGTATATTCCAAGGAAATTTCACGCGATATTAATAATAGTATTAATAATAATAATGTATTAATCAAACTGTTCATACATATGTATTTATGAAGAATGAACCTAGTAATTACAGTCAAATGTTTCTACCCATAAATGTGTCAAAATACACTTAACCTTATGTTATTTATTGAAATATTGATAGCAAATTTTTAACGAAAAAACGAATTTCCACAACTAATCACACATAAATTCATAATATACTCAACAAGACGAATCGAATAACATAAAATTTGTCATGATCGCTGAATGGTCCAATTCCTAGGAATGTTTCTAAACTTAAAATAACACAAATATAATATATAAATATAATAAACGTAAATTTATTCAGTCTTCGATAATATAATATTTATTTATTCAACAATATCGTTTCTAATTTTAGAGTAATTATAATAAAGTAGATAGCAATAGGAGGAAAAAAGATATGGTCACTGACGTACGCAGATGATATTGTGTTGATGGCAGATAGAGAAGAGGAGCTAAAGGAGATGTTAAGGAGGTTCAAGAAATTTTTAAAAGAAGCTGAATTGGAACTGTGCACGGAAAAGACAAAAATAGTAGTATTCGAAAAAAGAAGGAATAAAAGGAGACAAAGAAGATTGAAATGGGGAGAGCAAGAATTAGAAGAAGTGAGTAAGATACCTAGGATAAGATATCTAGGGTACATACTACAGAAAAACGGCAGTGATGGGAAACACATACAAGACAGGAAAAGGAGAGCAATGATAGCAATGAAGAAAACATGGAGCGTGGGAGAAAGAATATTCAAACAGGACTACAAGAGGAGAATGAAGTTGTTTGGAGCATTGGTAGAGAGTGTGGCGCTGTTTGGAGCAGAGGTATGGGGCTGGAACATGGAAGAAAGGCTAGACAGGATAAAAAGAAGATACGTGAAATGGATCTTAGGTTTAGATAGGACAACACCAAACTACATACTGATAGAAAAGTGCAAGATAGAAGAAATCAAGGAAAAAGCATTAAAAAGAGCAGCAAGGTACGAGGAGAAAACCCTAGAATCGAAAAAAGAGCTGGTAAAGGAAAGGATAAGGGAAAAGAGGAAGAAAGGAAAGAGAGAGAAACTGGGGACATGGCCAGGAAGGGAAAAGACCAAGACAGAGAAAGAAGGGACTAGAAGAGGTGAAAAATGGAGGGACACAGAGGGAAGCAAGAGAAGAGCAAGAAAGGTTGACGGTAGACCAAATTATAGAAGAAAGAAGGAAGAGAGAAACAGAAGAGAGGAGGAAAAGGATAAGGGAATCCAGATATAACAGATACTACAGAAATATAACCAAAGATGAGATACCAAAGTACTTGGAAGGGAGGATGAAGTGGAAGGACATGAAAATTATAGCCAGATTCAGGTGTGGAAACGAGATCAAGGCGAGGGAATACTGGAAAGAGGAGGGAGAAAAAAGGTGCAGATTATGTGAAAGGGAAGAAGAGGACCTGAGACATGTAATAGAAGAATGTGAGATAACGGGAGGACCAAAAGACATGGAAAAAACATTGAATGAGACTGGAGAAGGACTAATGGAATTAAAAGCAATAATAGAGAAGAGAAGGGCAAGGGCAATATAAGACGGGGAGGAATGACAAGAAGGTAGCACAGCAAGGAGGCAAAAGACCAAAGCGGCAATAATGTGTAGTCAGAAGTTGCAATAGTTTGTAGTCATTAGTTTTAGCTGCTAGAGATAAGAATATGCTAAGGAGTGCAATACAATAAATGTAAGAAATGTAAATCGAAAGTTCGTCCAAAGCCGAAAGGCACGGACTAAATAAATAATAATAATAATATAATAAAGTAGATTATCGTAAAGTAGAGTACATCATAATAGATTATAATAAAAAAAAAAAAAAATATTCTTTCACATAAATATTTCATTCTTTTACCTTCAAGTTTTTAAAAAATATGACACTAGTAATCATAAGTAAAATAATACTATAATAATCCAAGCTTGAATAAACTTGGTGTGACAAATTGATTTAACAATGCAAAAAGTAATCTTTAATGAACTACTTTGAATAAATATGCTTCTAATTATATTCTAAACGATATAATACTAATAATATATAATAAATAGTATATTAATATAGATGCATATACATATATGTATATAAAGACTCTCTTGCACAATCGTACAAATACTATTAGTGAAATTTTACTAGTTACACTTTACTGCTATTAGTTAAAGGTTATAAGGTACTGTAGTGCTAATAAATTCTTTTGCATAACAGTAGCAAATTTAATAACGAAACAAGCTAAATTTTGTACATCAATTTTATAAATTACTAAAGTATCTAGTCCTAGTATCTCTCATATTCGATGGGTATTCGATGTAAAATAATATAATTGTTCAACGGAAGCCTGTAACCTAAAACTTATTATACGTCAATCCAATAATGGTATTATACCAAAATTATAAAATAATAATTTATGAAAAAATGTATATACCACTTTCGATATTGACTCTTATTTCTCACTGTTAAGATTAACAGTAGTGAAGAAATTAAATATTTAAATAATATGTGCATGAAAAGTACAAAGCATAATAATTTAATTTTTGGTTAAACTACATTTTAGGAAATGCGAAATTATTAACATTTTGTGCAATCTTATAGTTTTCTATGTGTTTTCATCTAAAATGTGGTGTCAAAAGTGTTTCCTAATATGTAATATAATCTAATTTTTTATATATTTACCTATGTAACTTACTGTAAAGAACGATATATAGGCATTTTATATTGTGTATTATACTTATCTATAATAAGTATTAACTTATAAATAATTAGCCATGTCACTGCACCACGCCAGAAAAGATTACTGAAAATTCTCAATGCGAGAATTGATTGTAAATTTCTAATAAATAAAAAAAAATTTTTATATTGTGTGTTACAAAAATAATTTATGACCTTCACAAAATATATATAATATATCAAAACTTATTTAGGTAATGTAGATTATATAAAGATTTATATGTATTTTATTACACATATTATATAGGAATAAGTACAGTTAAATCAAAATAGTACAAAAGAGAAAGAAGAGGATAGGAATCTATTAAAATAAATAGTGAAATTTGTCTTATAAGACAAATAGGCCACAGTACTTAATGGAAAGAGATATAAGAGAAAACCAGTCTTATGGCAAGGTGCAAATCTAAGGCAAAATGAGGTAATATGGAAAAGAATATGGAAAATAGATATTGGAGAAAAGAAGAAGAATGAATGTGCAAGATATGTGAAAGGAATATAGGAAAGATTAAATACCTGGTGGGTAGATGAAGTAGTGGAACGGCTTAGAAGCACATATAGAATAAAAATAGAAGAGAAATTGATACCAAATAGAAACCAAGTTTCATTTCTTAACTACAAGATCAAAGTTAAATAAACATATATGTATATATAAATATATATGTATTGTCTGAATTTATAAAGCTCTATATCATGATCATACAAAACCTTGCCCTATACACATACATATGCATAAATATACATATACATATATGTGCATGTAATATATATATATATATATATATATATATATATATATATATATAAATGTACATGAGTTTCTTACTTGTTCACGTAACATTATAATAGACAGTATTATTAGAAATATATTAACTGGAAAAATGAATTATTAGATATTATCGTATAATAAATTATAGTTGGTAGTTTCCCTTGAAATTTCTCAATAATTAAATGTCTGTAATAAACAAAATTATACATTGATAGAATTATTATTTTGTAGATTTATAGGTAAAAAAATTTGAAAATGCAAATGCAAAAATTGCTCATAATATATAAAAATATATAAAATATCCCAAGGGTGGTTTTCCTTATGATATTCAGTGGACACAAAAAATCTTCCGGAGACTAAATTTTATATCTTTAATGATGCTCATAAGAATATAAATTTGTATAAACATCTACAATTTATTCATAACACTGAGATTATATTTTAGAACCTGTTATCACATTCATACTTATATTGATAATATTAGTAACGGTAATAACTTGTATGTAATATATTTTGTTTAATTTAAATGTTACAACATGATACTTATGTCATTAAGTACATGTATACATTTAATATATGATCTACTTATGACAATACTTGGCATTAATAAATTTTTAAACTCTTCATAACTAAGGTGGAATATTAATATGTGTAACGTAGTAAACGCATGACATAAATAAGTAAATATATATATACACAATATATATAACATAAGATACTAAATGCAAATATAACATATATAATGTACTAATTGTGCTACAAGTACAACATCATTAACTATATAAAATGTATAAAATTATAAATGTAATATTTCAAAAATTATGTCGTAACTATATAAATGAATTATATATCATGTCAATAACATAAATAGTGTAAATATTCTTACCTCTTCTATATATGTCTCTAGCTGTTTCTTTCCCAATTCCACAATTTGCACCTGTTATAATTACAGTTTTTCCAATCAAACGGACATTGTTGTTACAATAGTTACTAAAAAACCTCATATTTAAAACAATTTGCTCTTACTAATTGCAATGACATACAATAAAAGAATCTATTTATCCAGAACTTCGATCCGCCTTCTTAAGTATAACGAGGCTTTCTACCTTTCAATTCCACTCACTTCGTCATTACATTAGGCGGGTATACCGTACTTCCATATAAAAGGAGTGGGGTACAAAATAGCGATTATGTAGCAAATAAACGCTGCAAGATTATTGATATCTTTATTAGAATTACGATATATAACGCAAATAGGTATGTATAAAAATATGCATAATATACTAACAACACATGTGACATAAGTTTTATCTATACATGTAATAATAATATACATATAGCAGTATCATCTATGATACATTATTTAATAATGTACGTACATAGATTTTTTTTCATAGATTTCATAAATTCATAGATTTACTTATACAGTCAATCTGATATACCATAGTTTACGTTACAATAAATTACCAACATTTTATCAAAATTTGAATTGTCAATTTTCTGTAAAATACAACCATTGTCTACTTGTTAAATTTTTCGATATCTTAGTATGTCTGTTTCTTATTCGATTTCCAATTCAGGTTACAGACAATGCAATACATTTAAGCAAACTAAACTATTTAAAATTCGAGACACTAAACTAGCAAACAATTAAATATTCTGAACATGCAACTTGATGTAATCTATATAAAGTTGACTACATTAACTACATATTATCCATGAGTTGCAGTTATTGTGCGAGAGTTTACTGATAAACTAACTCAATTTTATAAGATAAATATCATACAATATGGATAAACCTTCTTGGATATGTCCTTAAATATAAATAAGAAAACCATACGTAATATGTAGAAGACACAAAATAAACAATAATTTTCTAATCACGTAATAAATTTCTATTTAGGTATAATTTCTCTATTTGCATTATATAGAATTATGTATTTATATGAACATCCATTGTCAATTTATAAATTATTAAATATTATCCATTTTATTAATTTCTCTCGTTTCTTGTACTCGTCATCGTTTGACAATAGTTGATTCCTAATCTTTAAATTATTATCATTAAAGTACTCATTTCCTTTCGCAAAGTGGATTAACAAGAGAAGTTCAGAAATCTTCAACAGTTGTATTTTCTTGAAATCTTCGTTAACTGATTAATAGATTTCGGTTTAAAGATAAATGAAATGTACGTGAAGATGCTGTCGTAACAAACCTATCGAAAAATTGTATCTTATTAGTTGTCATTAAGAGGAAATAAAATTTACAAAATCAATATTTACTTAAAAAGAAAAATCGTTATCTTTTTGTGTTTAGACTCATTTTCATTAATTTACGGAATTTTATACATAAAAAACATATTATAAAACTGAATCTGCAATATTTTCATTATTGGACAAGCATGTTGTTGCCGTGTTATGTTGATGTTATGTTGATTACAGTAAGAAAATTTTTAGATAGCAGAACATCTATATATTAATATTACAGGGAGAATTATGCAAGTAACGTATGACAAAAGATAAATTTTATTATTATATGCCATAAAACCATTGAAGTCCTTGTTCTAATTCATACTATAATATACAATTGCAATGGTATTATGTAATTCTTGCTACTTTTGTAATGCTCTCATACTTTTAGTCACAAGCTTTTTATTTGACATTGTTAATATCTAACCTTTGGAGTACGAGAGATCTTCGAACTTTATGTTTATTTAGAGCATCTTACATTTTATGCAAAACGTCTTAAAGATCTCTTATTAACGTTTTGCGAATGCCTGTCCACGACCAAAGTACAACGTAAGTAAATAAGGTGCCTTAAGGACATCTTGATTTATATATAACATAAGACGTTCAAAAAATGTGTTGATACATTTGTAGGATATTACCAATACCAAATGTCATAAAGATGTCTAAGAGCAAGAACAGACGCCTTTGCTGTACTACATAGTACTAAGTATACAAAATGTAAATATATAAATAAATATTTTTTTCATTGTTATTTGATATTTATTTTACATAAAATTATAGTTTTTCAAAAATTATAGTATTATAATTTTTCGAGTATTGGCTTTTATTAGGTTTTATTTTATTATTATCGTTTCTATTGCCTTTATCATATGTTTCTAAAATGTTGTCTTATTTGTTTTAAATTCAATAACTCATCAGTATGTGTTTATTATATTAGTTAAAGGTCTTGTTTATCCTTGTTCATCCAATATTATCTTCGCTATTTGATTGTTCCCAAATACGTATCTAGTCCTCAATGTATAACTTAATAGCAGCCTGTATGTAGATTAACACCAATTTCATATTAAAGTTTTTTTTTTTATTTGATAATTTATTTACAATCAATTCTGCTAGAGAATTTTAAGTAACTTCATTTGGCGTGGTACAGTAACAATATTAAAGTAACAGAAGAAATATATTGTTCAGATAATTAATAGAATACTTGAATAATAGATATACCAATCAAATATGTATATCATTACGTATACAGCATTCATTCTATTGCATATTATACAATACAATTGTAGTTGTTCGAGATCTGTGATAATGAGCTTGGGCTCGAGGCGACAGTCGCCGAACGTAGCCGCGGTCAAGGGATGAACGTTTATCTAACAAAGGTATGGAGTAATAGTATAGCTCTCGTTAAAAAGAAATAGTTGTAGCGGCACTCGAAAGTAAACATTCCAACGGTTTCTGTCCCGTGGCTCGCCACACGTAGACCCTATTCTTCGGGTAAGATGATTGCCAGATGTCGATGTGTCTCCGCAGTACATGTTCAGCTAGCCTGAGGGCCCGTTATAAATCTTAAGATTTAGTTAACTAAAGTCCTTCAAACGGACAAACAGTCTTTGTCCCAACTACGGGAAGATAGGAGAAACCTACCTTCTCACGAACGGCGCCTCCNCGCCAGCAACTTTCCCTCAAGGGCGGCTAGCATCCTTTTCTAACCACCAATATGGAAATTGACCAATTAACAGCAACGTCAATTTCCCTCACTTTCCGAACGAAGGCATCGCTCCACGAATCCGATGATCTCGTGTCCTTAGACACACCCCAATATAGTTTTCCTCTGCAGCATCATCGCGACGGAAAGTCATTCTCTCTCGCGAGGTTGCATCAGCGAGTTACATAGTGTCTTTACGCTCGGTGGATATTCTATGTTTTAACACGTTGACTCCCACGACACCAGTATTCGGGTGTCAGCAAAGTTTCTGGTCAGGCCACGAAACCCATATTCGGGTGTCGCTTATTTGACTACTTGCGAAGGATCGTCATAGGTATTTGAAAAGATATTCCATAATAATAAAACTGTTTAATTGTTATAAAAGTAATACGAAAATGGTTTATTAAAAAAATTATTTAGCATGTAAAACTTTAAAGCATTCTATACATAGCTGAGGTTGGTCGGGACAATTTGGTCAATAAGTTGTTGTTTTCTTCAAATTCTTTTGTGCCTTTGTTCGGTCCATTCGACGTCTTTTATTTGCATAACATGGTTTGAAACTATAACTGCATAACATACTAAGAAATAAGTTTTCAATTTTTCTTTTCGACATTGTAACGAATTAGGGCAGATATTTTAAATTATACCGTTCGTTGCTCGGCCAAGATTCAAACTGATTTTGTAGAAAGTGGAGAAATGAGAAACAAATGCGAAGGAATGGAAACAAAAGAAACGAGAGGTAAAACCACCAGATGAGCGACTCGCATTATTAAAATATCTATGGGAGTGTCACGTAGAATTCAGGGTTGGATGTTAAAAGAAAGGAATACTGAGTCGTAACCAAACTATTAATCTTCTTTTACTGAACTTTTTATTATAAATTCACTACTTACAAGTAACAGACTGACACTGAACCGGAGAAGAGGGCTGCGCAAGAACTACTCGAGCTGTCTGAAGTCTCGGCTTATATATATTTTGGTTTGGGGATGTTGAGGGGCTCGGTGTAGGTTGTGATGTGGAAAAGTGTCCGAAGATCGGGGGTCGATGCCTTATCTATGATGTAGACTAAGGTGTGTCACAGCCTTGGTATAGGTCATGATGATAAGGTGGTGATGCGTCCAAAGGAGTCCGAAGCTCGGAGTCGATGTCTTATCTCTGATTACTGTTTCTGAGCGGATGGCCTTCTTGAGCGTGTGACAGGAGCACCGAGCAAAGAACGCTTGGTACTGCTGCACGCGTGGCCTGACGGAGATTTTTTTGAAAACAGACGTGGCAGTCAACGTGTTAACAAAGAATTAGTTCAGTAATACTTGTGCCGTGGACAAGGAGGTTGGGTATAACTTGGACTTTGGATGAAAGCTCATTTCGTTATCCCGTTGACCGCGGATTCGTTATTGAATCTAGGATCATTGTCATTAGCGTCTCGAGTATCTAATTACCACGGTTACTTGTCGAAATCTGTAATAATCATATTTGCACTAGTCAATATCTTGTCTATTGCATAACAATAATGTCTAATCACGACGAAGATTCGTTTCACGCCCCTAGCCCCAACCCTAATTATTATGTGAATCCGACATGCATATATAACGGAAAGGTGCTCTCAGTTTCGGTTAACGACTCGATGATTAAGGACATATCTTCCTTTTAGTTGGAAAGACAAACGGTAAGTTTCATGGTTTATACAATGCTACGGTAGCTTTTTTTTTATACATCTCCATCGATTCGAAGATATAGTATACCATTGTGATAGTCATGACGTACTTACATAATATTGTATACACCTTATACAGATAAAGTTCATTTTATCATGTATGATTTTAAATTGGGTCAAGGAATTCTAAATACGAAACGGATGCTAAACATAAGCAAAAGGATCGATAAAAGTTTAAAGAAACTGCATGAATAATACGTATATTTTATTCATTACATGAATCTTTTATTTGACATACAGGGTGAGTGAATAAGAATTACTATCTAAAATAGCTCGTTACATATTGGTTTTATCAAAAAGCGTTTTAAATGAATTATGTTACATTTCAAAAAATTCATCGGATGGATGCTATTTTAACTTTTTATATCTTATATTTTTTGATAAGGGAACGCCGGTGATTGATAAACGCCGATTTTGATGAAACTGTGCACAAGTGTTTATTAAATCCACTTAAGAATTTTGCCGTAATTCGTTCGTGCTCGTTTTTTTTTACTTTAAGGAAGAAATCAACCCTTTTATCTGATTCGGTCCTCCTATATAAGTGCTTATAAATTGTAAACGACGAAAGATATCAGGAAATGGTTGAAATAAAAGTTATGCCGTGTTTTGAGACCTATAAATGTGTGTGAACAATTTTTTGACAAAATCAGTTTTTTTTTTTTACAAAAATTACATAAAAGAATCATATTTTCAAAAAATGTTCACAATTTTCAAAAGTTTCATCGAAATCGGTGTGAGATAGTTATCGGGCTCCCCTTGCGAGATATCGAGGTGAGTTTGAGATTTTTAAATAGCTTGTATATTTTTTATAGCATTAGTCAACCGAGCTGGACATTCCCTACAAAAAAGTATTAACCTATTTATACCGACGAATTCAACGTATGAAAGGCAAAGACAACGTAAACACTACATAAAACATCACAACAAAAGAAGCGTCTTTTCTTGTCTTTCATACGTTAAATTTAACAAATTAAAGCTAATCCTTTTTTGTCGAGAACTTACAGTTGGATCAACTAATGTTATACAAAGTATACGATGCCACTTAAAAATCTCAAGGTCATCTATCTCGGAAAATATAAGATATAAAAAAATAAAATTGCATCCATCCGATGAGTCTCTTGACACGCAACATAATTCATTTAAAATATTTTTCGATAAAAGCAATATATAACGAGTTATTTTAAATAGTATTTCTTATTAACTCATCCTGTATAATGAATGAAGTAGCTGAAAATGAATATAATCGAAACCTTTCAAAACTCATAATCATAGATCGTAGTTCCATACAAAATGATACTATAGATTTTATAATATTTTCTCATTTCGCTATGATAAAGATATCATCCTTATCTAATAAAAGGAATATATTGTTAATTTTTAGAATGAGTGTAATATATATGTACTACATAATATCTTCCTTTGAATAATTTTGATATTGTTATAATTTACTTCATGCTATTATAATTATCGGAGACTAATAAAATGATATAATTAGATGTAATATTATTAAGTATATAGAAATTTTATATCACAGCTTTGAAATAATTAATATGTTGTAGGTATAGTATGTGTATAATCAGCAATAAATTAAACTTCTTGGTCATTAGTACTTCATTTTTTATTTCAAATATTAGGTATTAAAAAACTTTTGTTGATAATTTATTATATATTATTTTGTTATACTATTTTATCTAATCATATTTATTACATTTCATTATAAATATAGAAAAACGATACATACATACATATAACATATAAATGATAAGATATAAAAAAATTTAATTTAATAGAAAAGCGGAGTCAGATATTATTACTAATTGTTAATTATTTGCCAATTATTATTAATGTTGTATTTAATTTATTATTGTCACAACGTCAAATTAAGATTTGTTAAAGATCTAGTTCTTCCTGGGTAATCTTCGTTCGTAGATTTTGTCAGGTAATAGAACCCATTAACAAAACGTTTTATCGCCGACACATCGAATTCAGGCGATGGTACGCAACACATTGAAATTCTATGTGTAAACTGGACAGAGAACGATGATGCAAAGTGAGAAAGAGATGATAAAATAAGAAAGGAACGAGACATTCGTGGGCACGAACGGGCACCAAAAGGTGCAGACACATAGTCTTCAAAATCAGTCTGATGTGGTCACTTTACTCCTGAATTCTTGTTAAATCTTTTTCGTTAGAAAATTGTGATATTTACTTCAATCCATTTTTTATATCATTGTATAAGTGCAATGTACACATGGTTGCAAAAGTATAGTCCATATATGACAAAAAAGAAGCTATATTATATTAAATTTTACTCTGCTAATTTTGCAAAATGTAACGTTGAAACGAATGATCATCAACCAAAAGCTTTCAATAATATTCCTGGACCAAAATCTTTACCAGTTATTGGAACACTTTACAAATATCTACCATTTATTGGTAAGAAAATCAAACTCAATTTAAAAATTACTATACATGTACATCTCAACATCAGTAATTCAAACAAATAGAAATATTTTGACGTAGTATTTATGATATAATTATAAAAGGAAATTATACGTATTTACTATACATACTACTATATCTGATTATAATCTTTGTGTGAATGAATTTTTTATTACACTAAATAAATATGTATTTGTATATTTTCAAGTATGATACATAGTACTTTTAAAAAAATTGGAAAAAGCGATCTCTTTTATATAAAAATTTCTCTTTCGCGACTGTCTAATATTACAACCTGATTATATTAATACTTTTTTATTTAAATTTGTTAATATTTAACAGGTGAATATAGTTTTACAAATTTATATGAAAGTGGAAAAAGAAAATTGGAACAGTTTGGGCCGCTAGTACGTGAAGAAATAGTACCTAATGTAAATGTCGTGTTGGTTTATAGGCCGGAAGATATAGCAGAAATTTTCAAAGCGGAATCAGGTTTGCATCCAGAAAGGAGAAGTCATTTAGCACTTTTGAAATATCGAAAAGATCGCATTGATGTATACAACACTGGAGGTTTATTACCCACGTAATACACATATTTTTACGGTTTACAATAATTTACTATAATTTTTGTACAAACTTTATATAGCTTTATAGCTAACTTTATATACCTGATGTTAGACTATAAATGTTCCAATTAATATCAAGTAAAATTATTATAGTAATTTATATTGTTAATTAGTTATATTATTTAATTACTAGTAAGTTAATAACAAACACAGGAGCATTAAATGCTTTTCTATTTGATGTTAGACCAACAAATAGTAATTCAAATCAAAATGTAAATTACGTAAAAATGTAGATTACACAATTTGTGACGATACTTTTTTAAACAATTTTATATTTTACTACACGTCTATCTTTTTTGTTTTTTTTTTTTTTGTAATTAGAAGAAACATGTACATATGTATGTTATTAAAAGGCATACATAACCTTTTATAATGTTTTACTGTTGCCCTTTGAGAATATGTATATCTAATTAGAATATCTATATCAGATATGAAAGAGATAAACGTCTATATGTACTGAGTATATAAAATCTATATGTGTATTTAATGATTCAGCATATTTTTATATATAGTGCATATACATATGTAGTACATAGGTATTTTGTTAAAATATTGCACTATAGTCAAATTTTTGGATATCAAATATTGAATGTAATTCTAACCGAGTTTGATTGATTAAAACGTAATAAATACACGCTATAAAAAGTTACATTAGAAAAGCACTTGCCAATTCTTACAGATGTTATTATATTAAGCTTTCAGTAATCTAATTTTAGTGTAAAACCCTATAAAAAATTTGTAATTTTCGGATATAGCATTCATAATTTTTTTAAACGTTTAAATAGAAACGAGTTAAATTATGAAGAAATTAATCTTGTAAAATTTTGTACACTTGACTACTTGACTCCTTGACTACTTATTGTTAAAAACTAGTTTTTATAAATATCTTTATATAGTACATAGTTTAGATAGATATTGAAGAAATAGATATTGAGCATGGTATTAATATGATGCGTATACAACTTTCTATTAAATTAGTTTACTCTAATATAGTATTACAAATTTCAGAAATGGAACAGAATGGTGGAGATTACGAAAAGAGTTCCAAAAAGTTTCTAGTAAACCTCAAGACGTGATCAATTATTTAAAAGAAACAGATGATGTCATTCAAGAATTTATTGGATTATGTGTTAATGAGAAGTTTGATGACTTCTTACCTCTTTTATCACGCTTATTCCTTGAATGTAATATAATCACACATATCTCTTAATGTACATAGAACTGAAGTTTCTTTTTTGCAATTACATTCTTTTTCCTAAATTTGAACTATGTTATACTTAAATTTAATGATTGGTGTCATTTCTTAATAGACAAACAAACACACATACTATTAATAAATTCATATACATATAAATAAAAAGATGTACCATTAATGTCTAATAATCTTTTCTATATTTGATTTTAGTGACATGTTTGGTTGTTTTTGATGTAAGATTGAATAGTTTCTCAAAAGAAGAAAGATGTGAAAATTCTACAAGTTCAAAATTAATCAAGGCTGCCTTTACAACAAATAGCGTAATGTTAAAGTTGGATAATGGATTGCAATTATGGCGTTTTTTTGAAACCCCATTGTACCGAAAATTACGTAAGGCACAAACATACATGGAAATGTAAGCAATAATTTTTAATCTTACACGGGATTATCATTTATTGTTTATGATTACTAGATTACTAGATTTCTCATTATACAAAGTCTTCAAAATCACGAATTTATTGAAGTTGCTCATAGATAATTTGTATAATTTATTATCATTATATTGTATGTTCTACAATAAGAAAAGCACAAAAGGTTTTTATATGCTTAAAATAATTATTAACGGCATGTTAACAACATTTGTCATAAGTGAACAGAAATGTGTGTGTATTAATATGGTTTTGTATCAATCAGCTTAACTCAATGAAAGCTCAAGCAATCTAAATATTTCATTCTGTACATTATAATTAGCTTATTTTTAAATGCTATACCTCATATGTTATGTCTTTTTAATGTATCAGGGTTGCATTAGAATTGGTATCACAGAAAAAACAGAGCACGAAAACTGGACATAACAAATCATTCTTAAATGCCTATTTAGAAAATCCTGCTCTGGATATTAAGGATATTGTGGGCATGGCTTGTGACATGTTACTTGCTGGTATAGATACTGTAAATATTATAATACATATCATTATAGATGTAACTACGTATTAGTGTTATATTTATGCATGTGCATGCTTATTATTAATTTAAGAAATACGAATAACATTTAGATATTTGTAAATACATAATTACTGTATTGATTGAATATATAAATAAGAAATTTGGATCTTTATTTACATGTGTAAAATTTGTTTATTTTGTAGAATATATATATAGATACTATTATATTTTTAAAATAGATATATGTCTTATTAAAAACTTGTGATATAACTTATATTATTTTATAATATGTCATATATTTTTAAGCTTAAACACAATATAAAAATTTAATTGAATTTGACTAAATTCTGTATCCTTTTATTAACATTACTAATTTAATAGTGTGGGCTAACGATTATAAAAAAAGAGAAATTAAATATATAAATTTTCTGTGCCCCTAGACTACTTACAGTACTGCTTTTACTTTGTATCACCTGGCAAGACACCAAGATGTTCAAGAAAAATTGAGAATTGAAGCCACACAGTTTTTAGCTGATCATAGTCAACCAATAACAGCAGGTGCGTTGCGAAATGCTTCGTATACCAAAGCTGTCATTAAGGAAAGCTTGCGATTAAATCCAATTTCTATAGGAATAGGCCGCATATTGCAAAATGATATTGTTCTTAATGGTTATCAAGTACCTAAAAGGGTAAGTTATAAATCTTAACAAAATGTAAATTAGTTGTTGTGCTATAAGTTTCAATAGAATTCACTTTCAATGGATAACAGCTTCATTTTATTAATACTTTCAATAATGTTTTGTTATATTAGGAAAGCTATATATAACATATTTTCTTTTTATGCAAATACCCAAACTAAAAATGTGTTCTCCTCATTCGTTTCTTTTAGACTGTTGTTGTAACACAAAACCAAGTCACTTGTCGTCTTCCTGAATACTTTAACAAACCAGACTTGTTTATACCAGAAAGATGGCTACGTGAACATTCAGAAAGTAGCAGTAAAATAAATTGTGGAAAATCAGTACATCCATATGTATTTTTACCTTTTGGTCATGGTCCTAGATCTTGTATTGCTAGACGATTTGCAGAACAAAATATGCAAGTATTGTTATTAAGGGTAAGTTTTTAATATTTAATATAATATTGATTTTCAGACATTTTTATGCCTAAACAAAAAATAATATATAGTTTTTAACAGTAATATTCAAGTTTAATATCTTGTTTATAATTCTTCCATTTTCTTGCTATTAATTAAATATTATACAATATTATCTTGTGTTATGATTGGCGCTATCCTTACATTTCTTGAAATTTTTTTATTTCACGACCGATTATATTTTCTTCTAGCTTTGTTCACCTATACTGATTAGAGCTTCATATTGTGTGTTCTCAATCACTTGTTATATATTCTGGTACCATTTGTTGTCATATTAATGTAAATAAATAAGCGGTAAATCTTTGGGTATCAAAATTCGATATAAAGATACGCAACAGGATCGATCGATCATTTGTTGCTTTTTCGCCGCCATATAAAAAAAAGAATGATGTGATATTTGGGTAATTATTTTTAAAACGGATGATCTCATCGATATCAATGACTCAAGTCTTAAGTTTCGAGATATTCTCAAAATACTTCATAAAATTTGAGTTACATTTTATTCTGGAGTAGGCGGCCACATTTTTACATAGTCCAACCTAATAGACTTAACTCACTGATAAGATAGATAATCATTATTAGTATTGTATAAATAAAAGAGGAAAAATAATGGGTTATGGATTATGCTAAAGGAGTATTCGGCCGGTAATGCCTAGCGTGAAATAATTTTTGATGTATCTCCTGGAATGTTGCACTTTATTTTGATATTTAATTGATCAAAATAATGTATGCAAAATATATACCCGCTCCCGTCGCAACCTAATGATAACCGTGCACAGTCTTAGTTTTTGTGTTATACACAGATACAAAAATATGTTGTATCTGTCGTATGTATATGTATATAAATAATAATAAGTGGTAATAATCGAACTTATGATATACTTACAAAATCAGATAAAATAAAGATTAAGTTAAGCTAACGTTATTGGCTTCCGTGAAACTTTGTAAATAATTACCAATATTGATTCCCCTATTAAATGCTAATTTTCTCATGGATGACGGAGTATTTTGATTTTTATTATATTTTGCAATACATTATGCATATTATTATGCAATACATATACATGTATTATGTTTGCATTTGTATGAAAAGTCCTTTTGTCAGATTCTATAGGCATTATTAAAGAAGAAACATATACAAAGTTATACACAACAATAATAAATTGATATTTGCTTTTAAAATAGCTCACAATTCCTTTGATAAATCAATGTCAACTTTGTGAATAGTCACGAAATGTACATGATTGATATAAATATTATATGTTGATAAATAAGTAATGCGTGTTGAAGAATCAGATATTAAATAGAATGTCACTTCTTAATGACATTGAAAATTAGAGATAATTTTGATAACCTTAACCGTTTGAGTCACAGGGGTATTTGAAAAAACAGGGTCGAAAAATCCCGAACAGCGCGTTAGCGCTTGTCTAAATCGATTGTGAAGAGAAACAAGCGGCGCAATAGCCGCTCGTTATATTTGTTATTTTTATGAAATACATCTATATTATATATGCGTATGTAAATATTTCAAGTTTTGTTCAATAAAAATTATTGAAAAGATAACAATGAAATAAAAAATATCGTCAGTCGTCCGTAGCGTTCAAATGTACTGGGACTTTTCGACACAAAATCTAAAAGCAGCGTGATTGCGCTGCTTGGGACTCAAACGATTAAACAATTTATCGATAGAGTAGTAGATCGTGTGAATTCATAGTCAAACTTATTACCGTGCACGAATAAATAAAATATAGCGTCCCATCAAAGAAATAAGATTAACTTTTATTTTGTTAGCTCTTTCTAAGAAGAAATTTTTTGTTACTATATGTTGTGTAATTTTTTTGGTACAATTAAAATATATGCAAATGTTTTATATATGCTATATAAAGTAATATAATCTTCTTATTTTGTACAGATGTGTCAACGACTCAAGATTTTTTGGCATGGGGGTGAACTTGGAATGATATCTTTATTAATCAACAAACCAGATGCCCCATTAAAATTTAATTTTCATGAGGTCTTAAAAACCAATTCTACTTGTTTTCAAAAGAACGAAATAGTATAAGCGAGGAAATATTATTTTTAATGAGAAAATATGTATGAAAGTAAAGAAAGTATAATATTAAATAAGAAACAAATTACAATTTATTGAAAATTAATTATGATATTATAATTAGCAGTACAATATTGTAATATTCTTATATTTTAGAACAAATAAGAATAGTGTACATAATAAATTTAATTATAGGTCATATATTTAGGAGTTGCAGAAAACTTAGCATAAGATTTAATCACTTTGTTTACAGCTTCTAAGAAGTCTTTCTCTGTAGCTACCTTCCGGCGTGCACGAATCGCGAACATACCAGCTTCTGTACATACAGATCGAATCTCAGCTCCAGTGCTATTAGGACATAAACGTGCAAGCAGTTCAAATCTGATATCTCTTTCAACACTCATTGAACGCGCATGAATTTTAAAAATATGTGTTCTTCCTTCCAAGTCTGGTAATCCAAATTCTACTTTTCTATCTAAACGTCCTGGTCTCATCAATGCTGGATCTAATGTATCTGGTCTATTTGTTGCCATTAAAACTTTAATGTTACCTCGTGGATCAAAGCTAAAATATTTAAAATCATATAAATATCATCATTACCTGCTATATATTACCTATTATTAATTATTGAAGATATTTAATAATAAAACATATGTTTTACCCATCTAATTGATTAATCAATTCTAGCATAGTACGTTGTACTTCATTATCACCACCAGCTCCATCATCAAACCGAGCTCCTCCAATAGCATCAATTTCATCAAAAAATATTAAACATGCTTTTTTACTACGTGCCATTTCAAATAATTCTCTTACCATACGAGCACCCTGTTAGATACAACAGTTATATATAATGTAATTACATGTACAATATAATACAATAATAATAATAACAACAATATTGATAATACCAATATAGTATGATATAATATTGGTTTGAGTAATATGTTCATTCATTTTTCATTAATATATCATATTAAAAGACATCACACAAATTTATTTAAAGAATATAAAAAGACATGTATCTGAGCTTTTTTTGAAAGATATATACATATTTATAGAGAAATAGAGTGAATAAATTATTTCTTGATTAATATTATACAAAAGTACTAAAATGTTCATGTGTCTTTTAAGAATACACAAATGAACTTATTACTCAATCTAATATAATAATAATAATTTAATATTATTATGTTTACTTCAGAAAATAGAATATTCTCATTATTCTTATTACGTAGTTATAAACTGAATATAGTTAGAAACTGAATTTCATTTATAAAAAAATATCATATGTAGTCAGTGTAAAAAGCATTTGTGTAGAATTTAATTTCAACAAAAATATTATAGAACATCGTTTATTAACAAAATTTTAACAAATAAAAAATATACACATATTCTTAGAAGTCTCCAAGATAAGAAAAAAAAAAAAGAGAGAGAGAGAGAGAGAAAGGAATCCAATACCTATTTCTATCGTAAGAAAATATTAATGTATGTTAAATATTAATAAATATCCAGGAAGCAGTAAAAATATGTGTAATAAGTATTTGTTCAGTTACTGCTTTACTTTTTTTACAATGTGAGACATCGAATGTAACCATTACTAGCGTCGCTTGTCTCAAGATCATTGCTCGAACTAGTTGTATACAAAATTTATCATTACAATTTATCGCCACGAATTAATATGGGTTGAAAACCACAGAAACCACATTAGAAAAACGAAAAATTATTATAAATTTACATAACAAGTGCAGATTGCTGAATGATATTTCTTCTACTGTTAGTGGACCTTGGTCTACAATACAAGAAATTATCCACAGATATTGTTTGTGAAATATAGTTAAAAATAATTTTAGAGGCGGTCGTCTAAGTAAGATAAATGAGAACACTAGCTAACTAACAATTCGGAGAGTAAAAGAAAATTGTAAAATATCAGCATTGAAAATTGATAGTGCACTGAAAAATGAGCTGCATATCGAAGTAAATACTAGTAAAGTACGAAATTTTTTAAGAAGCATACCGTGGAAGGATGACTCGTAAAAAGTATTATACAAGCGAAACTAATAGAAATAAAGGATTAAGATGTGCATAAAGGTATGTGAACATGCTAATTGAGTTCTGGAAACGAAATATTTTTACAGATGAAAGAAAATTTGGTATCTTAGACTCTGATGAATAATTTAGAATTTAGATCTAGAGTATGGAGAAAAAAAAAATATGTAACATAAAAAACAAAAGCTGCTATCCACCGTAAAACAGTGGAGCATCTGTTTTATTTGGGGATGTGTAAGTGCTGATGGTGTTGAATATCTCTTCATTTCATTGACGCTATGAATCATAAAATATACATGGATATTCAAAAAAATAATTTTCACCAAAGTGCAGAAAAAATGGGTTTAAAAGACAATTTCATTCTGATGCAAGCATCATAAAAATGTTGTGATCATAATGATCAAAAACACAACGTTAATAATATGCGAGCAGAGTCTTATATAATGTTCGGGAACAGTTTAAAAGACCTCCACAATCCCCAGATATAAATATTATTAAAATATATACATTGGATTACCTGAAACGAAAAACACGAATTCACCATGTTGTATGAATTCATTCATTCATCATTTATCATGAAATAATTTAAAGGGGGCATTTTTGGAAGAATGGGATAATATTTTTGGTTATTTAGTAGACTACTTATTAATTAGATAAATTCAATGCCGCGACAGCTTCAAGCTATTATAAAATCAAAAGGGAATGACACTAAGTATTAAAATAATTAAATTTTGTGATTTAGTGTCCTTTAGATATTAAATCTTACTATATTTTTCCATTAAACTGTAACTGTATCACATTTCTTTTAAATGGAAATTATTTTGAAGACTTCTAAGAATATGTATATATTTGTTACGTGTTAAAATTTGTTTTGTTGAAATTAATTACTCTACAAATTCTTTTTACACTGACTGTATGTATACTTTACGAATTTAATAATTTTTTACAGATTTCAACAACATAAATTTTCATCTCTAATAACTCAAAAAATTAACATACCTAGAAATATAATAAATCTTATTGTTTATTAAGCATATGAATCAAACCTTGAACCAGTAACTGTATTGTTTTTGAGATTTTCAACTTTTTGATTTGATGAATCAAAATTTTAATATAATTTTATGTATATTATAAAATCAATTGTATTTGCAATGTACGTTGACTAAATATGTATATAGTATCGATTATATTAAAAAAATTGTTAAATTTGATTTGAAAATCTTATTTTAGGGATACTTTAGACATTTTTATCACAAAAATATAAGTGATTTTACAGACAGTGTATCAAAAACTGTTATCAAGTTATTCTAGAGAATTTAGACATCTCTGAGCACGTACATTTGTGTACAAAAGTTGATTTTTAATCCATTTGCATCATGGCCCTACTTCAGAGGACTGATCCCTATCACCGCGCGCGGTCGGTCGTAGGTGTAGTAAATGACATCCGAATTCTTCATGGAGTTTATCGAAAATTTACTGTTCAAAACGATTGGTAGACAATGTTACTTCGAAAAAATCGCATCTTACATTCTTTATAACAGAGAAAAAAAGTAAAAATTATTTATTTAAAAAAAAAATTACTTAGATTAAAATGGAAAGAAAAAAAAGCAGCCGCAGCGCGCGTAATAATTCGCGTTTGGTGATAGAAGACAGTCGCAGCGCGCGGATTAACCCCTTAGCCTATAACGTCGAGGGAGACTCGTTGTAAGGGATTTGTGCCATAAGCGAAAACCACGTGTCAGATTCGTAGTAAAGAATTTGTGCCATAAACGGAACCCACATGTCTGACTCGTGGTAATTTACAAATTGCTAGTGATTCATTATCCACTTTGAAATAATAAATTGTTTTTGTTAACTGATCAATTGATCATAATTACGCCCTGGACGTCTTAAAAACACTATTTGTCCTCAAACGTTTATTATTTCACAATTCCTTTTGTAGCCCCTAAATATACATGTCATAAGAAGTATACATTTTGCGCCAGTTCGGGCACACGGTTGAACAGATAAATGGCACGGCGCGCGACCGAACTTCTTGCCTACTATGGCTCGCGCGATCGGCAGAGATAGCGTGTAGACTAAGGGGTTAATCCGCGCTTGGATGCAAATGGGTTAAGCATGTTTTTAAAATAGTTATTACACCAGGCGATTCATAACTTGAAAGCTAAGGTATACAGGAGATATGTGCATATGACGTTCTTTACTTATTTTAATGTGTAGAGTAATTGCCAGAACATATCAACATGTATTTATGAATTACCTTGTATATTCACCATTAACAAGTTATAAATACTTAAGCTATCAGAAATATCAAAAGTCTGATTAACAAAATAACAAAAAGAATGATTTAAGTATCATTAGTTCGCAAATCTACATTATATTTGCTAAAAAATGATTTTTTGTTTACTCCTGCATACTTTATTTCTTAGTTAAGCATTGCTTAATAATTCTGAGTCAAGACATATGTTATACTTACTTCCCCAACATATTTTTGAACCAATTCTGAACCAATGACACGAATAAAACAGGCATCTGTCCTATTAGCTACAGCTCTAGCACATAAAGTTTTGCCTGTACCTGGTGGACCAAATAACAATACTCCTTTAGGTGGCTCAATTCCCAGATTAACAAACTTTTCTGGCTGTAATAAATAAATTATTTTTTTCTAATTATCTTGTACAAAAAAAAAAATAATTTAATGATTATAAAATACTAACATGTAATAAAGGTGTTTCAACTACTTCTCTCAATTTTTCAATTTGTTCTTTGCAACCACCAACATCGCTATATGTGACGTCAGGTTTCTCTTCAACTTGCATCATTGTTACAGTTGGATCAATTTTTGGTGGAAGTGGAATATGAATTTGATATTTATTACGATCCACTCCTACTCGCATTCCTTCTTCGATGTCAGTAGGAGCAACTGAATCTGCTAGATCAACTACAAACTTTGCAAACTGTTTTACATTTATAATGTATTTAGGATCGTCTGAGTTTGCATTAATTATTTTAGTGCAGCGTGCAACTTGCAATGGTTGCTCATTTTGTAAAGTTTGTTTATCTGCAGCTAAATCCCACAAAGCAGGCGGCGCAAGACCCGTATCAGACTCTTTGATTCCAGTCAATTCGTTAACTCGTTTAATTATTGTTTGTATATCTTCTTCAACTGCTTTAATACTTTTAGTATATTGTCCTTGACCCTGTATAAAAGAATAATATGTTAGCGTTATTTTTGTTAGAATAATTCCAAGAATCTTTATTCTAATTTAAATTTATTTTTTATTAATATTTTATTATCTATTATTACCAAAATTATTATACAATTTCACTTACGTAAGTTTTAAGCAGAGCAATATCTCCTTCATCGAGAGCTGAAATAATACATTAATAAATTCTTTTAAATCACAGTTAAAGGCAAATTAATATTTAAAGCTTACACTTTATTTCTTTCTCTTCTTTTCCTTCTTCGCTTTTTACTTTTCGCATGTCTTCTCCTAAGTGGTCAGGCATTGTTATATTCGTTAAATTTTTCAAATATTAAGAAATTTTAAGGATACTTTATTCCACAGATAAAGAAACTGATTTAAATCGAATTTAAGGTTAGGTATTTTCCATTACTAGCAAAAACTCTGTAGCGACCAGCGTCACTGACTCCCGACGTGCCATCTAGTTGTAACTAGATTTAGTTAGTTCCTTTTATTATTGATAATCGGTAAACAGCAAATAAAATAAGCAGCATAATATCACCGACGACGAAATCACTATAGCCTATAATTTATTTATAAATTTTTAACTATAATATAAAATATACGAAATAATAAAGCAATATTTCTTAAGTGTTCATAAATTTGGCTAATTTTTGTTACTTTGTTTACCTTTTCTAGGAAACGATTTTCGATTCTTATATATTAACGCATACGCATTGTAATGTAATTGTTACGTTACCGCATGAGGCTGATTGTAATACTACCTTAACACTCAGCCAATCGAATGGGGAGAGAGATCTCCCTACTTTAAAGTAAATCGCTGCATGACCGATCGGTGAGATCCCTCCACTTTAAAGTATATCGTTGCATGACCGATCGGGGAGATCTCCCATTTTGACCTTAGCAACGCGTTTTCTTTTTCTTTTTTTTTTTTCTTTTTTTTTTTTTGTTATTATCAGTTATTGTTTAGTTGGAATTGTTTCCAATTAATTGCGGATTTTCTCTGTTTTTACAAAGTATATAATAGAATATACCAATTTAGTGGTGTTGGCTTGTCCGAGCGTGGTGAGAAATGTATAGTTGGCTGTGTGTGATTTTAAGTATTAATATCGTCAGTTATGTGAAATTACGTTTAGCATGCATACAGGATTATCCAACTAACGCGGAACGTGCGCTTGCCAAAACATGTGAACGGCAATAGTGTAACATGTACGCTTGCTACTGCAATAAGTCACTGAAGGATTTTAAATTTGGCGTTACAATAAGGAGATGACGGTCGCAGAGAAAGCGAAACTCGCGTTTTTGCCCGATGATTTCATGTGCCTCTACGTTCCCGAAGTTTTGAAGCAAGAAAGGGTACCCGGTTCTGTTCCCACATGTAGCGCAATTTTTGTTTTTAATATCTTTTGATATCTTGGATTATGCATACCTGAAATGTCATTTTTTAAAATTTAGAATTGCATTCAACTGTCAGAGTAATTAGCGAATTACAATGAAATTGTTCACGTTCTTATAAACATCGTGGTCCATTTTCTATTTTGTTTGGTAATTTTTATTTTAACGTATTAATTCTTCTAGGTCGTAATTGAAAATTTATTAACGATCACTTTCTACTAATTGTTCGCTATTACCTGCAAATATAAGAATAAGGAACAAAAAAAAAAAACAATTGAGATACAATGAGACGTCTCACAGAATTTATATTTAGACAGACCAGTTTAAACAAATAGAAATTAATTGAACGCTCGTACTGTTGTGCTTCGATCCCTTTGAACTTAATCGCTTTCCTTGTTCTTTATGCTTACATGCGACGCATTTACAGTTGGGCGACCCAAAATCGATCAATTCGTAGAAAATTATCGTTAATAAATTTTGAAACACGTAGAAGGAAATGTGTTTAATGTGTGTTAAAAATGAAAATTAACCAACGAAATAGAAAAAGGATGTCGATGTTTGTGAGAATGTGAACAATATAATTGTATTGTAATTCGCTAACAACTCTGGAAGTTAAATGCCACTGTCTGTGTTGAACAGTCTTTTTTAAAATAAACGGGATAGAAACCATAAATATATATTCATAATTAGAATAAAGTAATTCTTGAAAAAATAGATAGTTACTGTGAAAATAATTATCGTGTGTAACAGAATAAACGTTTAGAAAAATATAAATAATTATGTATTCCAATATAAAAAGTGAAAATAATTGCATGTTACGCGTGATTTAAGCAAGCTCCATTTTTTCATTCGAACCATTAGAAAGGAGCTTAGAAAATTTTTTTTAAACGATTTATATTGTTGTAGTTGTATCGATTGATACATATTTCTATCCTGATCTAAACTGATTCGATATATCGGCTAACGTCACTTATGATATAATGAATTTTTGAATAATCCTTCATGGACTTAATCACTTTTTCATTCTTTTTCTCGCATTACTTAACACGTAAATTGTCTCTTAGCGTAATTTTTTCTGTTTCTAGCAAAACGTATTGTCGAATACTTCGTATATTAGTAATATAGCCTTTTAATATTTTGGCGTTCTTTTCTCATGGAAAAAAGTTAGTAGCGTTAAACTATACTGCGACCATGAAATTATACATATACGTATATAAATTAGATGTATCGAGTCAATTGTCATTATATTTTCCATTCAGATATTTAGTAATATGTAATTAAACAATTATGTTTATATACTGAGAAACTGAATTCTATTAAAAGTACTTATGCACCAAGTAAACTTACTATACAGGCAAAGGAGTATCTTTATCGTGTAATGAAAAGTAAGACCCATTTATTCAATATTTGACGAGATCTTTTCTAGTTACATTGTTTCAATTTGCATATAACGAGAAAGATAATAAAAACGCACGGTGGGATTTCAATAATTTTGAAGAAAATATAGTGCCGTCAATAAAATACCATCCAATATACAAGAAGCAAAACGAAATTACATCGCGTTTGATGGAATGATTGTCTACAGTACGTTGCTCTACTGTCTTTGTTTTGTCGCATCAATGAATTCATCGAAAATTATTTGTTGCCAGAATAGCTGCTTCACGGTAGCCAGGATACAAGGTATAAAATGCAATCTAACAAACCACTAATACACGTCTTGTGATTCGTGGCTTTGCGTGAACAATATTCTATTTTTTTTTCAAAGTCACCGGATCCGATTGACCGTTTTCATTAGTTTTTTATTACATACACATTGATCAAACATTTATTTAGTCTGTTAGATTAACTATAGATGTAACTATTAGATTTTTTCTATACATGATACTCGAGTACACTGATTGGTCATCATGTCCCATTACTGGTACAGCTAGCTAAGACGTAATAATTTTTTGTCTATTTACAAAATTCCAAAAACGGCATTAACATCCTCTTAGATATGTCTTACAAAGTGCTAGCAACAGTATTTTGTTATTCGCCGAATTTCTATCAACTCAAAATCTTAGAAAAAGATTCGACGTTCGTCCAATCGAACATTGATAAGGATATAATTATATAAGGTAAGGTTATATATTTTTAGAATTTGATGAGAAGAAAATGTTGGCATGTCGCATTCTTTGGAAATAACAACATAATAAATACTAATAAATAACAATAAGATAAAAGAAATGGGTATATCGGGATTATTTGAAAAAGATTTTGATACATTCTTCTTCGATTTCTAAAAAATAAGATATACACAGTACGTTCGTCTTAACACGTTGACGCCGGCAAGACCCACCGGTTCCGTGTATGTATGTTTCGTGAGGCGGCGCGACCCACCGGTGGGTCTCTCGTGTCTGTTCCGACATGTATTTTACAAAATACAAATGAGACCCACCGCCGCCCCACGGAGAAAACCATGAATATCGGCGCCGGCGTCAACGTGTTAAGCGTATATGCGTTGTTATTTCTACGATTATCGATAATGCAGAAAAATGTTTTATACGAAAGTTGTTTTACTTCAAAAGTATCTTAATGGAATATTTGTATTCTTCCTAATTGCTATTTAATCGTTCTCTATATCTATTGCATACAGAGTGGCCGTTTGAAGTTAAATATAGAAAACAAGCTACTAATCTATAAAGACATAATCAAAGCAACACGTACGGCATCCAATTATGGGATACAATGGCTAGAAGCCACATCGCCGAAGTGGAAGCCGTGCAGTCGATCATACTTGGCACGACTTGGTAGTAGACGCATCTTGCTACATATGAAATGAAGAAATACGCAAAGATTTTCAAATGCTGACTGTAAAGGAGGAAATTCAGCGAGTATCCGACAGATGTAAATCAAAAGCAATAAACCACCCAAATCCATTAGCCGATACACCGTACATCGACAGTACCATTAGAAGATTGAAAAAGAAACAACAGCAGGATCTAGTGACGCAAACTCAAATATGAACGTATTCTTACGAGATTAGCAGGCACACGCTATCCTTAACAATTAAAACAATCTGCCGAATGTCCTACAGAGCAAATTGCAGGAATCTATTTTATTTTTTAATTATTTAAAAAGAAAGAAAAATATCTATAGTGTATCCGATTTACCCGTGAACTTATAAACATCTCGGAAAATATACAAGCTATGAAAAAATGATTCAGGCGAAAGTCATAGCACATTGAGATTAAGCTTTTTAGCGAATCTCTAAATTCTCTATTACATATTCCTGTAGCTGACGCCGAAACATCTTCCAAACCTTACGTACGAATGTATTTTGTACAAGATAATTTCGAGATATAAATTACTCGCTCGGACGTTGTACATTATGGTGGTACTAAAAAGAGTCGATTTTATGCGAGCAATGTAATGTAATGCAACGTAATGTGATGCAGCTCAAAACAGTTCAGCACGATGATCCACGAATGAGTGGGATTCACGTAAATTACAATAATGCTTGAAAATGTTGGGGAATATTTTTTGAAATGAATAAAATAATGTATTCTTTTTCCTATCGTATCTAAGGGAAAGCTCTTTATCACAACTTTGGCCTTTCGTATCTCGAAATTGTATTGTGTAAAATACATTCGTATATAGGGTTTTGGAAATGTTTTGACGTCAGCTACAAGAATATGTATTTAAAAATATAAACGTAATGTTCATAGGGTATTTCAGAGTCGTTTCAAAGTCGCATAAATCGTACAAGCATGATATGTGCCACCTGATACGCTATAACTTTTCTTCCAATCACTTTTCGTACCTTGCATGTACATTTCTCGAGATATTTAACTGTTTACAGATAAATCGGACATATTGTATGTCGTATTATTAATAAATTTTAATAAAGCAATACGTTTTTAAAAGCACGCACGTGTTGAATGTTTTGACTTAAAATATGTTTCTTTACGATGCTTTAAGATGCTTCTTGCGATAGCTTTGCGACGTCGAAAGTATTTTCGTCCGTTGTGATCCACACATACATACATCCTGCCATGGCATGTATAAAATAATGGCATTTTCTGACAATGAACGAAACTTTACTAATAGCACCTTGCACCGATCGATATTAGCAACAGATTGCATAGTACAGTAGTACAGTAGTACAGTAGTACAGCAGTAGATAGTAGATAGCAGTACAGTAGTGTGCTATACAATACTACTACATAACAATGCGTTAGCGAAAGAATACTGATAAACAGAAATGTAATTGAAAAGACCTAAAATTGTAATAATTTTTGAGCAAATAATTTATCTAATTTTTTCTTCTCCAGAATATGAAAAGGTTCGTTGATTAATGCTATAAAAAGAATATAGGATTCCTGTGAAAGAGGCACTTTTCAAATACACAAAATTGATTTCATGTACATAAAAGTAGATACGTAAAATTTGTTTCATGTTCTATCTTTTATATATTTTAATTTTCTCTCGTGGGTATATAGATACATTCCGTACAAGTTTCATAAAATATTAATTTTTTGAAATATCGTCAATCTGGAAAGAGTATAGAATTAGAGTGTATTAGAAAGGAAGATGCACTTAAAAAATTGTTTATATAGAAATCTGTGTAAGTTTTTAAAAAAAGACGTAATAATTTTTTAAAAATAATAAAAAGAATTAATATTTTTTATAAAGATGTCAACAGAACACGAGAGAATAAATGTAGATTTTTAGTATGTACGTAACGTATATATGATTAAAAATATTTACGAATACAACTTTTATCATATACTTTTATAATATATTACACTATTAACACAGTTGAGCAGTGTTAATATACTTTCTTTGAATTTTGCGAGCCTAATACAGAAAATAACATCCGAATATCTGGTATGTTTAGGCAAATTGGGGCATTCCAGTTGAATTTACGTTTTGCACAAGATCGTTAGTGGATGAACGTTCGAAGGAAGTGTAGGAACCGCCCAAGTTGCATCGTTCGTGTTAGACAGTCCTTGACCGGGATGATCTGTAGAAAAATGTAAGATAATGAAAGATCCAATAGAACACTTTCACCTGGATTCATCCCAGCCCTCTTCTTTTACCGCAATTCTTACGTATCAGTCAGAGGCATGGTGCAATTGAAGTTCAACTAGCATGCTTTCCCGCACTATTAAGGTACGAGCTATATACAGGTCATACTATACGTATACTGTATTTCATTGTGGTTCATTACACATAATTGCAATTTGGTATTGAGTGGTGTCGAGTGTTATCGAGTCCACAGATTGCTTAATACACGCGAAAAAGTTGATTTGTTTCTTGTAATCGAGTTTAGTTATTTTTGACGTTGTACAGGCAATGTCGTTGCATTAAGAAATTGCGTTTGCAATTCATTCTTAATCTTAATAAGACGTCATGTGGAAAGATATTTTCGTTAAATAGCGTAATTTCTTTCAGTTGCATAAAACATTTCTTATTTGATTTATATTCTTTCGTATATGTCTTTTATTTTCGTTTTTATATTCGTAAAAAATGTTTCTACTTCTATATAATTCCTTTTATATATAACTCTCTCTTTCTCTTACTTTCGTTGTACGTCTTTAGTTAATATTTTTCTCGTTTTAAACACTGGCAAAGTTTTATGAGAGATAGAGATAGAGATAGAGAGAGAGAGAGAGAGAGAGAGAGAGAGAGAGAGAGAGAGAGAGAGAGAGAGAGAGAGAGAGAGAGAGGGGGGTTATAATTGTATATGGTAGCATACGTACTTTAAAATCTCTTTTGGAAGTAAAAGTTGAGATAATATGCACGTTAGTTAATTTATGGCGTTTATACGACTGCTTATTCAAACATGTAATTTTATTTCTGATTATATTTTACCAGTTATTAGATTATTATATTTTACATCATTTGTATCGTTAATTCGAATATATCGTTTCAGTTGTATAATACAGACATTGGACGCATTCCCGGATCATCTCGATTTTAATAAATTCCTAAATAAAACATAAACGAGGAACAAGTTATCACTTCGAAAAGATCACTTGTTTCTCCAGGTTACACGACACCTGCATTTTGGTATGCTCTAGGTGTGAAGTATTATGACGATGGTCGTATAATTTCTATGGACATTACATAAACTTAAGCGTTGCATAATAAATAACATTGCCTTAAATATGATTCAAGCGATAAATAAAGTTAAAGAAATGAATTGCGTGATAATAAGATATACTGTTTATAGGAAATATCTTTAAATAAAGGGAAAAAATACAAGAGGACATGGAATAGAGTGAGAAAAGATAAAAAAGATTTATTCATCTATCGTATAGTGACTGTTATATAGTTTTGAATCTTGGTATCTCCGTTATATACGATATACATATGTACAGACATTTGGTCGTAATGTAAGGCCGTAAAGATTAAATGCAAGCTTAGAAGTTCTTAAAATCATTTAGTTAGTTAATATTTTATTTAATATCTTCGGTAAAGGTTTGGATTATATGGTTGCCTATAATCTGAGTCATCAGGCCCAGGTGGATTAGCAGCAAGAGCTCGTCTAATTGCTTCTGGGATGGGTGGCGGAGTTGGCAAATGTGCACCTTGTGGATGGAAACCATTTTCGTCTGCTGTATATTCTACGGTGATGGGAGTTCCATCCGGTGCGGAATATGAATATCTGCCCTGGACAACCTGCGAAAAAAGAAAATTACAACTCATCGATATCGACCTATCAAGGTATACGCCTTAGAATTCATTCATATTGTATATATTATACAACATATAAAATGCCAAGTTCCGATACAACTTTAATTATCCTAAGGTATTCTAATTATCCTACTGATATATAATACAAACAGATGATTAGTCGCAATACGAACTTGTACTTAAAATAATGTGAACAAATAAATTTTTTCTCAATCATTTTCGTAATATGACATTTTTTAAATAATATCGTTTACAATAATACACGTTGCTTACTTGCGGCATAGTCATAGTAAAAATTACAAATATAGTTTAGAGCAAGAATAAGTATTTTTCGAAGGTAACTAATTTTTGTTTCGTTTAGGATAATTATTAATATTATAATGATAGAATCTTACCTCGTTTTGTCCCTGTGAAGTGCCTTGAGGTCGTCCGCTTTCGGCAACCGAAATCCCATTTTCGGTATCGTAGCTAAACGTGTAAGTTCCATCTGGATAGGTATCTTTCTGTTGACTACGTATGGCTATAAACCTCCCAGGGCTATCGCAAAAGAGATAGGTATTCTATTATGCGGACATTTAAATACGATCCAAGTGCATTTAAAATGTAATATCTTTAAAACGTAAATATAAAAGACTTTTTGAAATATAAAGCCTTTTTATTTGTGACAGTTTGATAACTATATGTTTATAAATTATCCCATTATTGACTAAAAAATGAACATTAATATTTGTAAGATAAAAGATGTTATGCTCAAGAATATTAGTATAATATTTGATATTTATTATTACTAGACAGTACTAGACAGTATTGTTGAATCGTAATATGAGGTAAATGCATACCTATACTGCGGTGTATATTGTGGTTGAACCGTTGGTTGATAGGCTGGCCTAGGTGTTGGTCGATAAGCATTTTGATTTGGGAAACCGCGAAACGCACCATACTGTCCTAAAGCGCAGCCAAATAAAGTGAACGCCAATAACTGAAATCGTTAACAATTTTAACATCAACTTTTCCAAGTTAATTTTATTATATAAATACCGTCTGATTGCATATTTCATGTTGTTAATAGATTTACAAAACTCGTGGTACCTTTAAAATCGTTTTAGAACGTTATATCGCTATAACTTGTATCATAATTTAACAATTTACGGTGCAAGATAACGACGCTATGATAGTCAAATATTGCTATGATATAATTTCGCATAAATAAAGATATTTCGCCGAGAAAAACGAAATTTGTCAAAACAACTTTTGTTCTATAACCACACGATCAGATTGCATGTAACTAACTAAATATTTAAGGTAAATAATATAAAACTGCAAAGAAAGTATAATCAGTTCTATGCGACGTAATGAAATAATGTAATACCTTGTGAACTGATTTATACATGTATATTGATAATTATGATTTTTGAATATTGTAAATTCTTTTATTATTGAATTATTTTATTGAAAATCTTGTTCACTTTAATTTTAAATCACTTATATATTGATAGACGTGTAAAACGAACACTCACTATACGCTGCATGATGATGGTTGCTGTGTGTCGTCGCTTTGAACAAGACCGAATCTGCAGTATCGTGTACAAGTACCTACTGCCAGCATTTATATGAAGACGCGCAAGAAGATTTTCCCTTCCCATTGCCTCTGTTCATATGTCTAACCATTCTCCTCATAGTTACTCGCCCTCACAATTTTGCCCCACCTCAGTTATGTTCTCGATCATCTTACATGCTAGAATTAATGTTTCTTTACGCAAATCTTTTAAGAACGAGTGTCAGTCAATAGCAATTTGTTTGTCACCTACATATATGCGTATCTATTGCTTTTATCGAGACATTTATCAGCAATTACGTAGTCGGACCTGCTATATCATATATTTTGCACAACTTTCATATTTATGACTAATACTTTTATAATAATTTCATATTTTTCCGTTATTTCCGTAATTTGAAATTTTTATTAAAGATTTATGACAATAATATACAAGATTATGACAAGGGTGGGTTTCGTCTCAGTAAGTATAGATGAGCGTTTCATTACTTGGCATTTCTAAGCCTTGTTCCATTAGTATTGTAGAAGATCATTTTGCACAATACTTGGCCTTGTTTTATATTTCGATAGACAAACTATTATTATTATTATAACGATATCACATAAGCAAAATAAAGTATAATTGGAATATAATAATGTACATATATGTTAAATAAGTATTTTATTATAGATGATATTATAGAATGAATATTTCATTAAAACGAAAAAGAGATATAAACATAATTTGGTAAATATAAATAAATATATGTATATGCAATATATAATATGCATAATAATATATATTATATATATTAATATTGTTGATACCTATATATATATAATAATAATAATAATTATTATTATTTATTTTCTTGATATGTATAACAAAAATTTTGAAATTGAAAATGCTACGCTTTGTATCTTAATTTCGATATTAGTCGTTAAAACGGGTTCGAGTCGTTATAGCAAAAGGTCGTTCCAAGATATAGAAGATTGTAACCTTACTTTCTAGTACATCCTTTCTAGGTTATAAATGTACCTTTTACAATGCAAAATCCCTTAATCAAAGATGCATAATGGCAAGATAAAGGAGAACAAATAGATGACTACAAAGATACGTCGACGAACCAATTACGTTTTATCGTTTTTCTATGTTTCCAGTGATTTATTATTATATATATTACATATATAAACTCATGAAATTATCAAATTTTTTAAACGAGTAAATTTTCATTTGTTGCGTATAATATTTATATACTATACATAATGTGTAATTTCATGCAATTTCAATATAAATACTTATTTTGTCAATGTTAAAATATCGAAAACCAGTGATCAAGGTAGAGCACATTTGTAACATTTGTACTATGCTCTTGATGGTTTACAGCTTATGCAATCTTATTGCTTTTCAGTAAGACCACACCTAAGGCCACCAATTTTGCTTAATCTGCACATTATGTGTAGTTGTAGATGTATACACACCATACATCATCAAAACAAAGAAAAGAACGAAATATCATATGGTGCGTATGAAAAAATGAACATGCCATTTGTGAGCAGATTGTAGAACTGAATGTAAATATGTAACAGTTGAATAATAATTTTAACTTTTTATTTTTTGTCTATTTCGCAATAATTGCTGTAACGACATTCTTAATTTTTCAAATGTATAATATTGTATTGAATCGACAGTAAACTCTAGAAATGAAAGACGATACATGTAGTGTATGTAAAAGGAAAATGCAAAACAAAATCTTTTTGCCTAAGGCTTCGTTTTTGAGAAAGTAGATTTTAAAAATGCTAGGTATAAAGTGTTACCAACTTTGCTGAAATAATCTATATACGTACATACATACATACATACATACATACATACATGCATGCATACATACATACATACATACATACATATATATCTCTGCTGCGATAGTTGCCATGATCTGTAAGTAATGTCTTCAATTTTCAACAAATTATTTCAGTACCTAGATAAAAGACAAATAACGACATACACATATGTGATTTTTCAATTGAACGAGGAGTTTGATAGAAATTTGGTAATTCTGAAACAATTGAATAAAAATCGAGTCTCGAATAAAGAACTATTTTAAGGATAAAAGGAGCAACATGCGTCAAAGTACGCGTGTTTCTTTGGTAACAAAATTATCAATTCTAGCAATTTATACGTTTATTTTAATACGTTATAATCGAAGAAATTACTAAAAAGAAATGATCTTTTGCCTTATTGTGTACTTTCTACTATGCTTTTCTCAAATGTTGATGACCCAAGCGGAAAGATGTTACTCTTACACCACCGACTATATGGCACCTTATATGTATAATTATTTTATTACATGTTGCAACGAATATAACGACCGAGAAATAGTAATCTGTAATTAAAAGCATCAAATAACAAGTAATTTGAGTAAGAACTGATTTATTTAGATTTCTAGAGAATTTACATCGATGCAGTGAAAATATAATTTAAGAGTTGTTATGTCTCCAAGTTATGTCTAAGGAGAGAAGATAATATGTATAGTACTCTTGCCAAAGGAAAGTACTTATACATCTATTCCAGAGCCTACGATAATTTTCTGTTGCGTTGAGAAATTAGATTTATGAATTAAAGACTCAAGTTTCTTTAACGAAATATGTAAATATTGATAAATTTCAATTATTAATTTAATTGATAATAACGATATTATATATTATTTTATTTTAACATATTCTTAAGCAGATTTTTAACTTACTCACTTGAATGTCCATAACTGAACTCCAAACTTGTTTTTTAGAATCTTGTTTAGTTTTACCTTGAAATAGTAATACTTGGACTGTAAATATTTATGCATAAAACGATTGGAATATAAATTTCTCATTACACGAAGAAACTAACTAAAATAAAATAAAAGTACAAGCTTCGAATTTTGTAAAGTAAACGTTGACTTTATTATTTACATATGTTGACTTTATGAAACTGAAATAATCTATATATGTTATATTAATAATAATGTATATCACTATACGTTGCTATTACATATTTTTCTTTATTATTTTCCTGTATCCATGTATATTTTAAACACCTTAGATTAAAGCATATGTCAAGATTCAGGAAAGGATTCGTTTCATCGTTTCATCCAACGAATATAAAAAATTGTGTCTCTAGTTTAATAAAGAAGCAAGATGCAATAACGTGCAAAATGGTAACGTGTAAATTTTGTACTTTATTTTCCAAATCGTAAAAATTTATTTAAAAATATAATTAAGAAACTAAAATGTTGATCATTGGATAGGCAGATTTTTTTTACTTAAATGAGTTCGTCAATAAATAATTTACCGAAGCACTTCTAATATTTATCAAAGTATCTTTTTAGTGGAATAAATAGTGCTATTTGTTTAATTCTCGATATTACATTTGATCAAGCAGCTCTTAATTTAGTCAGCGATTAACATTGTTTAAAAGCGGTAGATGATTCGTTCCTTAATGTAAACGAGATCGAAGGAGAATCAGAAAGTGAAAAAAGATCCATGTCGACCTATTGGAGAAACGGATTGGAAAGAAAAATAGAAGCTATTTAAGGTTGTGTAGAGACGATCAGTTTGCATAATTCCTAGATACAGTTGATCTGGGAGGACCCCGTAGGTATGCGCTTCTATCCGTATCTTTATGAGACGGTAAGATATACTTGAGATGATGGGGCATACCTCGGCTGACGTGGTTAATAAAACGAGAAAGGTCAGACTGGATCCGAATAACTTTCAAGATCTAGCGGCCACACCGTAGCATAAAGTATTTTACCTTAATTAGATTAGATCCCCCTATAAATCATGAAATTTTTGCATTTTACTGGATCACTTGCACATTTATTTCACTGCTGGGCTTATACGTGTATGTGCATTATTGCGTATATATGCGTAACATCACATACGCGTAAGCGTAGATATCTTGTTTCGAGTCAGCTGGGTAAATCGGAATGATTTGCCAATTAATTAATATAAGAAAATAAGTTTTTAATTTGCGATTTCTAATTGAAAGTCTCATGTAAAAGGAATAAATAGTAAATAACAAACGTAAGGCGACATTTTGTTACAATATTAAAATTAAAGATACGCAATATAGCAGAAAAACTAAGAGCTTACAAAACATTGACGTTATTAGAAACATTAATTACTTTGCTCGAGTATGAAAGTAAATCCACATATAAAAATTCTTACGTGCAAGAAATTCCATTTGTTGGCGCTTTTCTTATGTTTACCTTGAAATGATAAATGACTATTACAGGTGTTAACGACGGAGGAATTAATATGACTTTTATATTTTAAATTTTATTGCTGGCCGCGCATCGCTTTGGCATAAACAAACATTGATAATATTCATTATGACAAAGTTTATTATTTAGCTACAACGTGTATCAAAGGATTTTTAGCATCTTTGTATATTTTACGTTTAGCTAGACACAAATAACGATCAGTTATCCAGATTTATCATTATGTTTTATTTTGTATACAAGCACATTTAATTAAGTTAATTTGCATATATAATTAAAATGTTTATGTTATGTTAATATTCGTATAACAATTTATATTATATAATTATTATATTAAATATCTCCGATATTTACAGATATATAAACACGTTGTTGAGAACGTAGTGAGACTTGTTCGAAGATACAAATAAAATATCAGGGAAGAAATTGGAAAGTAAACGACGCTTCGAGAGAAATTTTTAAATTTAAGGTGAAAGTTGAATTTGAAAACAGATTGTACTATTACCTAGCTGAAAATGAAGAACATTTTGGAAACATCTTACGAATATTGTGCAAAACTATCATGATTCTTCAAATAATAGAAAAGTAGCGTATAAAAGTAGCATCTAACGATTACTAGAAAAATTAAAGCAATTTTGTTAGTATCATATAATTCTCCATCCTCTACCTTCAAAGCAGCAAAACAGAAATACATTTTTATTATACATCTCTATAAAGTTTTTTCTTTCTTTCCGTAGAATGAGAATTCGGAAAGAAAAGATACAATTTCCATTTGAAAAAAGAAAGTCAACCTCCCAGTAATCTGGAAAACGAGTAGGAAATAAGAAACAGATAGGACAGTTGTATTCCCGTCTTGAAACCGTAAAACTTTTACAAATCACACTGTTATCCTTGGCACTGTTGTTACGAATTCCGACTTTCCGTCAGCATTGCAGTTCATCAGGCAGTCATATTGATACTGGCATGCACCTGGAAAAACATTCTTTTACGTAAGTGGGGTTGTTCCGGATCGATGATCAGGATGACCAGGACCTTCAATTGCGAGTTCAAGATCGTTGATCCAAAAGACGGAAACTTCCGGTTAGGACGATAAGCTAACAGTATTTTTAATTGGTTAGCTAATCAATTAAAAGAGTGGAACAGGGTGCGCTATACATCTTTGAGATGAAAATCCGTATCTACGTTGATGTTGTTCGAGCGATTCATAATCTTTGTATCGTTTCCCTCTATTTCCGGAAGTCCACGTCGATATCATATCGATATCGGTGCGACACCTTGATGAAACCAACTGTACTGCTGCGACTGCGAAACGTCGGAATGCTTTTCCTTTTGGCCACGGCTCTTTCTTGGAAGCTTTAAACAACGTTAGACGAAGCAGTGTTTAGTACGTATAATAAGAACAAATGTAACAGCGTGAATTGTGACAACCGAAGCCGTGAAAGCCTCGAGACTCTTATTCGATTATCATTTGTATCCAACATTTTTCTCGAAAATACGTCACACATCACAAATACGATCACCTATATGTAATATATCAATTTATATATTTGTACTTAAAAGTAAAGGAACCTGTAAACACAATTGTCGGATATTGACGTTAAAAAAATTTATTTCTTCGATATTTCTATTCGAAGCAGCAAAGCGAGTCGAATGATTATATAGTGCAGAAAAGATTCAATGTCGCAATAATATTTACGAAAAACAGCGTATTCATATAGGAACAAATTTCTAACTCTCCTTCATTGCGTTACTCAGCGTGTCTCACGAATTCAGTCTATCTGAAATATCCTCGTTGTTTCAAACAGTATGCGAAAATCTCTCGATTAAAAGTTACAGGATTTAAAGGAATACATGATATGGTAGCGGTTTCTTGAAAAGTAAAAGGGATCTCTGTAAAAAGGTGTTAACCTATTTATATCGAAAAACTATTGGTTTAGCAGATTCGAAAAACTGAATCGTTATCAATTTCCAGTTTATTATCAATATCCAGCTTCAGATCGTTATCGACCAAATTGTTTGAAAGCTCTTACGGGATCTGATCCATTATCTGCGATAGTTGCGCAATGTTTTTCTATATTTAAGCCATAACTTGAATGTATTTCGTCAAAAGGTTCAACGGCGATTCGATTTATATGAATATGCACCTGTAAAACCACGGCATATGAAAGCAACAGATTTTCATTCAAATACATATTTCAGCATCTATCCAACGACCAGTTATGCACAAAGATCTTATACCTTTTGATGATCATATATCTGCTAATGCACAGACAACATATTGTACGCATCTTTAGCAAAGTTTCTCGAAGGTTTACAACATTATTTTCATACGTGTTCATGATTCGTCTACACAGCGTAACACAACTTGGATGTTGGAGACCTCGTTTATCACTTTTTATTGATACATTTATGATCGCGTACATCTCTCTCTTACATACTGTTTTGTTTTTGTTTTTAGTTCTATTGTCGCTTCTAATTTGATCTTTATTGCTTGCATTTATAAAATTGTTTTCCCATTGTTCTTTTAATGCTTCATATTCGTGAAAATCTTCTGAAACTCTACTTCCACATTTTTGTTTTAAAGACGATCTAAAATTTGACGTGGACGCAGACGAACCTTCAATTTCGACACATTGCTGTGACTATACCGTTTATCGACAGTTTTTCTAGTACAATATCGTAAAATGTACCACTTGGTATCATGTTAATGCTGTGTCCAATAATTTATTTCTGCCTCGCATTCCTTTTTCCATCTTGTTTATGTTTTGCAAATCATCATTATCGAATTGTAGCACTTGTTAACAATATCTACCTTGTTCAACAACGTTCTTCATATGTTGCTCGTAGAACACAAATCGAATAAAACTAAGAATAAGAAGCGTAATACAAACAGAATAGAACATTATAAAATAAGCATTGCTGTTGAAGTAATTGTTAGTGATGATACATGTTATAAAATGACTTTGGAACCAAAGTTCCATATCGCTATAGTTAGAAAATATTTTCAAATATCTAAATTCCAAACAAAATAAGAAATGATCAAATAATTTATTTTTCAAATATATTGTTACTTAAACGAAATCATCGAAAATGATAGAGTAACTAAGAGAAGAGCAAATAATAAATGGAATAAAAATTTCGTTTGAATAAAAGTTTATTTCAATAATGCTCAATCTGAAAAGGATGTTTTTCGTCGAAACAAAAGGAATTATGGAATGATCAGTCCGTTTCTTGGCGCGACTTTAGTTATCGGCACGACGAGTTCCTACTCGTGCGAGTACTAGGGCGTGCGATAGTTTGATCGAAAGCTTATGCCTCAAGGATTACGCTAATAATCGATAATAATAAATCGAAAGGCGTGCAAAGGGACTATCGGATCGGCTGCGTCCGTGTACTAATTTACTTTTCTTAATATATCGAAAGCTATGAATCTGCTGCACTTCGGACCACCACCGTTCTAACCCTGGAAACACAAGCTTTCGACAAAAATGTTGCACGCCCTCCTACTCGTTGTCTCATTGACTAAAGCGAAGCCCGCTTCTTCAAGATTGCCCCATTATACTGGTATAGCGTGCGACCACAACTGTGTACTTTGCACAACTGTGCGAACAATAACCATTATACTTGGCAAACTATCATATTTACTTGTCTGGCAGGATGGACACTTGTGAACAGCGAACCCGTCAGCAAACAGCAGACGGTACTCGCTCAGGAGGTGGTATGTTAAAGAACTTATTAACGTCGTTGAATCTTTCTTTTTATTTTTAAAAGTGAAAATGCAGGAAAAAGAGAAGGAAGTTCCGGGTAATCTATTCTCGAGAGGGGGACTCCTCGCTGATCTTAATCACCTTGAAATATAAGAATTGGGGCATTCATTATTTTTTTGGTTATACTAGTGCAAACCAATTTTGCGACAAATGGATTCGTGTATTTAATATGACTCGTGAATATGCTAACAACTTATTCAATTATTATTTCCGTTATTCGCATGTCATAACAGCGATCGAAAAATCCCGTTTAAATCCGTGGATGTGTATGTAGATTTTCGATAAATCGTATAACAGAGTATTTTATTTTTTTAAAGATCATGGAAAACCGACCTCCCTTTCTTATTATTTTTCCTGTTATACGTACGACACTAAAAGTCGTTTAATAGAGTCTTGTTCAATTCCACGCGGAAGTAGCTTTTCGGTAAGGTCATCGAAGGATGTTTTTAAAATTATGCTTCTTTTCCATTTATGTCATGACATATGGAAATTACAAATGATTCTTTATTTTGCAATTCATTGTGAATTGCAGTACGATATTTTTGAAAAATTCCAAAACTGGCATTCGTTTGTAACATAGCGGTGGTACAGCAATCGTTTTGTTCCAAACGAATGAAAGAATACTTTTGTCGGCTCGTTTTTGTATACGGCCCATCTCGGCATACCTCGTGTAGGAAATTTCTGCTAGGAATGGATTTTTAAAGCTTAAAACAAACGGCGATATCAATATCATTTTATGGGGAATCGACGATAGTCATAGAAGCATAAAGAGAAAGACACAGGCTACATAGAGGCCGTTTGTGTCCTTGTTTAATAACTCATGCACATTCGTACAATAAATATGTAACTGTAACACCGTTCAAAGAGCGGCGTCAGCGTGCATATCGGATTAGACAAGAATAGGAAAGAACCATTTACGCGGTAACGCATCACTCGCGTACTCTATCTTTATATCTCTATCGGAAGCAGGCGAAAAGCGATCTCCAATTTGAACTTAATTGGCAAGTGAAAGTGTGCCATATTCGCGATTAAATCTCAAAGAATATAACTTTTTTACATTTTTAAAAATGAATAATAACCATTTGTTTCCAAATAAGCAAGTGACATATGATTCTGACAGGATTCATCTGTGATCCGTCCGTGAAAAAATCAAAGAACGATTAAGTTATTCAGAATTTTGTTAATTACTCAAAAGCGTAAATTAGAATTTTTTAATTTTTCACAGAATCTTTTTAAAAGTACATACGTATTGCAGTTAAAACTAGTAGCCCCAATGAAAACGACTCCTGGCTTGACTCTATTCGTTCCAAATATGAAAAGGAGAGATATATAAGAAAAGTGTAAGTAAAAGGTAAAAGGTAGAAATTGCTTAGATAAAAGTTTCGAGGAGATTATCTAATGTAATTAATTTTCCTGTTAATTAAGCGAAACAATCAATTAGTTGAAATCTGAAAGATGCGATGTAAAGTAAATAAAAGCTTAAACTACATCATAGTAATTATAGTTCCGTATATATATTATAATGTTAATTATATTAATAAATCATGTAATATTTAACATATTTGAATACCAAATTTCAATCCGAAAAAATGCCGTGTTATGCGAATTCGTGTTATACGAAACACGGTACTAGTGCAAGAGAGGAAGGGTTAGGTTCCAATAATTAATAAAAATAAATAAATTATTGATTTTCTTAACTAAGAGATATATTTTTATTAAAAAGATCGATAACTAATTGAAAGTACTACATTACACACGGTATTATTTATATCAGTTATAAAAAAATATGGTCGACTTTTTCGATCATAAAAATATCGAGTTGCTACTTCTCTACAGCGAAACAGTTTTCAGATGCACAGGATTAATACTCCACAAACTAATACCGAATTAAAAAATTCAATATTCCATAATTCTGTATGCAGATCCGAGACAATGCGTACCTTTGCTCGAATGAAATATACCGTATGACGTAATCTAAGTGCCTGCATTAAAAGATTCTCATTGCCTTTTTGTACGGGGATTTCCCCGATTCTCAGAACGTGTTAGAGCAAATTCGCGTTGTATGTAAGAGTACCGTGTTATACGGCGGATATCTATAATAAAATATACATTATATTTAGAAGAAACACAATAAAAAGTTAGAAAAAGTAAAAGGTTAATTGTTATTCGTTTACCTTTAATTAATATATTACGTTTCGTATATATTCATTCGTATTGTCGTTCGTATGTACAGTTTTGTTCTTACATTGGGAAATTCAATAGAATTCGATGTGTTTCTTTTTTTACGGCATTAGCCTTCTAACAGAATAGAATTGCCAAGGTGTGATCAGGAAGATCTTTAGTGAGAGATTCTCAGGAGCGATGAATCGAACCTCGAACTCAAGCTGGTGGGTTATGAACAATGCGCGTACCAATGATGTAACAATAAATATGAAGGTGCTTTAGTTTCTGCGATTGCCTCCTGTATACAAATTATGAAATCTAACTGGCATTCAGACAACTCCTTCGTTGATGCTCTACCCTTCTTTTCTTTTTTGTTACAGGTGACGAAAGACGAAAGGAATCCATCCTGTCATATTCACGCCTAGTCAACTATCAACTTATATCATCATTCTTGCTTATATTACTAGCTAAGCATTTGCGTTTCACATTTAATTTATCTCTAAGTATTCTACTTTTCGTATCGATTAAAATCAACAACATGGTTATTTTACGTATTTCGTGTATTCATATCGATCTATTTGTAGGTGTATAAAATAAATTTACAGTTCGCGAAATTTTAGGGGATTTACAATCAATTTTAGAGAATTGCCAGTACTAATTTCAAGGATTATTTGTGACTACAACATTTTCTAAAGATCAACTGTAATGTAACGGTACTAAATAGAAAATGCACTCGAATAACGAATAAAATTGCATCGCTTAAGTGATATCGCTTAACTGTCGCTTATAGAATAATCATTTATTTATGAGAAAGATAGACAATACGCATTAGAATAGAACGCGATTTACATTTGTAGATTCGTAGAGTATATATTTTAGTAGTTTAGACCATACATTATATACATTATATAGTTGTATATATAAATAACCATGCATACTCTAGAAAAAGGCATTTTACTATTACATAAACATAAATGTACGTTGTATATATTATGCATGTACATGCGTATATATATACACATAAAATGACGATGTCTTTTTTCTAAAGCATGTACGATTATCAATTTGAAAAATGTTATTTTGTTGTAAAAGATGTGTGTTCAGTTTTGTTCCTTACTGTATACTATAGTTTTATATTGTAGCAATATACGTAGGGTGAACTCAGAGTGGTACAACTGGTAGGGGAGCGGGTTGATTGTATGTGAAAAAAAAAGTTGAAAATATAAAATACAATTTTTTCATCACCGTTTTCTCGGAAACGAAGCCTGGTGAAATACATTTTATTATATATATTCGACTTACTTTTTCACATACAGTCACTCCCTGCCCGGTTGTACCAGCCATTTAGTCCTGCCCCGTATATATAACTATTATTAGTAACAACATGACTATGCAATTTTTCTAAAAGTAGGCTGTCTATTAATTTGATACAATTGGCATATGATATAACGACATTTTTATTCGTTAATCCCTTTAAGAATGAAAATTTATATCAAATATTCATGTTGATTTAACAAGCATATAAATAATTGTTTGTCACTACTTGCAACTAGTTTCATGCATATGGTACGGTCTCTTGTTAAATGGATTTTTTAGAAGAACTTAGTATCTTAGTATCCTTAGTATCCGTGTACTGGGAAATACGCATTTTATAATTTTAGATTAGTAAAACGACACGAAAAGCGGAAACCTAAATAAATGAAAAATATATTATTGGAATCGAGATAGTAATATTTTTAAATCTTTGTAAAATTTTACCAAGTGGATCGGTATGTATTTTAAATTAAAACATTTAATATGTTCACGTTACCGTATACCTATATGGAATAAAATATTCTTGTATACAACAAACATATTGAAGGGTTCAACGGACAGAATAATGGTTGTGTATTTTTGATATATAACTATATATCTGTTACGTTTAAACGATTAAGAATCTTCTAGATTTTGGTTATTTAGGTTTACAGTTTAGATTTTGAAGTTAGATGCAACAGGTTCTCAGTCTTTTTAACTCAAATTCTGTCTAATTGTTTTATAATTAATATTATTAACTTTGCTTATACTACTACTAACTTTCATTTAAATAATGGTATCGCTAATCGACATAATCGAGTGGCTGAGTCTATATATAAAAATAAACTGGGAATATGAAACAAAATTTTCTTTAGCTTATTTGGTGAAGAAAAATTGAATTGAAATAGTTATTGGATATGCGCACAGACGGATATCTCTATGTTTGAATTATTATTGTGCTTTTTTGATAATTGAAACAATTTATAAAATTTAAGATATATTTTATTCAAGGATATATATATATATATATATATATATATATATATATACAAGATTAATATAAAATAATATGAGGTTTAATATAAAAATTATGCGATTTGATCGGCAAGATGGTACAGAAGATACACCGAATCCTTTTACCAACATCTATGCGATCGTTCGGTCGGTCGGTCAATCGTTGTGCAATGGACAAGAGACCGATGATTTGCTTTCACTGACTCACCTTTACCGTGGTATTACGATTACTATTAACATTAATTCAACTGGCATTTCGGTTATTCTCCCTAAAATCTCGCACCTACTAAACCTATATAATTTGTCACTGACTAATGATTCCTTTTAGCATTCTCACGTAAAATAGTAGTTTCGGCACAGAATGCAAATGATGGTGTAAATTTCTTTAAAATTATGCCTATGCTATTCTTAAATTGCTAATTATATAAATTACGGATTGTTTTATCAGACGCACGGTTCGAAGAACTGGAATCGCTGCGGACGTGTTATTAACATTTTTCTATTTAACTTTCAATATCTATCGTAGAAAAGGATAAGAAGAATTTCCCATATATATAAGGTTGCAAAGTAAATATCGGTATTTACTTTGTATATCAGTATCTAATCAATATCTACGGTTTATCGATTAGCAATTAGCGAGCGCCCTTTTTATTTGCAATAGTTAGATATTGGAAAAATTAAATGTCAAATACGAACTACGGATATTAAATATAAATCGCAATAAATATACATAACAAACTTAAACATATACAAACTTTTTGTATCAAAGTTCTCCACTTTTCGTATTTCATCGCTATTCTTATTCCTCAGATCTATTAGATGGTACGTAGGAAATATTTGATAACTTCTTCCTACAAAGTTAACATCGACTTTAGTTATAGTAGCTCGTATTAATATTCCGAAACGGCATATTCTTTTTGTATTTGTTGCTTTGTATAAGGGGGGATGATACAAAGTGGCCATAGTAAAAAGGAAGATTGTTGAAGTTCTGGCATTTCTCAGAAAATCAAAATTTATTTTTCAATATACAGGGTATTTCATAACATATGGGATCCATTTCAGGAGTGAACAGGGCACACAAGAACAATAAAAAAAAGATTCATATAAATATTTATAGTACTTGATCTTGTTTCAAAGTTATAGCCACTTTTGTGTTTCAATAATCCACAGCTGCTGGAAATGCTTATTCTCGATCTGCGTGATTCGACAAATTGGCAAGTTTATTTCGCCTGGAATTTTTGAAAGATTGCGAAATTCTTTCACGCGATGACCGCAAGCTTTATACATACTGAGAGTGATCGTTTCGAGCACCTTTTACGCATTATGTTGCATTAGGCTCTCTAAGAGCTTCCGCAAAAAAATTATTTTACATATATATTTCCTCCAGCATCGCTTCCTCTTTATAATTAAAAGACAGAGATATGGTTTGCCCTCTACATAATCAATAACATCACGATCAATTCGATATTACGCTTTAATACTTTAGGTGTTTTTGTTCGATATTTTATTTAATTTTTGGTTTTATTTATTTTCTTCTTTTTCTTATTTTTATTATTATTAATAATACACGTCATACTTTCAAATATTATCTTTCTGTAAGACTTTAGCTAGAAGTTAACGTCGTGTGAAGTACGTGACGAATCTATCTCTTAGAACTGTTAAAATTGTTGAACATGAGGATGAACTGGGTAACTGAAGTAGGTAACTTTTGTTGGAGTAATGTTCTAACGAATTTCGTGTAAAATTAGGAAGCCGTAAGAGATTAAGATTTTATAAACGAATTCGATGCGAAATTTGGAAATCATTCGGTAGAAATAAGTTTTCGTTGATGTGTGAATTATACAAACTAATTTACATAATTCGGAATCAGAGTGTCGTATAAAAAGTTAACCGGCTAAATATTTCGCTAAATGTCGATAAAACTCGCGAAGCACGATTTCATAGCGTGAGAACATTCAATTATGATTATAGGATTGGTGAATTAAATGATGATTTCAGAAGTGACAGACTACAATAAATCAGTCCTAGCACAAACATATATGTCAAGTAAATAAGTGTAGGTTTGGATTATATAATTGGCACTCAGCTTTGATGTGCTAGTAGTGCGAGAACTAACAAGGAACATCGCTTAAATATGATACTTGGATCTTTATAAAACTTTGCAAATTCATAGTCAAGCAATATATTCGACACGTACCTTGTTATGGATAATCGTCTGCAATCAGAGAGTGAAAGCAGCTCGTAATATGGGTATGTTGGACGCTTTTAATAAAAATTAAAAGGTCCTTGTTGTTATCGATTATGGAAATAAAAAGGATGAAAAGATTTTTGGAGCAGTAATTAACGTAGCTACTAAAAAATTGATTATGAGATGATAAGGATAAAGGTATAAATTTGAAAAATTATATCATATTTTATTTTCGTTTATTAAAAGAAATATCACCGAAGCAAAAGTAGTGATAAATTCGTGAACATACAAATATAAAGTCAGTATTTTTTATTTAAGTGTAAAATTTGTAGTATAAAATTCTTAAAGAAGCACATACATCTTGAAAAATCACCTGATTTTCTCTAATTTAAATACATTTCCAGATAAATAAAGAGCACAGCTGTAAATAATTTATTATACGAGCGAAACCAAGCTTAAATTCCATTTTGTCGGAGATATACCGTGGCAAATCCAAGCCCGTGAAATATTTATCACTCCCGAGCTTGTCGATCTGATCGTCGATCAGCGGTAGCGGGTACTTGTCCTTCATCGTGATGGCATTTCGACAATCGACGCACATCCGGTAATTGCCCGTCTTCTTTTTCTTCTTCAACAATCTAATTCCTTCCGGCTCCGCGAGGCGATAAGTCCGTCACGCATTTAATTTCTAGCGCCGTTGCGTCTGTTTTTCCTAAGTCGCGCGTCGACGACGAGATGCAACATCGAAATTCGTCGATCAACACAACGCACTTCAGATGCGCTCCTTCCTCGATCTCGCCAAATTGTAATTTGATTTTCGCGACCACGTCGCAGACTCCGACATTCCTTGTCGTCGCGATTTGCTTGCGCCCGAGCGTAGGAATTTCGTTAAATATCAAGCGATTTCCATGTTTAATCGTAACTACATGATCTTGTAATATGAAGTTCCGTCCGACGATGACGGGATGCCGCGTGTATTCGTCGGGAACTACGAATGAGTCCACGTCGGCCTTCGCGTTTTGGATCGCGATCGTCACGCGAGCCAACATGTTCGCCACCACCGTTTGTCCCGCAAACATTCGAAGCAGTGCATCCGCGATAATCTTTGTCGCAATACCAAGCTCCGTGGCTACCGGCGAGTGCATCACGGTGCACACACTATCCGTGTCAACGAGACTATCCATTCGTTTCCCGTTGGCACACGCGCTAATCTCATATAAATTTCCCGCCGGTTTTACGCGGTCGAGAATATTTATTCGTTTGCTAGTATCACCCTCCTTTCCGGATTTGTTGCACCGTAACCTACCACTCAGCATCGGTAGCCTTCTTTTCTCGGTCTTCCCCGTCGATTCCTGCCCTTGCGATGTCATGTCGCCGACAGTGTTAATAAACGCGTATAACGCGTTCGGGTCATCATCATGCTGCGCCGAGCGCACGGTGTGAGCAACGGCGTCGTCCGGAATGCCGCTGATCGCTATATCCAGCTGATACTTATCGGGTATGTCGATGTCCAACTTCCACAATTCGCATAGCTTCAGGAAAGTCTCCTAAGTTCTGGCCAGGCCGTGCTTCATACGACGCTGCCTCCTTGAATAGACGGCTAAATGGCACCGTCTTCCGCAACTGGGCCACAGTTTCTGCGGCCCTGCAGTCGCGTGGCTACCAACCGCATCACCGACAAGTCGTCCACCGACCATACCGCTTGGCAAGTTCATTGCTCGATCACGACATCGTCCTTCAGGGAGGCCGAATAGAGGGATTAACGTTTCGCCGCCGGGTCCACAAGCATTCGCTTCAGGCGGTCTAATGGGTTGTCATTGGCCGGGGTTCTACGACACCCTACTGTAGCTTGCAAACCATACGAGCCGAATATAAGTAATATACATGAATTCTTTAAATGAAAAACTGCACCGATATCTTTATGGCGTATTAACTTTTAAAAACAAAAAATAACCGCAGAAATCGTCCGTGTTTGGTGCCACGACTTCTGAGCAGAATTTTATACCGAATGATACCTTATAACGAGACACCAATCACAACAAAATTTCAACTTACAACGATAATTCATTTTTGAGATAGGAGAGATCAGAGAAGTGAAAATTCATTAATGTGGCAGCCTTTATCAGCTTCGATATACGGACTTTGTGTCAATTGGGCAGAGTTTTGCCAACTGCCAACAACGAATTTAAACTTAGATTTCCAAAATTCACAATGGCCGATTGAATATGGTGCACGATATATTAAAAAGAATACCGGGTAAAGTATAATATTTGAACTAGAAAATTTGTTATCTGAATGTGTCTTTTCGCGGATATTTTGGGTCGCTAAAATCGAAAATGACGGTCATTTTCTATGGAAATGAATGATTTTGAAAATTCGGTCTAACAAAGATTTGGCCGACAAAGGCTTTAATTGTAGAAATCTACGCAGGACCGCGACCATATCGAACGGTAAGCGGTGAAACGGTAAAATAAGAGCCAATTTTGAGGTGAGCTCATCGCTTACCCTTCTTTGACCCTATAACACGGATTCAAGTAATATTACATTTATAAACGGTTCACTTAGCGCACTTACTACGAGATCATTAGCGACTATTTTAGGTTATGCACTCAAATGCATCATCGTGGTACTCGCGTACACTAAATACTCTAGAGGCTCTAGTACTCTAAGCTACATAGATATCTCTTTGTTCGCTCCAAGATACTAGTAGCCTAACGCCTTAAGTGCGTATTCGTAGCGTGGGCAACGATGATTTTTAGCATACGGAGGGAGGATGGTTACGAGTTAGTGTAGCTAATAATATGTTTGTATAACTTATTTCGATATAGCTTAAATTATGGAAAGTATAAAACACTTGCGAGGTAATCAGAGGAACCGAAAGAATACTGTCATTTTTCCAAAATTACTTTTAAGTTAAGATACAAAGCATCGTGCAGACTGAAAGTCTGCTAACCGCAAATCATATAACTAGTAGTTAACTAGTAGTATGCGTTAACTTGCTTTCGTTCTTGTTATAAATAATCACGAGTGCACATTTATTTATTTTTCCTTTTAAGCCTCTCGTTGTTCTTTTAGTAAAATCAGTAAAGTATACAACACACGAATGATCGCGATATCAATGTTTATTTATACATACATAATATACATTATAATAAAATGTAAAATAAAACGTATTCCTCCCCTCCTTCCTTTTCCATAATTCTTTTATTTCATCATTTTCTTTGCACCTTTGTCCATATACATAAAAATAGTACACTTGTAAAAGTTACTTGTATTACGTGCAAAGACGTATAATAAACGAGATTGAAGGACGTAGAAAATACAAGTCTACTAAAATTAGCAGTAGTCTTTTCGTATTAGGATTTATAAAGCGACATTCTAGTACATGATGTTCGTGGCAGGCATTTAGAACAAGGTCAATATGATCAGTAGATTAAAACGATATTAGACAACACAACATAGAAAGTGTATTTAATACTTTGATGCACAACTGGAAATGTCGTTTATGACACGAGATCTTACGAAATTGTATAAATTCAGTAAACAACCTCCTAACAATGTTTTCACAAGAATCTTATTTTAACTATCGATATTTTGAAATGAACAATTTTAATTAGAAGTATTTTAAGATCATTGTATCGAAACTTGATCACTTGTTATAAATTTGAAATTATAATGACAAATATTTAATTATATTTAAAACACAATAGAATAATATTGAGAATGCTATTGTAAAGATTGAATAAACTGAATTTACGGGAATGCACACGCATTCAGATATCGCATGTCAGAAATTTATCAAGGATTATCGCTTACGGTTGTAAAAGTCTTCTTTCGTCTATGTTGTATTGTTCCAATAATTTATTACACACGGTAGCTTCCGGTAGCTAGTACATGTCTCATCTCGATCAGTATCTTCTGTAGGGTTCTTCTTCTTCAGGGTGAGCCGCGTTATGAGCCAAAGCACGTTGTATCGCTACTGGAATCGGTGGTGGTGTTGGTAAATGAGCACCGTTAGGTTGAAAACCATTCTCGTCAGCAGTGTAAGTAACCAAAATCGGTGTACCATCTGGTGCAGTATAACTAAATTGTCCTCGTACAGATTCAATTTGATTTGGTCCAATAAACTTTGGAACGCCTTGTTCTGCTACGGATATACCATTTTCTGTATCGTAACTATAACAATGTACATAGATAATTTAGAAACCTTGCTACCTTTTTTCGTATAACATTATAATATTATTATAATACTACAAATATTCATTTTCTAGTTTTGCGAATTAATTTATCGTGTATATTATAAAGAAAATTTTATGTTGCTTTATAATCTCAATTCGGTACAACAAATGTATTTCGTTACAAGTATATTGTAGTTTATATTAGTATCCTTCCGAAAGAAAAAAAAGGAAAAGATCGATTGTTACCAGTATAAATTTATATTAAAGATAAATAGAGAGTAAAAAACAAGACTTTTTCATACAACGCTTCGTTTCTGAAAAAATCGAGTTTGAAGATTTGTGAAGTATACTTTAACTTGATCAAATGCCGATTAGGTATGAGTGGATAATTAATAGGAAGTTGTTATACATGTGAAAATAAGTGAAAAATGTAAAATGTAAAACTGGTTATTTTTTGAATGGTTGTCGTTTTGTAAAAGTACCACCTCTAAAATGCAAGACGAAGTTGGTAGTTGGGGTAGTTGGTCCGATTCGTTAAACATTATATGACATAGGAGAGGCCAAGTTCTAGGCGCGATCTTCGGATTGTACATTGTACGTACAGTAAGTAGACAGCGGCCACCAAGTAGGTAGGTAGGTAGGTAAGTAGGTAGGTCGATCGTAATTATTCTATTGTGTAATGTATTATTGCTAACTGCGCAGCCGACTAACACGAATGATTAACATCAAAGCTAATTATATATCTTTTCACAGCTGAATATCCTGTAAGTCCTTCCTTTCCTTCTTTTTCACTTCTCTGTTTACGCTTCCGTACTCTTCATTTTAAATTTGTATTTGTTCGTGCGTTGCATTTAACAGAACAAGCTATGGAACAACCTAATTGATATTGAAACTGAAATAATTATTTTCTTTAAATTGCTGGCACAACAAAGATAAATAACGCATTAATAAGACAAAATATTAATAAACATCTATTTCCAAATATTTGCAATTCCAATATTTTTAAGTAAAAATCTATGAATTAATACATGCAATATATAAGGTTTCTATAAGTGAAGAGAGAACACATAGAATTTGATAGAATTTAGATTACAAATTGATATTTTTAAATATTATGATAATCAAAGGAACTAATTTATTATTTTAATAAAGAATTAGTAGAATTTAATAGTATATTAAATAAGAACATTTTAAGAATGAGAATATAATAGAATATACAACTTGTATATATAAGTATGTATAGATGTATAATATTAAAGATAATATTGAAACAATTAAATACAAGGATCGATATTTTTATATTCAAAAGTTTTATATTCAAGGAACAAAGAATATAATATTTCAACGTTAATTTCAACAATTTTAAACAGCTACGTTAAGGATATCTAAAGTCATGAACATTTTATCACAAGATAAGTTAGACTAATTATAATAATTATATTTATATGTAGATTTATAAGGGCATTGTATGATATTTATGATAGATATATAGAAGTTCCTAACCCACTTAAGGAATCAAAATTATTGCAGTGTTTCACAAGAATAGATGTTAACTTGACCTTAGATTTGTTCATGACCTTAACGTATTTAATTATGGTTGGGAAAATCCAAGTGCGATAGAAAGTTAAGTTACTACACAAACCGCCAAATACCGGTTAACTGTGTAAAATTTGTTATAGTCTTTCGAATCGAAGTTATCGTTTATGCTATATTTTGCATTAACGGATGCACATATTTGCAATGAAAAAGCGACAAGACTAAATCATTAACAACATATTCTATTCTTGAATTGGTTAGAAAATACATCGTGAAATTTGTTGCTATCTGTCTAACCTGAACATAATGTTGTAATGCAGAATGTAACAAAAACTGTTAGGGACATACCCGAGACGCGCACATTTACATAATTACTTCGTGAAAATCAAACTCTAGCGTGGGAGATCGAACGAATATAATAGATAGGATACGTAGGCAGACGTTTCTACAATATCTTCAAACGTACAAGTTTTATAAATTCATAATAGTAGTTGCAGATTTTTATATGCCTAGCAAGATATTACTGTAATGTTATCATAGAATCAAAGGAATACGAATATCGCGTATGTTTAATTAATCATAAGAAGAAAGATGCTTGCAAGGGGTAAAAATTCAGTAAGTATAAAATTATACTTTTTGCATCTCTCTCTCCCTCTCCCTCTCTCTCTCTCTCTCTCTCTCTATTATTCTTAATGATATGTACGTAATTTTGTACGTAATTACGTATACATTTTATGACATATCATTAAAATCCACTAAGACACGCGTTAACGCAATATCTCATTTGCTAATTTTTTCAATCAACTTACATTATCGAATTCTATTTTCGAACGGTGTACGTACTGTTTCTTCCACATAGACTTTACGTTTCTAGTGAAAGCTATGAAATATAAAATATTTGATATATTTATAACATTATGATAAATCATTGGTTGGTCCTGGTAATAAAATAAGGTAACAGGAATGCAGAGCCTGTAATAGACTTCAAACAAAGAATGACGTGAACAGATGACAAAGTGTTTTTAGGATAGAGATTATAAGCGAGCCTCTTCGAGCGTGTCGAGATTGCTTTTGAGGAAACGTACCTCGACGACGCTTATCGTTCTGTCGACGTTCAGGACGATGTGGAAGGACGATCTCACCTGTAGGAATACGATCCATCGGGAGAAGAATCTTGTGACTGTCGTAATATAGCGAAACGTCGACCGTAGTAGTCAGGGTTGTACGGGTATCTGTTGAATTGTGCACAGACCATCGTTATGAATCCCAAAAAAACCTAAGAGAGAACGTAAATGAACTTAAGTGCCTTTTAAAGCTGTTTCTTTTAAATTGCACCGCTTGTTTCCGTATTATTTACACTAGGTATTGGATATGTTAGTCTTTATGAAATAAACAATTTATTATACCTAAGGGTTATATTTTTCCTTAAGGAGAATGAAACGGTTGATCACGCGCACAAAAATGTGTATAGAAATGAGATTCGGAGGAGACAATTATAATTTAAGAAAAGGTTACGTGTTAAATGTTTCAGAAGAGAAGAAAAAAAACGTCAATTTTATTTTCCTTATTATACTTCGATTAACAAACTTTAGCGAGGCACAAGACGATTCGAGCGTCCTTGAAAGTACACGAAAATAATAGATAATCTATTATGTACATACATATGTGTACGTTTAAAAAGTATCGTCTGTCATATTAGCTCGACGTAGAAATGATATTTAATGACAAAAGAAAAATAATCTTGATATGAAGGGAATCTCGTAAGTGTTTTAATAAAAAGTTGCGACAAAGATATAAACTGTTAAGAAAACGATGATGAACTTATTTTCAATGCAGCGTGGAATTGATTATTTTTTATTGACATGTTTATAAATTAATATTTCATTTGTCGTATAATTCAGTTGTATATATATTTTTGGGATAAGTGGCAAACTAATTACAGTTTTCCTAGTTATAAATAGTAATAATATTTTTCAGAGCCGTGTGAAATGTTAATATGAAAATATCTTTGGAAAAGGTGGGAAGAGTATTTCTCATTTTGCAATAACATAATAATTAATTTGTAGATATATCTACGTTTTTAATTGACTTTGCTTTTCACACAGAATCGCGTACTTGCTCAACTGCATAGATCGTATATTAATAACAAAGAAGAACTAATAGAATGAATCGCACGTGGGCAGACAGCTATGTAAGTTATGAATAATTATATGCATCTGATGCGCTGCATATTTTATCTTCTTTATCGATCTGTTCGTCCAACACTAATTATATTACATTATTAAGGAAATCTTATTATTTAATAGAAAATACGTGCACATAAACTGCCGATTTACTTCTGTATTTATTAACTTATTACAGTTGTTTAAAATATATGTCTTTCAAATAGAAGAAAACTTGGTTTTAATCGAATTCAATAAATGCGATGTATACGATGTACGCATAAATGTCTGTCTCTCATATACATCTACAAAATTTTAACGTATATGGGAAATTAAGTCAGTGACGCGATTAAATTTAATTGTAAAATCAAGATTCTAAGTTTGTAAAATAATGTTGTGCCCTTGAGCTTGTGCAATGTACGTGAAGTTAAATAGTTAATTTTATATTTGAACGTATATATGTTACATTAAATATAATTATTGTTGTACAATAGATCAATCTCTGATTAAATGTAAGTTATCTTTGGTAGTGCAATGTTTTATTCATCATGTATTGGTTTGAAATTATTATTGAGATCGCTGAAACAAAACTACGAGACATTTGGAAGAAAGGCGTTTCAAATAAGTCAAGATATACTAAAACATCTTTATAATTCCTATTAAAACAGTATTTTATAATATGTAACATACATTACACATAATTTGTAGTATATTTAGAAAATGATGCGTATAGCATTTGGGATCTTTAACGATTCTAACAATTTTTCATAACTTGATCGATGCTATGCTTGTAATTGCTAGGGAATATGCGAAGAGATAGGAAAATGTTGTTAAAAACGGATGTAGATGAATTTTAATAAAAAGCAAACAACATTACTCGTTTACGTTTATGTTTGACCGATAAACATATCACTAGATTAGATTTGTTTTTTAGCGGACGTTAATAATGGGAATGACAGTTTTTGTTAATCGATAGGTTCAGTATTGTTAAATGTTTATAATTGTCAGTTGTTTAGAAAATGTTAAGACAGAACATGTATTAAAGACGTTAGTTATTTGGTTTCATTGTAAAAGTCATTCAGTAGGAACAAATTCTTTAAGAACTGTACCTCGTCACAGGAATCGCATTAATGTGTATTTTAAATACGATATAACGTATTTAATAACTTTAATAACGAACAAAATTTGCGTAACATTTTCCAAATTTCCCCTTGTTACAGTTATAGAGATATTTTTGAAGTATCTTAAGGATTATGTATTTTAGTATTGACTAACAAAATTGAAGATAATGGGATTAGAGTAATACATTGCACTCACAAAAATCTTCATGATGACTGCGCAATAGCAAAGGTTGAAAATCCTTAATTGGTCACGAAGCCACCTGGCACGACACGATTTTTGAAAAGTAATATTCAATCACGGTCCACTTTGATCTTCGAAAAGACACGTGATAAGAGTTCGTCCTATCCTGTAGTGCTTAGAAGTACGACATCAGACGGATTACGATGAGGTTTTATAGTCGCCACAGTCCTATGCTTCTACTTCCTTCCCGCCCCGCCACTGATTCAAACAAGTTGAAGGGGAAAGAATATGTTTCATCTATTCGTATAATCTATAAGTAGGGTAGCGATTGCGTTCCTAACGTATATTGCCTATTGGCAAGGTATTTACGCATTTACATATATTTATATACTTTAATTTTGCTAATTTATAACAAAAGAGGGTTTTTAAACAAAGTATAAAGAAAGATAAAATAACACGGGGTTACATTTTTGGTAATATGCAATGGAGTTTCGAAACATCAAAAATGACAAATTTCCTATGTTTCCTATGTTTCCTGTGTTCTTGTCGATTGTACAATATACGTTGATAATATATTTTTCTTGAATTTATATCCACTGAACTTAGTGTGGTTACAAATATAAAATTTTGTTAGATCAGTAAAGAAATGTTTCGTCTGCTATATTTATTCATTTAACATATACTCATTAATTTATCCATCATTCGATTGGGGTTAGGTTGGGGTTAGGACTAACCTTTCGGTAAATATTAAAACTTTTTAAAAATAAACATCGTTTTGTGCATGTATGAACGTATATTCGTACTCGACGATCAGTTATCGTGCAATTCGATACAAAGTACTATTCGAATACTGAATACCTTTTTCTTAATCTTAACTGAGGAATTGCTTCGATATAGAATACTTGGTTAGAATGTAATAGTATAAATATGCAATGCGTAATGTAGTATAAGTCTATTCATTAAAAAAGAATAAGCTCGGAGTTACGATGATTGTGGTGAAAAGATAAAAATAATTAGGTCTATATTAGGACACATATTTTACAACAAAATACAGTATAGGAGAACCTTGTTATAACATCAATTGAAAATATAAATAGATATTGTTCGTAATTAGTCTTTTGCTTAGTTCTATTTAATTGCCGTTGTTTCTAATATAATTTTTAATAAAAGTTTCAGTCAAATAATTACTACTCTACACTCCTGTTCCAATAATATTTACCAAGCATTTAAATATTGTTCTGAAAGAGAATTCTAAAAGGAACTGGAGTTTTCAAAAATAAAAAAAAAAAAGAAAAAAAAAAGAAAAAAGAACACATACACACACGTGTGTAACAACGATATATTAAAGATGACTCTGTTAAACATTAAAGGATAGATCAATCATTGGCTTTAAAACTTGACATCTTATCTTATAGTATCGGTATCGATGCACGAATCTATTATACTTGCATGTATAATTACACACAATGCAATGTAAGTAAATACACGAACGATTGTATTTCGTAAACTTTACGCGCATCTCGTATGCATATGTATATAAGAGATATAATTCCTACAGTTTAATAGCATTCTTTTCTACTTGGCATTCGACAGTTGTTCCCTTATTAACATTTAAAAAGCTTTTTGCTTGCAAGACCGTCAATTACAGCGGTATGCAAACTGTCTAACTCGTGTAATCTTAATTCTCGCGTGTTCATCTAATAACGATTATTCATGATGCATAGCATAAGAGTTGGAGTAGAGCTTCTAACAGGATGGTAGACGGCCGTCAAATAGGCGTTATTAAATCGGCCAGTTTGCAATGTCTCGTAAGACACGGACCGAGGCGACCTCGGTACAGGATTCAGATCGCCGGATTTGCCACGGATCATCACAGGGCGTATTCCTTTCACTGGTTGCCTGTTACGAGCAGGATGCACGATGCAACGATTCGCTGCACAGCATCGGCGATCCTTGCGACACTCCCTAGGTGGAACACCAACGCATTCTCGTTTATCGTTCCTCGCATCTCGATAGATCGAGATTTCCAGAATTGATCCAACTTACGATTTTCCTTCCCCGCCCCGTCTGCCACAGTGACACTTGTTTATTTCCAATTCGTCCATCTATATACATACATAGCGAAGAAGCGCAGTAACTGATATGTTAATTCATTGGAAACTAATAGATAGCTTTGCACATAGCATTTACAAAGGATTCTAAAGATCAAATTGTTCTCATTGTAAAGCGATGCTCTCGTCCTAGTTTCGTTCTATCGAAAACTTCTCAACTATTTTCGGCTATTCCTACATTTTTAAATACTTTTGTCATTTTTACAATGCTATCTTTTAGTTTGATTAGCTTGATTTGTAGCGTATAGAATCAGTTGAGCGAAGAAAATAGTTTTGATATTATTTTTAACGAAATTTAAACGTAAACAAGTCAAATATAATGCAATGTATAGATTAATTATGCTACTTTACAAGATGAAATATAATATATACGCAAATACATGTAGATACAGGATTAACAGGGATTAAATGTGAAAAATATTAGATATTAATATATAGATTAATAAAATGTAAATGTTAAATGTAAAGAGTAAATATGAAATTGTGTTCAATTAAATCGTTACATACTGTATGATTTATAAATATACTTCTTTTGTCAATAAAAAGGTTGGATATATAAAAATTAACGATAATATTGGTATATCAAATTTTCGGAACTTTACGTAAATACATGCAGATAACAAAAAACACCAAATCTAAAATCAAATGTTTCAAGTCACGTGTTATACACTTTCATATTTATAAGAACGTTAATGTTAATTTATAAGAATGTCGCCTTAAACGTTATACGAGTACAGAAAAACACAATTGTTAAACAATGAAGGAGTATACAAGTAAGAAAGATTCGACACATATTTTACATCACAGAACTGTGAAATCTTAGCGGTTGCTAAACAGTTAATCCGCTTTCAAGATGTATCGAATTCTATGGTAAACAGACACTTTGTCACTGACTTATAAGCAATGAGATGCAATAGCTGCAATTATACGTTTTATCGTGACTTTATTACACTAACATTTATATTTCAATATATCTGACAGTAAGTTTCTACGTAATCCTTCAAGTGGATTTTACGCAATCTATGGTTCTTCATTCAAGAAGATAATCTTATTGGGCTCCAAAGTATCTGTTCATAGAACACGAATATTTCTAAATCATAGTACCTAATATACAATGTGTTACTGAAAGTGAAATTCATTTTACGTAAGTTACATTTTACGCCAATTAAATTAAATTAAGTTTTGAATGAAACTTTTTCGTTCGAATACTTTTGTCGGAAACTTTACAATTTCTGACGTTAATTTTGTTAAAATTGGAAAACAAATTTTTCATAAGAAGCTACATAAAACATGCTCAAAAAAAAAAAAAAAATTCTTCCGTTACAGAATTAATTTCTAAGAAGTTAATATGGAAAATAATTAGAAACGATAAAATATTAATCCCTCTATTACTAATTATTTCTATTTGGTTCAGTGTTTACTCGTGCATTTACTCGTTACATTTCATGAAACGAGTCAGATAACTTTATTTTCTCACTTTTCGACTTTGGAAAGGAATTTGGCTACGTGGCTATGCCTATGAAATCAATGCACATGTACATCCGTACGATACTTTAAAGACAATTACGATATTTAAGAGATTTAAAATATTCGCGAGTCTTATTCAGCCAGTTCCCTTCTCCTTTCTACCATTTCCCCTATTCCTTATTATTCCTGTCTTGATGCTATTGCCAGCGCATGATCATCCTTCTGTTTAATTGTTTTTCTCTTCCAACTTCTCTGCGTTCCTCTGTCGTTTCTTCCTCTTGTCCATACAATCTACCGATCTTCTCCTCTGCTTTTATACAAAATCTGTTAACTCTGTCCTCATTACGTTACCGTATCTGATTCTCATTATCGTATCATATATTCTTTCTTCAGATACTCTGCTCTACTTTCCTTCCTTAATTCCAGGGGATCAATGAAACTGTTAATTTCTATAAATTAAAATTATTTACCAAACTTTTTCGAACAATTTCATTTCTGTTTTAAACTATCTGTGTACATTGAAACTTGAACTCTCTTGTAAGAATCTCGTTTTGACAGTTATTTTAGCTCCGATTAACAAATGTTTTGGAGCATCAGGTACCTTCGAACGGATATTTAAGGGTAAGATATAAAAGTTGGAATATTCTTTTAATTAGTACTACTTAATTAGTATGATTTAATTGAAAGCTGGATAAACGTAGAAGAGAAAGTCACGTTATGATTTTTGTGCAGTCACTTTGTTTCATTAACGATAAAAGGAAAACTAACGAGGACAAAAAGTTATGTATACACACAGAGTTCGCAGTTTAGTTTTGAGAGTAACATGTTTTTCATATTATCCTCATTAATTTCATTTTTGTCAAATTTGGAAGAATCATTATTTCTTAAAATTTCTGGTCTCCCTTAAAAATAGAACTTCACCGAACGGTTCAAGGTTTCAACTTTTGATCAATCTGCCGCACGACATTTCCATCAAGTTCGTCCGTGCTATTTTCCAACCTCCTAGTAGCTCCTCGATTTCACCGCCGTCTTTCTCTACTTAGCGATGAACCTAGTGACTCTCCGCATCGGTTTCGTTCATACAGTTTTAACCTATTGCGGCCCCTTGACTCCGCGCCAGGTTTATCCGCAAGTGATTCCATCCCAAAGGCTGCCCGATTTGCATCAGATTCTTCCTCGCAAACAATAATCTTAGCACTGCCTGATTTCCTAACCGTATTCCCTAAAATGCCCTCGTCAGCTTCTCGCGCTATTCAAAGTCCTGCTAACATTAACGTTACCTTTTTCCAAGCATCTGTTTCGGTTGTGCAGATAAATTGGAAAATGTACTACATAAATTTGATTTATGATTATATTTGATTCATGATGTCGTTATATTTAATATTCACATTCGCATATTATGGCCGAGAAAATGCTTTTCATTTAAAGGAGCGTAGAAACAGCTATCAATAATTCTACTTGTAACGAAGATCAACGATCTTGCGATTAAAGTTCTTTACCTGCCGAATTGCTTTCATCGTTTGTCATTCGACAAACATTTGCGCAATTAAGAAATAGACGGTAGCTTATCAATGTATATTATTCCAAATATCGTTAGGATTAGGATCTTTGAAGTATAAATTGTATTTCATTAAAATAGTATAGTAATAGGATATTAGAAAATATTTTCATGCATAAAATTTATATTGCTCGAGCTTTTAGTAAAACAAAAAGTATGATAAAATGTATGTAGTGAAACTTAGACTTAGAGTTAAAATTGGAAAATAATTTCACATTGCAATATGCGAATAGAAATAATGTTTGCAAACCGTATTTACGTTTTACATGTATATAATTCTATGGAATTAATATTCACTCCTTTATTCAGTATATTTAGTCTGCCTTACTTATTAAAACGATCTAAAAATTCAGATATATTTTGATGCATTACAGATATAACAAAAATTAATAATTGCAAAGTTTCTTACCTACAAGTTCTTTATACTCGTTTAATCAATATTCCTCCTGAATGTTATGTACAAATATACAATACATATGTCAACATGTCGGCAGAAAATTTTGTTTAAGTTTGCTTCGTATCCAATACCATTTCAACGTTGTTTAACGCGTAATAACGTTGTTAACGATAATTAAGATAAAATTATTTGTTATAAATAGGTACTGTTGCGAGAATCGAGTTTGAGCTTCCGCGACGATAACACATGTTGATCTTAAGGCCACGGTGGATATCTGGCTTAAGTGTCCTTTCTCCATTTACAAAAAAAAAGGTTCCAACATGGATATTTCCGGTAGCAGGAGCATTCATCCATAGTGTCTGAAAAAGCAGCAAACCTAATAAACAAGCAACAAGTTTCATACTGAAGAATCGCACAACAAGACGTGTGCCTGAAAAGAGGGCAAGCTGTCGTTATCGTGATGAAGTAGAAGGCCTTGAGAATATGTTATCCATTTAAAGAATATGTAATATAGTAACCTCGAAGAAACGCATAGATTCCTAAGAGTAAATTAGAATACTCTGGAAGTAAAGCCTTTAGTAACGAAAATTAATTAGTAAATTATCAAACAGTGAAGGCAGGTAGCGTGATCTAAAGAAAATTAGCGGAATTTGATCTAAATATTGTTATTAAATATAGGTTTGGGTTTGATATTTAATAGATTCACACAGATTCTATTATACTTTCTGTAATATCAGACCCGGAGGAACTCCCAAAATGTAGTAACAATCCCGGACAAACCCCCAAGAATGTACTTCCAACCCAGGACTATCCCCTAGGACTGTACTGATATGAAAATGTGTTCGTTCCAGAGCAAGGACAAGAAAGGAAGGTTTGTTTGAAGCTATAGCTCAAGTTTATTCGTGCAAGCAATACTCAAAACAAAACGGGTTACACTATCGTCTTACGTCTTCCTGTACGTCTTACTCTAACACTCGTCTTACAACTTCTCTCCTTACGGGTACGTCTTACCCTGACACTCGTCTTTCAACCTCTGTCTTTACTCTGACACTCGGCTTCCAACTTCTCTCTTGCTTAGGTCAAAAACTACTGACCATCAACCCTCGCATCCTTCTCCCATTCCATCACTCCATTTGCCTCGACGTCACCAAGGCATACCCTCTTAATTACACTCTCTCTCTCTCTCTTTCTCTCTTCCCAAGCACCCTGACGGTTCTTAGTCTACGACTTATTCTATTCATACTTCAACCTAGAATAGACCCAATGTGTACCCTCCTTTTCCCGATACTACATTTCTATATTTCGCTACCTCGTACAAAACGTCTAAACACACCGGATACACTCAGATAATTAACACGTGTTCGACTTCTAAGACAAAAGAGCGTCGTTAGAAGTCGTACCAACTAAGCTTGTAGGAATAAGTGATCATACCAATTTAACATTTCTTAACAAATATATAACCTAAAATCTTGACTATAAGAACTAGATAGGATGATGTAGGTTTTTGTTACATTCACAGGCAAACATTGTTACATTCACATTTAAAAGGCAAGTTTACATCGAGCGAGGTAATGTCAATAAGTTAGCGGAATCAACATTAGTTGTATATGTAAACGTAAAATATTGCATATAATATAATGTTTATGAAGGAAAAAGCTGACTTGTTTATTATGCAAAGAAGAAGGCCACCTGGGCAAATACTAAAAATATGAAACCCAACACTCATTCGAATGCATCTGTTAGCATCTACAGTCATCTGAAAATGAAAATAGTTCATCGGTATTGCAACATCGTACTAATATACAAGAAAGGCATTTTCCCGCATTTCTTTTACCACTTCCACGTTTCTTGATCTATTTAATACCTCACCGGCAACTAACGTTAAACGTTCAACTACAGCCAGTTAAATGCCATTTTGAAGAATGAATTTATTTAATAATAAGCTTTGAAAATGTCATACAATCTCTCGCTGAAACTAATGGTAATCCGAGCATAATGAACATTGCTTTGAAGTTTTCTAAAGATGTGTATAGCCACAATTATCGAAGCACTCAGATTAGTCTATGTCCATGCAGAAAATAAAAGTTCGAAGAATTGCAAAAAAAACTTGACAATCCTACCACCAAGTCACGGTACAAGCGAAGATTTCTCGTCTTTGGAAGAGTGATTTCTAACATCTTAAGCATACTCGTTCGAATACAACAAGTGTCAACGAACATAAAGAAGAATTAGATAGAATCCTTATAAAAAAAAAATCGATATATTTGTTTGCGTAGAATCCTAGTTTGAACCGGGGCAAATAATGAACTTTACAGGATAGGAAAAGGTATTTTAATCTTAATTAAAAAAATTATGCGTCTAAGTAAATGAAAAGTATTAGCAATATTTTCTTTCTTAAGACATCAACGAAACGATTCTCATCGCTTTAAATTAAGTAAGCTAATGTAATATAAAATATAAAAATGGACTTTTCATTATCAATTAAATTTATTTTCGTAATGAAAATGGCAGATAATATCGAAACGAATTCAGTAATATGTATTAAAGTATGCATTATACGACCTTTAAAGAAAGTCGTTTAATTAACGTATTGAAACCAGAGATTCAAAATAACAGTTGTTTCAAACATTTTTTGGAAAAGCGATTTAATGCACATTTTAATGCTATTTTAACACTAATAAGTACTATATTTGTATCGGTATTAGCCAGAACTTTCTTTATGGAAAAAGTTTCTCGGTTTAAAAATTTAAACGAAGCCTTGTTATTTTGAAAAATACTAACGATAGAAAGAAGTCTATTTCGTGCTGCCCTTCGAAGCGCAGCATTCATCTCAAATAATTTTCACTATAATTTGGTCATTTTGACGAGATGTGCAGTATGAAACAAAATGATAGGTCGCTTAATATTTTGCTGTATTTTTGAATATACATATATGTAAGAAAATATATATTACGTGTATATACCATTATATGTAAACATACCGAAAATAGCTTTCCTAGAACGTGTTTCACAAAAAGTTATGGGAACAAATGTAAACGGAAGTTACAATCGGTAGGACAGAATGATGACGCACGTGGAACGTTTGTGCATATTAAGTTTCTTATTAGCTGCTATCGAGACGCCTACGAAGGCAGTAGTATGCAGTAGATACTTAAGCAGCGTCGTAGCGTATTGTTTGCCAATTTGTTCCGAAAATGGGTCGGAAAAAAGTTTCAAATAAAAGCGTATTTCTCTGTCGAATTTAAAAGTTCATATCTCGATAGCGGGTTAGGTTACGAAAGGCACAAGTTTGTAGTTTTTTGAAAACGTCTCAGTATCAGCCGTAGAAATATGTAATAAGATATACAGGTTCTTCTTTGAAAATTTTAATATGACCTTTGTAAGACGTTTCATCGTAAGGTCGAATGGAGAAGAATATATTATATATCACACGCGATATCGTACAATTGTTTGCGTGTTCGTATTTTTCGAGATATTTGAACATTTTTATATAAATTGGACACGTTACATTCAGAAGCAAAGAAAAATATTGAATAGGTTATTATTGCATGTACTACCGTATTATTGTATATATGTACATCATGTTATTTAAATATTGTATAATTTTTCTGCCTCCTAAACTCTTTCGTTCCGAGAAATATTATACATGCAAGAAACATAGCAGAGGAATGTAGTAAAGCCGTTACCAACCTCAGACTTATCGATTATCTGTATTGTTCATCGGGTGAAGATGGGTGGGCCGAGAAACCACAAATCTCATGCTGAGGCGTGATATGACCTCTCAGTTATGCTATGCATTAGCTAAGAAGAGCACACCGCCGTACATAATTCTCCGTCGGATCAACGCTCACCATCCTTTACCGTATTAACGTCTTAGAACATCTATTATTATTATAAAACGTCGCTTTTCCAGTTATTCGTACGGCAAACACACGTCTCTTTGATATAAGTATTATTTGATATTAGCGACATTTAAACACTTGATGGGAACACTGAGTATGGTTGTAAAATGAAAAATATATGTATATATGTACTATACACGTAGATATACAGGGTGTCACGCGTAACGCGACTCAGTATTCTTCTGTCATTTACGGCCATGTAACGAAACATGTTTTGAATCGTACTTTAATAGTGCTGAGTGTACTATGAATGACGGTGAAACAAATTCCGAAAGTACTTTGTTCTCATAGCGAAACCAAGGTCACTTTGGGTAAATAGGACCATACTTGTCCATTTTCATGAGACTGCAGGGGATTTTGCAACAAATTCAAAAAGCATATTACATAATACTTTTGTTAACTCTATACCAGGTTTACGGCACGCTTTGTTCTAATGCCTGTTTTCCTTTTTTTTTTTTTTGCACTAGCTTGAATGAATTGTTGTTGTTAGAGTGACTGAAAGTAAACACTATACTCGACACGTTGTAGTAATTCTTCCTTTCTGAAATGTAAGCAATTCTGAAATGAATCAACGAGTGAAACGTTATTTCAAAAACCGTAAACCTAGTATTCAATTAACGAAGAAATTACGCAATATGCTGCTTGAATTTGTGGTAAAGTCCTCTACAATATCGCGAGTAAAAAGCGTATATAAAACAAAGGATTTTCGGAATCTTTTTATCGTTATTCGTAGTAAACTCGACGCCGTTAAAGTACCGTTCAAAACATTTTTTGTTGCAGGGCCGCAAATGGTAGAAGAATTACACAACGCCTATTTTAATTGTCCAAAGTAATTTGTTACTCTTTGTGTAAAGAAGTTTGCTTGCGCACAGGCGTATCTCGGCTAATCTTTAATTGCCAGTAACTGAGGCACAAAGTCGAAAACACAATTTTTTAATTCTTAATTTTCATCTTATTCTGGCTTCAAAAACCCTTAATATGTATTACACTCAAAGAAAAATTAACAAACAAAGAGGATTATTCACTTAAGTTGGAACCGTTGCGCGCGAGTCTTTGGAATACGGGAATCACGATAAAATCTTCCTCTTTTCTGGTTCTCGCTATGTTAATGTAAAGAAGAGTCTGTGATAAAGGATATAAAAACGATTGAATTTGCAATCACGTGCATTTGCAATTGCCGCATATGATATACAGTATACCGTTAGAGAGGAAATGACTAGTGCTGCACAATGCGGATAATACTGGAAGGTAATCCACGCTAGCATATACAAGAACCTATCGAGTTAGGGATCTGCCCTGTTTGGTTGCACGCTGATATAGACAAGAACTTTTGGTTCCACGCTACAAGAATCTATTTAATTATATGGCTATACGGAAAAGTTGGTATCTACTTATGTTCAAGATAGACACTTATGAGAATAATAAAATCGCGCAATAATTAAGCTAATCGCGTTACCTAAGAAAGAAAAATTGATTGTACACTATGTTTTTAGAGAATGAAAGCGAATATTGCTTTTCAAACGATAACGGATCAGTGGAATGATGCAATAATTTTAATATATTTTCCGTACAATATTTAGGTGTAACATTAATCCTTGGCACTCGACAGTTTTATAATATACAGTTAGCGGATTCTTTGGTTTGCGAGAGTAGGCGTAAACTGCCACGCCGTTGAAAAAGCGACCTTCGCAAGGCGCAGCACGGCTCTCTCCAGTCATCAGATCTGTCGCACATGATTCATTCCACTAGAAACAATAAATAGATCTGGTGCTTTTCAACGAGTCAGTCGTAATTATATAAAGTATTTACCATTTACGATTAAAATTTACTACCTGTTATTTATTGTCCGTTTATTAAATTTGTTTTTTTTTTTTGTAAATTAGAATGTTTTGGAAGTGTTAAAAATCACAAATGGAAAAAATCATTAAATCGTGAGATTTTAGGTTTCGTCAAATATTAACAAGCAAATACGTGTACTTTTTCATCATTATCCATACAAAGTGTTTAACGTTAATTGTATATTTATTGTTTATTCTTTCTTTATTATTCGTCATTCGAATAAATTTTGAATTTGCAGCTGTCAATTTTACTCCCTTGAAAAGGATTTGGGCGGGAAACGAAATCGCGTTATACATATCTCTGAAGTTTCGTAATTTTCTGAATTTTCGGGTTGAGAACGTTCCCTTGTTAGTCGTAGAGGGGTCTCGGAGAGGGAACTCTACGATGCGACCAGAATGGCTTCCTCTAACGTGGCCTTGGGTCTGGACTGAGTGGAGGCGATAAACAACAGTCAATGAACGTTCGCGCCGCGTTTTGAGCTTACAACGGGAGTGTCGTCCGGTTCCATCGTACGATGATCCAGTGTGAACTGGTGATTTGGTGGCGAGCCGTCGCAGTCTCCTCTTGCTGAGAAACGTGCACAAGACGGGGATACGAGGGGATACCGGACGGTGTCCTATGCAGCGACGACTGACTTGGCGGCGTTGCTCCCGTTCGAGCTTCAGACTCTGGTACTCAGGTCTACGAGCGCCTGAAGGGTCCGGGATCGGGAGTTGATCCTGCCAGGCGGGCGGTCCAGGACGTCCGGAAAGCCTGGGAGCAAAGCCTGGGCGGCCCAGCTAGTTGGCGAAGCGTGTGGCACGGGCCGCACCGAGTGGTGGAGACGATACTTCTGAGCTGGGAGAACTGGTGGGGACCCGCTCATCTTTCGGATGACGCAGGTAACGGGGCTCTATAACGCGGCTGCCATCACTGCGGCGAGGGCAAGGACACCGCGCAGCAGAAGTGCTGCGTTACCCCTTGCGCGTCGTTATTGGCGAGAGTTTGCCAACAATTTTGAACTAAACTAAATAAATATGTAATATGTAATTACGCATTACAGTATCTTACTACACTCTAGCTAGTCTGTCTCACTGGGATTTTACTTTTGATTGATTGTCGCTTTTACTTTTGATGCACCTACGGCACAGTGAACAGTAGTCAGACAACGTGAGACAATTGTCGGAATTTTAAGCTTCAGAATATAGCAAGCGTTCGACGTTGTGCAACTATAGTAATATCTACTTTATAATGAAACGATTAAGAGTGATATAGAAAAAGAAGGAAATTATACTAGATCTGTTGAGTTTTCTAAAATTTATTTTTCGTTTTATAACGATGACGTATGAATAGACAAAAATGAACTTTTATAAATATAGAATACGTAGGTAACGTATGAACGTGAAACGTAATCGTTGGAAACGTATTTTGTCTATAGCAATTTCAAATTCAAGATACTTTTTTTTTTATTATTCATTCTACATTAGCAAGTGCTGTTCTAGCACAATGACGGCTATTTTCATTTGGAGCCTAATTATGCAGAAGTGTGTAACGTGTAACAACTGATACTAGCGTTATCAAGTGTTTCTCTACTTTAATTCAAAATTGTATACGTGTTCTAGTTATATGTACGTTATACACGTAATTCTCGTTATATGTATATGTATCTAAAGCAAAGAACGAGAAGGAGTAATGTCTTTATCATAAGAAATTTCAATAAATGTTTATTATCGTGCACTTGTTATGTACAAAATGTAATCTCATTTGGCGACATGGAGGCGACATGGTAAAGAAAGCGGAACGTGAATTTATAGATTAGGCTGGTCGGATTGTGGTGGATGCGTTCTGATGTATTCAAGAGCCCTTTGAATCAATGGAGAAATAGCTGGAATATGTTCGCCCTGCGGTTGGAATCCGTTATGATCGGCAACATATGTCACCTTAATTGGTGTACCATCGGGGGATGTATATTGATACACTCCTTGGGTAACAACAACGGGTGCGCTCCTTGCATCCGTCACCACTGGAGTTCCACTTTCAGAGTGATAAATTCCATTATCTGTTTCGTAGGAATAAGAGTAGGATCCGTCAGGCGAAATATCTTGAGATTTTTTTACGATAGCTGGTTGATGCTCCGACACATCAGCCGAAGCCATAGCCAACATAGCAACAGAGATCACCACCTAAAACAAAAGTTTCATATCTTTTAATTAATGTGTCAATTATAAACATAATATTATTATGTATTATATTGTAGATACAATATTGTATTATGTACTTAAATATTAATACATATTTAGATGGATATTTACATCGAATTTAACACAAAACATCATCTATATATTTACGTTAACTATTTACTGTATTTTTAAATTAAATTATGCATAAATTAATTAATATTTAAAATGGGGCAAAGAAAAGTTAACAATGTTTAAGCGTTTATAGCAAATCGTTCTGTGATGATAAACATTGCAAAACGATTTTAATAAGATGAATAACTCTGGATGATGACTGGGTTAAACAACAAGAACACCGTAAAGGCTTGAACAAAGACGCTTGACATTTGCTAAAAGCCAGAAGCATAGTAGGTAAACATTTGATCAATGGACAAAGGTTCTACGAACTGATGACAAGCGAGTTTACTTTGTTTTATAATGACGATAGAAATAATGTTTATACTATATGCAACACCAGGATGGTCGTCAATGATTTAATATTAAATTGACTGCAAGCCGTGGAGATGAAAGTATAAGGTTACATTTCGAGCAATAATATTGAGCCAATAATACAAATTTAAACATACTATGAGGCAGGTCTTTGTACGTAATGTATATAAATTTTGTTTGAACTTGAAAATGTTAAAATCATCCTTTAAAATGCACTTATACGTTTAAGTAAATTATGAACACTCATAAATACACACGGTAAATGTTTCTGTTTGCAAATAAATATATTACCAAGAGTTATATAGTTCACTATAATAATTACATAACAAACGATATACTGACTTTGTAAGATGGAAAATTTGTTAAAAACAAATTGGATCGAATATGTACACGGAAGGAAGTAAAATATGAATATTTCAAGTAAAAAGCAGGTAATATATAAAGTATAGTTATATATATATTATAAGATTTATGTATTGTAAAGCTTGAAGTAATGGTATAATTTTTTAGAAAATGTGTTTAATATTTAATTATTATATTGGAATCGTTAGATTCGATGTTTAATATCGGAAATGTTTTAATTCCCAAAATATGTGTAGAGAGAAAATATCAATTTCGCAAAAGTTACTATCATATATACTTTTGTATTTCTCGGTGGTGTTTAATATAAATTTATATAAAATATACATTCTATTGCATATATACATATTACATATTCTATAATATATATTATTTTGTTTGTGAAATCAGTTTCATACAAAAAGCAACGAAGAATATAACGTGTTTCTAAAGTTATACAAATGTAAGAAGTTTTAATAATTGATAGAATAAAAATAAAGTCAATAAAGTTAATACAGTCAGAAAAATGTGAAAAAGAAGACTCACGAGAAATTTCATTTTGAAAGATAGCTGGTTGTTACCAGTTGCGAATCCAATGGAAGAGATTGAGATTTCGAATGTGGTTTCTGTGTAACACGAATGCCCTTTTATACGAAACTTTGGACATCGCTTTCGCCGAATATTATATTATTCGAAGAAGAAGAAGCTACAGTTGATGAGGATGAACGAAAGGGAGAGAGAAAGAGAGAGAGAGAGAGTGAGAGAGAGAGAGAGAGAGAGAGAGAGAGAGTGAGAGTGAGAGTGAGAGAGAAAGAGCGGAAGAGAAAGAGAGAGACAGGAATATAAAAAGATGACCGATCAGACAAGCAGAGAACTCTGCAAAATTTATTTGTTGGTTTGACATTTCCATGTTGCCTAAATCGATTGCTTGTATAACCATATACATACATATATTAATGTAACTTTTGACTATTATTAGCTCTACCGTATATATAGCATAGTACGTTTTAAAATCGTCTGGGTTTGCACTGTTATGTATTTTAATCCATAATTATTGATATAAGACAAAATGATTGACCAGCGAAGTAGAATAGGATATAATTTAAGCATTTCGTAATTACGTAATTTGAAACTGTATTTACTTTCCAAATGCATATATTATGTCTTTTTGAATCTTGTCATTTTGTTCAGTGACCCGCGCACACAAATTTATATTTATATAGAGCGTTTCGTTTTAATCAAAATGCAATAGGTATGGATAAATATTTTCACAACAACAGTAACAACAAAAATGTTAAGTAAAGCATATTCTCAATAATTTAAATTTCTAATTTAATTATTTTTATTAACATTATACAATAATGTACATATATATATATATATATATATATATATATATATATATATATATATATTTGTGTGGGTGAGCGAGTGAACAAGATGAAAAGAATACAATTATAATAAGATATGATTATAAAACATGTATTGGAGTGCTATTAGATTTTTATTGCTATGTATATACCGAAAACATTACTACATACATATATATGCTTAATTTTGATTGGTGATCGTAAAAATATCAGATGTCATGCTTGGAAATGTTAGGTAACAGCCTTCCCATTCTTGAATACCTCTTTCATCTCTAGTAGAGATGACCGTATACCTTTTTTTAGTTTGAGTAAAAATAACCTCATGGCTTAAAAAAGTGTAAAAAATTTAAGCTGTTTTCACGCAACAAGCCATTATTATTTTGCGTTTTACGTGTGTACTCGTCATCGCGTGTTTTCATTTATTCACCCCGCGAGAGATTTCTAACGCTAAATTCCGCAGTTAACTGGTTAATAGTAGTTATTAATTTATTACATGTTATCTAAAGTGTTCAATGCAATCGAAGATTTCAGTTTAGTAAATAATTTCTGATAATATGTCAATAAAACTAATCTGCACTAAACGTTGGGCAACGTAAGGCAACGTAAATCAAGGTTTTCATAAAAGGGAAAAGAAATCTATCGAGTTTTCTAAATGAAATCATGCGCTGTTTTCTATATTATTATACGAGAACTATAGTAAAATCAAGTAATGCGCACTAGAACACTTTTACCACCACATTTTTTTTTTTACAACAATTTAACAATTAAACTGAGTCAATTATCAAAACTTTATGCTACGCTGAGTTTAAGTATTCTTAATATGTGCAAAGAGAAAAACAGACATAATAACTGCAACTTCGGAACAATGTAGTATGTATCGACGGACCAATATCCCTATTTATATGCTCGCCATTGTGCACCGTGAACATAACAACTCAACGAGCATAGTTTACTACGAGGATGTTTACTTTTATATATTGAAACTAAGGAGTTTCCTCTACCAAAGTTAATATTTTTAGTTGTAATTATTATAATTCGATTGCGTGTACATACTGAGTGTGTGTCAATAAGAATTACTGTCCAAAGTAACTCGTTATCTATTGGTTTTATCGTTTTAAATGACTTTAATGAATTTTATGAATTAAAATGAATTATGTTGATTGCAAGGGACCCATCGGAAGGATGCTATTTTACTTTATGTGATATCAAGGTGACCTGAAGTTTTTTGAATGGCACTGTATATATTTTGTAACACCAATTGGTCCAGTTGGTCCATTAGTCCCTAGAAAAAAGGTGTTAGCATATTTATGCCGAAAAACTATTACTTTGTCAGATATTTTAACCTTAATTTATTAAATTTAAAATATGTAAGATAAAGTCGAAGAATAGCGCTTTACGTCTTTTTCTGTCATTCACACATTAAATTTGACACATTAGATTATAGTTAAGACATATGTCAAACTAATGGTTTGTCGGTATAAATAGTTTAATACTTTTTAGGCTAATGTAATAAAAAATATACCATGCCATTTAAGAAACCAAAAATCACCTTGATAAGGCAGAAAATATAAGATGTGAAAAAATAAAATAGCATCTATCCGATGAGTTCCTTGAAACGCAACATATGGTAATCAGTTGTTTTAGATTGGCTCTCGTTGTATATATTATTACCTTATTTCTAAAAATTACTTTGTTGTTGTATTTATTTCATTAGCTTTTATATAAATAAATATTTACAAAATTATTTATAGGATTACGTGAGTTAGCCACAGAAGAATAGTTGAATCGGAGTAATTGTGCTAGAAATTTCAGTGTTAAATAAAAAGTTAGAACGATATGCACACATTGCAGTAATATTTTCGAAAATAATAAAATAAACTAATGAAATAAATTAAAACAAATAAAATATTTCCCAATAAAATAGAACCCTACTGTATTTAGAAATGTCTTCCAATAGATAAAACATTTCACTTGCAAAATTACACGTATGACCTAAAATAAAATTGAAATAACGTTTTACTCAGCATTGTGGCAAATAAGCTTTCATTGAATAAAATATTGGTTGGATATTGATTTGTAAAACAAACAATTTATTTTATATAATGATGGACATTAATTTACATTATATTTACGTTCGGATGTAATCAATCGCACATCTAAAACGGTACTAGAAAGTTTTTTTTCAAGGCTAGACATGTGACGCTTTGATACGGTACCAAACATTCTCCGCTGACCACTACTAGCTGACCGATTAGCTTTTATCGTGATGTACATATATACATTGTGGCTCGAAACAATCGATGAATTGTCAAGAGATTTTCCTAATATCATGTAAAAGATTTGTGGAATAAGTCTTTGCACACTTTGCCCAAAAAAGTGATTAGTTCCTTGAATTGGATTTTTTCCTGTTTGGTTTAAACTCAAACATTTACCACTTTCTACACTAAGATACCGTAAATGTATACAATATATTTGATGCGTCTATTCAGATGGTTGGCTCAGATAGAGTATTTCGAATAGGTGTTCCTGCTTTGCTTGGTACTAACTGGCGCAGGCAACTTAGTGAAACAGAGGGTTTGTTTCAGCCTAACTGGCTAACTTTCATACAATGTTAACCGGGATCCGTGAGAATAATTCTGTAATGCGAAAGGATGAGTGGTATATACTACTATGTAAAAGAGATGGGATTCTTTCGGTCGATCGGATAGTCCATGTACGTGTCAACAGCAAACCCAAGATCAAGAGACTGTGTTTTCGGCGTCAAATTTGATAGAACTGATGATTAATCAGAATTTGTCCTGCTCGCCACTCTCTGGTGGTTGTGAACTGAAGGAAAATCACTGGTTAGAGGTACATGTATAAGAGAAAATTTTGGAACTCTACGAGTTCCATCTCTAGCATACACTATCTTCCTGAAGATGTGAGTCTTATAGGTATTTCAGGCGTTTATAGCATCTGTTACAATTTGTAGAAACGTGTTGGCGCGATTAGCAAAATTCGCATGAAAAATTTACGACAGACGCATTTCTTTCGATCGTTCTACCATTCGTTCATTCTGTCTACCAAAACACCTTGTTATTGACACTCTGTTTGATTTTCTTGATTTTCAAGACCTGGCTTCTTTTGGCTTCTTTTATATTAAGATTCTCGTGTGTAATAGGTGTTCCATGTAATTGATTAATTCACGATTCGCTTTTTTTTTATTGTTTTCTTTTTTTATTTCCTCTTGCTGGTGAACTTCCATAATTCCTTGGCTACTGCGGCTAATCTCTCTCACACGTAATACTCTACTTCTTCTCCTTAGTAATCCGGTGTTTGAAAGTTAATCTTGGATTTGTTATTGCAATTTTTGCACAGAATATATTGTTATTGGTTTCTTTGTGCATCTATGATTAATATCCTATTTTCGTCCCAAAATACATATAAACGATCGTCTACAATTAATATATGGATTTATACTAATTTGCTTAATGCAATGTAATCTAGAAATCCAATACTGCCCACTAACATTTTTTAAAGTAGGTACGTTGGATATATTTCATGTTTGATACAAGTAAAAACATATTAATTATTATTATTAACAATTATTCCTATTTTGTCATATTTTAAGATTCGATGTTAATTTAAGGTCATTTCAATTATTTGTAAACTAGTGATCTCATTGTGAAATGAGCTTTCTTCTACTGACTAGCATAGATTCGAAACTAAATTACTTGTAGTCCCTTACATAAATCAAAACTCTTTGTATCTAACTGCACCCTAACGTTTATTTTACTATAAAACACGGATTAAGTTCTGAATGGCATCAGCGGCCGGCCGATCGGGAAGAAATTTGGCGAGTATCGTTTCACGCGTTCCGAAGATATGCGATCCTTTTACAACGCTGCTAATCTTCGCTGCCATGTGCTATGTTGCTAGTTACGTTGACGTTGCACTATTTTCGGTCGGCCGTGATCTATCAAACCCAAACCAGTACCGATACTTTTTTTTAAAGAAAGCTCGTTGTCTTTTTTCTTATTATATGAACTATCCTCGAACGTCTAACAATAAGTTGTAAACAATAGGAGCACGCGTTATGTACACATTCCTCTGATTCATATTTCATACAGGTTTTCAATATCATTATGTATTTAAAAGTAAATATCTCGTGGACTCCTTTTATATGAACGCGATCCTATTGTGTAAACGAACAATCATAGATGGTGAGGAGAAATAGCTGACTCCTATAAATAGCTATATAAAGAGCTGCACTCCCATTACATGAACGATTTCGTTATATGAACCAGGTTCATATAAACGGAGTTCTATTGTACGTACATATATTTATTTTTCAGCCATATACATACATCGTGCATACTCATATTATTATATTAATTGGCGAACATTACACGCAGATGTAAGATGTAGATGACTATTGTATACAAAGACCTGTGTGATGATTTCCCGAAGCTAAAATTTTATATTTCAATTTTATTATCTCATCCTATGACATCCACCAAATTTTGTCTCGTTCAGCCATCGATGGCAATTGGAACTAAATATTAGCTCAAAATATCGCTGATCTTTTTTCCTTTTTCATTGCATATAATATTTATATACAGTACGTAAGTTATTAAATTATCCGAATTTTTCTTAGGATAGAAGAGAGGATAGAAAAGAGAAGATACCCTAAAGCTCTGAGTTATGATTTTTTCGTTCATATATTTAATCTTAAATAATTATGAGTCAATTCCTCCTGATGCAGAGTTTCCCGAAGGATGCAATTATGTAAATTCACAAATACAAACTCAACTGTGGTGACTCTGATTACGACTATACGCTTAAAAGTAAAAGTGAAACATTTTCTACAAGGATTGATGTGATAAATTAAAGGATGACGTTACATACGCTGTAATCAACGTTTTCAGCCAAAAATAGAAACCCATATATGTGGACATGTCGATGTGTACTCTTACTAAAGATATTGCTCTATTGCTCATCTCCCATTATATTTACATATTTATGTAGTATCGGGAAAAGGAGGGTACACATTGGATCTATTCTAGGTTTAAGTATGAATAGTATAAGTCGTAAATTTAAGGTATAGACTAAGAACCGTCAGGGTGCTTGAGAAGAGAGAAAGAGAGAGAGAGAGTGTAATTAAGAGGGTATGCCTTGGTGACGTCCAGGCTAATGGAGTGATGGAGTGGGAGAAGGATGCGAGGGTGGATGGTCAGTAGTTTTTTGGGCTGACCAAGACAGAAATTGAAAGACGAGTGTTAGGGCAAGACGTGCCCGTAAGACGTGCAGGAAGACGTAAGACGATAGTGTAGTCCGTTTTGTTTTGAGTATTGCTTGTACGAATAAAATTAAGCCTAGCTTCAAATAAACCTTCCTTTCTTGTCCTTGCTCTGGAAAAAACATATTATCATATCAGTACAGTCCTAGGGGATAGTCCTGGGTTGGAAGTACATTCTTGGGGGTTTGTCCGGGATTGTTACTACATTTTGGGAGTTCCTCCGGGTCTGATATTACATTTATTGCTACTAGCTGTATACTTTCTTAAATAAATGTATTTCTTAACATGTTTTATTAGTGGCATTATATATTATTATTTAGTACTTTTGTATAATAAATTATTTCTATAAAAATAATAAACGTTCTTCTTTAAAAAGCAGATTTTTTTCAGTGTAAGATCTAAAGAGTTGATACTTATTAAATGAGAAATTCCAAATTTTTTTGATAGAAAATATTTTATAATCCATTTGTTATATAAAATATATTGATTTCACGATCTACACACTACTGTGCTTGTGGATATGTTTCTTCGCTTACGACCTCGTCGCGTCTTGACGGATAAATAAAGCTTATCAGAATTGATTATATTTATCGTTCCTATTCTTTCTCTATTCTTTATTATTCTTGTCGATTTATGTAATAAATTATACGAAATATTAATAATTGTAGATAAACTAGCCTCTATTTTAATATAGTAGCCATTAATAATTATTTCATCTAAATCGATATTACGTAAATATCTTTAAAGCTACTAACAATACCAAAAATAACGTTTCAGTTAAAAGCTGAATGGTTTCAAGGAGAATGAAATCTGACGTCAATAGTCGTTTTGTACGCGAATACATAAAGAAAGTACGAACGCCAAATCTTATCTCTTTAATTAACATCATAAGTTTTTAATAATGTTTATGTATTTGTTGAGACTTTTCTTCTTCTATGTTTCGTCGCTGTAAAACGGAGAGCGTTTGGAAAAAATCAAAACAGACCCGCATATGTAGATAATAGTGAACATTCTCTCTCTTTCTCTTTCCTTCTCAAACAGGACAAGGAAGTATATGATAATAAGGCTCAGATAGGTGAGTTTTGACGTATTAAAGTATATGTATGGAGTCAAATGTATTGCCGGTCAAGGCCGTTTACTTTTTCCTCTGGCGCCACATTTTAGTTTTATACACTATTGCTATAGAAAGAAAGAGGCTTACGAATTAGGTAGAAAGAACGAAAAAGGTCTGCTACCGTACCAACAAGAACAAATTTGTCTTTCTTGACGTTTTTGTTTTCTTGGCGCTAATTCAGTTAATCCCAATAGGATGACATTCAAAGATTGTTGCTTCACTATGCTTATCTTCACTATACCGATACAATTAAATCCATGGAATGCTTTGTGCTTAGCCGTCTTCTATTAATTTTATTATAACCTTCGGCTGTTAGCTGATTATTGTCCTTTTCTATCTTTTCTTTGTATCTTTTAGTACTATTTGTTCGGACACAGTTAGCATTTTTAAGTCTCTTCATGAATTCTCGTTTCTTAAATACCATGGTACATCCATCGCCGTTCCTAGGACATCTGGAGTATTTGCAACTTTGCTGTATGGCTCGTTAAGAATAAATATTACCGATAAAGGTAGACGAAGAAGGGAATCTTTGTAAGATAAAAGAGAACTCATTTCCGTAGAACAAAACCCATACATTGTCGTGTCATAGTCGTGTGTTCATTTTTCAAACTATATACGCAAATCTTATTGTGTAAATATAGAATTTGTTCATTTAATAGAAATGTAAAGAAGAAATAAGCTTAACGAACTAGTGAATTTCATATGTAAACCTTGATTCGATATAAAAAGGTAGTTAATTTGGTCATTACTTTATAAATTGTTTTAATTGGAATTGATATATGACGCTTAAAAATGATATTAACTGTTTATAACGAATATAATGATATTTGTAGTTATAGTTATAGTTTCATAGTTCTATAATCTAAGCAAAATTGTATTTTTTTTTTTTTTTTTTTTTTAATAATTCTTCTAACATCAAGATTAATATCCTGCGTGCGTGTAAGAACGTATTCGTATGTAAGTGCATGTATACATATGTATCTGTTCAACGGACAGGAATATCTAAAAACGTTTGTTATTAAATTTACGTAACAAACTGCTACTATGTGTGAACATTTTTCTTCTATTTCCCTACATTATTTGCAATCTGTTTATTGCGACAATAAAAAAACCAATTAAATATCCAACCATCGTAAAAGGAAAAGACAACGGCTACCCAAGTCTTAAAAACCTACTTATATTAAATGTACTAAAAAATTATATAACTAGAATTAAACAAATTTAACGGTGTACAGAGTCGTGAATTACGCTTATTACGTAGAAAGCAATTATATTTTTCCTAAAGGATATTTCAATGTTGTCAATAATTTTGCAAATATTGACAAGAATCGATCGCAGAGAAAGTTGCACGTTTATTTTAGAAATTCAGTTTCCTATTGAATCAATACAATTGTATTATATATAATTGTATTTCAATACTCCGTTGATGATATTTAGAAATGTTTGAATGTTAAAGGAATTGGAATAATGTAAGGCCGCATCAGTATTTGCCGTATGTTTGCATAACTTCTGCTATCTTACGAAATAACTTGTAATATATTCAATGACCTTGTACTGAACAGTTTTTCGAAAGGTGTTGCAATACATAATTACATTTGCATAAAAATATATAAAATCCTTGAGGACAATTTAGATTAAAAATATGCGATATGTATTATTCAGTAAGTTTAATTACCAATGAAAATGATATGTTACAAAAATTTTAAACGGTATCAAGAGAAATAAAAAGAAAGATATATTAGATATTTAATGTAAATTTCACATTTTTTTTAAATATTACATGCATTAACGATTTTATACAATTTCGAACAATTTACAATATAACACTATATCGTTGAAAAATTAAATCTGTACTTGTTTCGAAGATATGTAAGTACACTGTAACGCCATTGTCCTCGGCATTAACAGATACAATTAGATGATTCTGTGCTCTGTGAACGAGTTTAGAATTGTTTCATATCCACAACAATTTGTTTCTATACATACGTCGGGTTGGCGTTAGACTTAGGGGCGTGTAACGTATCTTCGTTAGGACAAGCCATCGTTGTGGTTCAATGGAGATTATATTTACAATTATATGTACAAATGTTGATTTAACAGAGTTTGACAATTATACGTGGTGATTAGACACTGTAGATGTTAAAGACAATGTTCTTAGGTTCAATAACGAATCCACGATCAACGGGGAAAACTCTTTCTTCGATAGAATATATTTTGAAATACAAAGTGACGTTAGCTGTGTCGCTCGGTTTCTTTCTGACTGACAAGACGATGTGTGAAAACTCTCCAAGGTGATCACAAGAATAAAAGACTGATACGATCACATTTGTCAATTGCATATTGACCGGGGATATCAACAAAATTCCAGGCGCCGTTACTAGGCAGACCCGCGTAGAGCCGTCGTTGCTCCTGCCCGGGGCTTGTTTGTTAATACAGCGTGTGTCCCTCAATATCGGTACTTCTTCTGTTAGGTAAAAACGTTCATCCCGTGACCGTGGCTACGTTCGGCGACCAGTTGTGTCACCTCGAGCCCAAGCCCACTGTCACAAATCTCGGGCAAACATAATCAGATCGTATCACAACAACTACTTCCAAGTTCTATTATTTAAGTACAGCTGTAATAAATAGTTTAGACCAAAGTATTGGGGATCTTTCCAAAATTCCAAAAGAAAGGCCCGATGTCCCTACATTTCCGACACATATAATCGGTAGTCTCGCTTAGTTTTCGAGATATTTGCGAGAAACTATCGGTACCACTATATCCTCCTTTGCAAGGTATATTAAAAAAAAAAAAAATGTTTACTCCGTAATAATATTTTCGCCATTTTTCCATTTTCATATTTCATAACATATTTATATGTTATACGTGGCAGGATTACCTGTAACATTTTATCTAAGCTTGAAGTAGTAGAAACCGATTTTTAAGGTGTGTCGACTTTCAATATTGTCAACCATTCATAAAAATTGCTTCTTAGATGAATTGCTTGTAATAGATGAAAATGCCTATCCATTAATATTAGTTGTAAGTTAGTATCCTGCTTGAAACCTTTCAGTAAACCTATATCGTATCAAGTTTCTATCGTTTCTTGCTTGATAACAGTTAACGTATTAGTAAAAATTAACATACATATTCAAACATACATGAGATTTGAATGGGATAGGAAAGATTGTACGTATTCTATACGCGCATAGTCAACATTTCAGATCAATTTCTACCGTCGTTAGTAGTTCAACGATGAGTCACGAAATTGGAATTTTCAGAATTTTTTTTAGATAGAAAGAAGGAACTAATTCTGCGACATAAGAATAAGCAAATATTTCCAAGTATCATATATAAAATTATACAATTATATATAAAAGAATGTTTGCTCTTAATATTAGATTTCTTACGTAGAATCTTCTACTTATAGTAGTAAATAGTAAATGATGGGAGATCTTACATAAATATTAATACTATTTACTTAATGATTCAAACTGTTTGCTTTGTTTTAACGGAGAGAGCTCCAAATCTTCCGAAATATACGAATACTTGAAGTTCTCAGTAGGTGTTATGTATTATGTTATACGCATTTGAATTAATTACCAGAAAGTCTAGTAAATACTATTGAAGTATACCGGAGAACACGAAAGACCAGTTTCATTATTGTTACGCTACAAGTCGAAGCAAACGGAGCAAGTTTGTCAATATGATAGCCATTGCTAAATCTATCAGCCACCTGAGAATTGGCGACGATAACATGCAACCTAGAGGCTTCAGAAATCATTTTTTGCAACAGTATGGAGATCAATATTTGGATACACCAGGGTTCCAGATGACAAACGTAACGGCTTTTGCGTCAAATGTAAAATTGTATTAGCAAAACGCTTCGACAGAAGGAAGACAGCACTAGATTAGAAGCAAATCGTATGGGAACCATCAGAGACCGTGCTCTCAGCTTTGAGGGCTCAGTGGTGCCTAAAATGTAAAACTATATCGTCTAATCGAAAGCATCACGCCACACGTCGAGCTAGTAAAATCTTACTTTACTTGTGGAAAGAACAGATATCATGCAAGTAGGTGTAGATACAATGCTATAAACAGATACTCATATGTTCGATGCGGCACCAACGATACGCCAAAAGAAGAGTTTAAACTAAACAAAGAATAATTACAACACGTATTGTAACCATGTCAAACTTTATTTAAACAAAAGCTCAACAGAGGAGACTGTACATGGCAGGAAACTTAATCTTACTAGTCTTACGATTGAGGTAAGCCGAGCGTGACTATGAATTCTGGTCAAGCACGAGCACGTGTTTAACGCAGAGTAATTTGTATCCGATGAAGATCCGATTAAGAAAACAGTGATTTGTTATTAAACCATTCCAAGCAATGTTTCTTGTTTGGAAATACGAATTTATAATATTAAAAATTTCTTCTGGCGTTGCTGAAGACTCCAAGTATTTAATTTTAAACAGCATAGTAATTCTCCCTGTATATCTTTACATAAAAGATCAATATATTTGATATATACCAGTATTATTTCATCGTCCGAAACGTCTATCGATTCGTCTAATTGAATTGCATAATACCGGGATTTTTATATTTTCCCCAATTAAATAATTTAATATCGTTAGACAAATCGATTATTAGTTGACATATACCGTAGTTTGACATGGAAACGCAATTTATTTTCGCTTTATATTATTTGCCAAATAATTCGCTGCAAATGCAAAACTTTAATAACATTTTTCCAATGATATACGCTTTCTTCCATTTAGCTATCATACATATATGGAAAGCTGCCAAATAAGAACATTTCAACAACTTTTTGTCCGTGGAAATAAATTTTGTCGCATTGGACCCATTTGTTCTTAATTCATCGCATTTTCTTAAAAGAAATCCGTAGGTTTATCTTTATATTGGCTATGATTTGTCTCCGAATGTCCTTATAGTTTCTTAATTCCAAATGGAGAATTGGCCAATACATTTCCACAGATAACACACTGCGGTAAATCTATCCCACTTTCTTTTATCAAGGTGATAATTAATATATTTCTCTTGATAACGATAAATAAAATTCTTGTTTTTTATCTATTTTGCTATTTATTGGTTCGTTTGAAAAATTTCAGCATTTCTGCTATACGAATTAGTTCGACAGAGCCTTGGATATCGTCAAACTCCACCCCAATAGACTCTTCCTCATTAGTACGAATTCCAGTTGCATTGATCATCGTAGAAAAGATGAAAGAGTACAACGAAACCAGTTACATCTTACAAATATAAATTTATCTGGGCATCATCACGCAGAGGATTGGTTGGCAACGAAACAAACAAAATTGCAAACAAGTACACCAACCACAAATCCAGCCATCTTTATTGGCATATGCCACACCAAGATCTTGTAACCACTTATAAACAGCAAATGTGGAAACCTGCAGATCAAACTCTAGTCTGCGATATACTACCAGAAATAGACTAGGGCTTGGCACGAAAAGTTGCAATTACCAAGAAACATAATAACGTGTATCTTCCGGGACCGTTTAAACCTCTCCAAATTGAACGCTCATGGATCGCTCGAAGTTAATGAAGTTGACAACCAGAACTGTTAAGGGGGTATTCTAGTCTACAAATTTGAAAAAATCGGAAATTTTTTTTTCATATTTCCAAAGCTTAGACATTCAAGAATATGCCTTTAAAAGGATTTTTCAAAATTTCAATTGTTTTATAAGTTACAGCCATTTCTGTGACGCGACATCTGCTCCGGTCCGACCGGAACAAATGAACAGTTTTAATTAATAACAATTACGGCTATTGTATTTTAGTATTTTTCTCTTTCATCGTTAATTCTGTGTTCTACATGTAAGAAAGATGTTCTTGTATGGAGCAGGAATCGCCGATTAAAAATATGTAAGTAGGCTGTACCATTCTATGAGTAAAATTGCCGGAAACTTGTCTCAAAACTTTAAACGCGTTTTTCTCGAAATTACCTTTTTCGAGTTGGCGTGCACTATATCTCAAGTTCTAATGAACCGATTTATTTGAAATTTGGTGTGAATGTTCTTTATACATTCCTCTATCGCCTGAAGCACGCTCAGATCAAAATTTTTAATTTTACTATTTTTAAAAAATTCGGAATTGTTAAAGAAACATGCCAAAGAAAAATTTTTTTTCAAATGGTCGCCATTTTGTGAAAAAATATTTTTTTTACTTTTCCAAGGTTCATGCTATAGCGGCATCTATAATAATTAAGAACCCGTTCGGATTTTTTGTATCAGATGACTAGAAAGATTGAAATCATGCACGCCAGGACACCTTTTTTTTCGACCCCCACTTTGCCAGATCATAACTTTGTGAATTTTGAGTTTTTTTTCGGTTAATTTTTTATGTAATCTTAAAATATCAATAAACAAATGACAAAAAAATGGATAGTAAAAATATTTTTTGTTTCGTTTGTACAGAGCTTCAAAAGCCGCCCGAAATTCATGCCTCTAGACTAGAATACCCCTTAACATGGACTAATGGAACGTAGCCTAAACTACGACAAGTACATTAACATTTCATTCAATCGATTCCATTTGATCCGATTCCTTCAACTTGAAAGACAAAGATAGTAATATAAGAAATAGGCTATTATTTTCAAAACTACATTTGCTATTTAAATGCATCTACTCGAAAATAACAAGTAATTATAATTTAAGTCATACATACTGATGTTTACTCGTTTATAGTTGAAGAGTTAGACATTTAATATCTGTCTTTAGCATTCTCAATATTCCAAAACTTAAAAGAGCTATTCAACGCGATAAATATCATTTTTCATTTGGCTGTACATTAATTTGTATTATTTCATATTACTCCATAAAGCGATACCTCAATTAATTCTTCCTTAATATAAAATTAAACAATTTTCTTCGTAGAGTATCGTTTGATTTCTTCGTATTTTATTTCATGCGTATTGAATAGTGCGATATGCAGTGATCAGTAAGTAATATGTGTGGAAAATGTGTGTGGTTCATGCAGGAACAAACAAGAACAGCGTTCGACCACATTTAATATCACCTCAAGATACTTTATGCGTATTTGATTTCTCTGTGGACACCCACGTACGAGAAGATTATGGTGCGCCCGTGAAATTTGTACAAACATTGTTTATATGTACTGTTATTTATTAATTATTTATGGAGGCAAAGGATCTCTCTACTCGAAAATTCCATTAGGCGGTTTTCGATATGCCGTTATAGACTTTAACGAGTAGGCAAGTATGGCGTTTAATCTACGATTTCTCTTATAAAACGTCGCGTAGGATGGTTAACATCTTCAAATGTCATAATCCTCTGCTCCAAAATTTGTACGAGGTAAGCTGCTGCCCATGTATCGTTCGATTTGAGGATCTCCGTGCATCCCGCTGCTTAAGCTGTCTTACTTTCGTTCGTGTAAGGTTTGCTCGCGCACACGTATGTTTTGGCTAATTTTTAATTTTCAATAACTAAAAACAAAGACGAAAACACAACCTTTTTACTCTTGATTTTCGTCTTACTTCAACGTCAGGAATCACCCATTAAATTTTTTTACGTTTGTAGGCGAACACTTTGTATATCAAACTCAAAAAACAATTCAAAAAATGTAAAACGCATAAAACAGAAACCGTTGATCTTATCCAAGGAAAAAAAGTATTTTAAGCCTGCAAGATATCTGTTAAATTGTTAATGCTGTTTGTTAAATCTACGTTTTATATGATAAACGCCTCTTCATGGAAATTGTATCCTGTATTTTTACTGTTTCTTTGTCATATATACATCATTCTTTAAATATATATTTAAGTTTAATTAGTAGAAAATTTGATATCAAAGACATTGTTGCAGCTAACGTGTTTGTTATGATATTTCAAATTTAAGGGACGTACGTAGCCTTTTATGACTAACTGTTGATCATACAAGAACTTATTTTCGTCTATTCTTGCAACAGAGTCCGATTATCTAAGATATAAGATATAAAGAATGGACAAAGAATGTGTTTTGGTGAGCTGAAGGTGTATGTATATGGATACTTGTCCCATTGGAGAGCATAAGAGATCCATTGACAAACTAAATCAATCCGAGTACATGTGCTTCTATTCGTGTATACGGAACCGTTACCGCGGGCAAGCTAAAGTGGCCGGGCCAGTTGAAAAGTCGATTGTGTACAAATATATGCAACTGTTTCCACCGAACCCAAGTTGCTCCTACTATAACGGGACATGTGTGACGAATCTGACGATCTCGGCGAGCCATAGCTTCATAAATTAGCGTTGAACCCTCAAGGAGTTTTCCCGGGCCGCATCTTTATGGCGGTTCTTTTTTCGGCAATATGGCAATCTTCGCCTGCCCGCAAACGAAAGCACACACCGCTCCCGATCAGCTGCACATTGCAAATATTTTATACGCATTTTATGGATTTTTCTTCTTAACGATAAACGAAATCATTAAATTTTGGACTTTTGTCAAATATTAACAACTGGAAATATGTGTAGTATTACGATAGAAAATTTTCCGTCATTATAATATCAATTATTTATATTAGTATAACTCTGTTTCCCGAGCAGCCTTTCATTTCTTAACAGATTTTCTTTATATTATTACTTTCCGAGATACGAAAGCCGAATTGTTTTTATTTTATTTTTTTTTTTTTTTAACAGAACTATACATTTCTCTTGAGATCAGTTGTTAGCGTTTCTGTAGACGAATTCGTTAACCTTTCACGTGTATGTTCGATTTCAATTAATCTCTCAACTATCGAGCCTACGAATTTATTAAGTTTTAGGAAAGAAACTTGATTGGAGTAGGGAACACGGGACGGTGGTCATGTTCGCGCCTGAAATGTCATTTGTTAAACATTGCCTTTTGAAACAAATGCGAAGGGTCTGTGTCAAGAAGCGTTTGAATTGGTTTGATCACAGCTTGGGTCAACATCAATAGATCTCTGATTATATTCTACAATCGGATAAGTATCTGTATTCACCCTTAATTCACAGAAACATTTTCTTCGTTTATTTTTTATCTCTTCGATTCGATTCGAAGTCTGTTGCAAAAATAGACGAGAATAAGTTCTTCTATGACCTACAAGTCTGTAAGACTTGCGCGTTGGCTGGCGTTCTGTTTGGCTTTGCCCCTCGACGAAGTATACGTACGTGGTTTCGTCAGTCACGTGGAGAACTTGCGTGGTTTCGGTTTGTTCCTCTTGTTCTTTCTTTTCTTTCAACTTCTTCGGTTTGCTTTTCTTCGAGTTACATACGTTTAGTGGCGCTAATAGCGACGGTGGTCGATTCAAGAGAAGTTAAAAACTGTGGTACTTAACAACCGGCAAATTCTGCTGAAAGTAAGAAACGATTTCAATTTTTCAATATTCCTTAAGTTTGCCTTTGCGCGAATTTCATAGCTTCTCAATTTTCTTGATATTACATGGCTGTAATTTTATTTCTCGTATCGTTAAAGAAAGTATTTGCGTTCATTAGCGTAAAATTTTACAGCATAAAGGTATTTTGCAGTAAATTATTCTAAGAAATACCATTTATCATTTATTACCTTAAAAATTGTATATTTTGGAAAAATATACAATTGAATGATGCAGAAACGAAAGTTAATTAGAAGTAATTTGTCAATAGTAATTAGTAGTAGTTGGTCAAAGTCGAATACTTTCTATGTGTTTTCTAAACTCATATAGTTATATAATTCTATAAGTTATATCGTTATTTACTTTATATCGTGGTTTGTGACCGATGATTGTGCGAACTAGGAAGCTTTTGAAATAGATGGTTTTGTCTTAATACGAAATAAGAAAAACGTTGTGATTCCTTCGAATTTTTTGTCAAAACAGTTCCATTCGATTGAACCTTTTATCTCGAAGGAATGAGAACAGCAAGGAAACTTAATGAAACGACGGCATTGCAAAGATCGACGTGTGAAGATAAATATTAAAAATTACATATTCAATTATTAAGTATTGATAAATCATAATAGATACAAATAAGTACATTATTCGTTTTTCTCAATAAGTATAATAAAAACACGTGGACTATTCGAACTAATTGGAATGGAGCTATAGAAAACTTGGATAATATCGAGTTTTCGGAACAAATGAAATTGTGACTTCGTTTCATATGAAAAATAATAATTTATTGCGCATTATTATATACGTTTCAATCATTTTCTTAAGGGTTTTCTCATTTGTCTCTAGAAAAATTATTCGCATAATAAGCTAGTTTCGTCTATATTACTTGTATATATTATCTGAACAGATCATTTTATCTCGTTATTAGTTCTATAAATCCTGTTTTACTGATTTCAGTAGCAGATCGATTTGACGATAGTACTTTTACCTGACATATTCAGTCCACGAATGCCATAACGTGACTCAAATTTTGATAAGTAATGATGCTTTAAATCTGTAATCTTCTCTTAATGCCTCGTTCAATTGCAATGCTTTTCCATGTAAGCCTTGATATAGATCTCGATATAGCGCCCCCCCCCCATTTTTTCACATAATCATGTCAACATTCTATTAGCAGAGTTTCTCTGCAATTGTATGAATTTTTTATATTGCGTATATGTCGGAAACCTTTTTCTCCTCGATACTGCTCTTTCACGGAAGCCTCAAACGGTGTTTGACGAAGTTGTGTTAAGTGTAAACAGTACCAAGCGTAACGAGAAAGCATCAAGAAAGACTCTCATTCGAGATCATCTTCGTTGAAAGAGAATAATTTTATGTAAAAAAGTGCACGAAGTTTAAAATTATGCGATCTTTAACTACATAATTTCCATAAAAGAAATCCAAAAATTTTACACATAAACATTTACTACATTAAGAAATTTAACGATCAACTGTAATACAATCTACGTGTTCTAAATGTATACATTATGAATCTTAAGAATATTTATTCTATAAATAAATAATAATTAAGCCATAATAAACAACTTTAAGTAAGGTCACAGTTTCGTACGATTCTTTTTCTTTTCGTTTTTTGTCATTTTAGTTTGATCAAATCCTTTTTTAATTTATTGTTTAACGTCACATCTCCTGTTAATATATTAGCAACTACATTTACATGTACCTCGTAAATAATTAAGCGACAATAATATTATTTATACGTAGATACACTTATGTTTATAGTACTGTTTATATGCACTAAAATGAGTAGATCAGTACGGTTTTGTATAACTTTATAGTTGATGCAAGAGATCAATTTTTGTTAAGAAACTTGGAATCCTTTACATTGCGCTTTACTAGTTATGTTTATGCGTATACGTTGTATATCGTTGGGTATCTTTAAGTTATATATTGTGCTTTCAAATTTGAGACAATAGCAAATTAGATATTCGAAGGCGATGTTGGCGTTACAGTAATAACAAAATTCGGGGTTTTGTTTTTTGATAAAATGTGAATGTGTTATACATTTGCACTTGTTTTTTTTTTTTCTTGTGATAGTTACAGTCGAACTTACTTCGTGTATATCTCTTCCGATTTTGTGTAAAAACGTGTGTTAATTTAGGCATAAGTTGTTTCACTCGTATTTTAATCTTTTTCGTTACAAGTCGTTTCCCTTGTAGGTCTTTATTGTGCTTATATTGGATTGGTCATTTCCATGGTAGCGTAATGTTACTTTCGTTTAGCTATTCTTGGTACTCGTATGAGAAATGCTTTGTTTGCTCGAGGTTTTTCTGATGTAATTCGGGATTCTCTGTATTATATTTTGTACACCTGATTGTTGCATGCTGCAGACATTGTGATCTCGTAAAAGAGGGTGATTAGTTTTCTTCGGGATTCTGATGGCAAAGACGCTGTAGAGTGTGCTAGTTCGATATGCCCCTGTTGCTATTCTGGCTCCTACGTTATGAATACGGTTTACAATATGAAGTTGATGATGCCGAATTATATACGATGCAGCTTACCGCATATGGTGCAGTAACCTATTTTCGGGCGTATTAAGGCTTTGTTAGTAAGACTTGGAATCTTTTGTACGGCTGATCAATTCTTCGAAGCCATAGTCTTTACGACGTTTAGTCTATACGTACACAGTGTCAAAAATTATCTGTCATGTATCGGTGAAAGGTTTCTACTTCCTCGATCGGTGTAAATCAATTAAAAAAGTGGATCGTAATTTTGACCTTGAGTATGATTTGTAAGATCAATCTTTTTTATTGATATCATATACTACTAGTCATAGTGATAGTCATATACTACTCGTCACAAGGAACAAAAGTCTCACAGGATACATGGATCGCGAGTCAACCGTTCTCCTGGTAAAGGATATTAAAGTTCCATTAGTTTTTCAACTTAATCTATTTATAATGTGCTTATATTCCGCAGTCAGATGCAAGGAAAATAGCATCTAGTATCGTAAAAATTTCACATCCATCATTAGATATCCTATATCCTTTTCTCTTTCTTTCTTTCTTCCTACCTACTTATTGTAAACAGATCAGTGCTCACATTCCACATTACGGCCAAGTTTCTTCTCAAGATCACGTATTGACTTCAATCGATGAAAACCATATTCAACCCAATGTTTTAATCGTTCAAAGGTATCCAACGGCTCAAATGTAATCCATTCACCCCAACTATAAACAATTTCTTTTTTCTTATGAAGTAATTGCCTATTCCTTTTAAAACTTGCGCATTCTACAAATCTTCAGCTACAACGCTACAGGTTACATCCAAAGAATATCTTTTCAATCCAGTGGCTCTCTGATTTTGCATCAGATTCCTCTGTATTTTCTCTAACGACTGTTCGACTTTCCGTTCGTTTGTGCCCTGTTTCAACCTCCTGGCAGCTCTTCGATTTTCCATCGAGTTCATCTGCGCTGTTTTTTCCAATAACTCCCCAACTTCGCATGTTATTGGTTCATGCAGTTTCGAGTCATTGCGGCTCCTTAACTTTGCACCAAATTCGTCCACAAGTGACTTTCGCGCTGGTCGAAACACCGCACCGGTTAGTAAAGATGCGTCTCCAATAACGAACAGTTGTCGAATTGTTCGCGAATATGTCACAAACCGCAAGAAATACGGTGGTGTCCCTCCGAATCTCTCTAAACAGATTTCCGAGCGCCGTGCGTGCACCAAATGGGTTTTCAAATTAGAGTTCATAGCTTTTAGTTAAAATTACGTATACTCTAGCTTGTACAAGCAAACTATGTTTGCGTTTGCTATCTGAAATATAAAAAATAGATAAACATTGTGCGAAGATTATATACTAGAATTTTATATGTTTTCTGTATCCGAACACATAGAGAATAATGATAAAAATGAAATGTAATACGTACAATTTTACCGCCGTTTCAAATTTCAAACCCTGTATTAAAATTTTCTATTTACTCAACTACCATTTTTTCTAAAATCTGTCTAAAATCTGTAGATAGAAGACGCTGAAAATGATTAGTTCCAAATGTAATATGTAGCTTGTGCAATCGTTTCATTTTCAGTTTTAATTATTATAAAGAAAGAAATTTTATTCTATTTTTTCATCATGATAATGCACGATCAGACACAGCGCAAACGTTAAACAAAATAATTGGAATTAAGCTTTCGGTAGCTACGTATTGGAACAGTGTACAACATAGAAAAGTATATGTATAGTATACTACATATATCAGCACACACACACATATATATATAGCAGATTGAACGTCAGTTTGGGATCAATAGATGCAATGTGTCACGAATTCTCGTACGTTACAAATATTGCATGTTATGGCATGGTCGAAACTTCGATTGGCGAACTTTGCCTATAGTACATGATGCGCTGTTCAAGGTCAGTGAGATCGTCCAATCTTGAGTTATTAAAAAAAAAACGTTATTCGATTGATAACTGAATCGCTCACAATTTTTTATTTTATAAAAGTATTCTACAAAACACAGAAAATATTTGTTAAAAGTGCTATTGACAATTGTTTTAGAAGCCTGCTGTATTCTTGTAAAGAAATAGTCAGTGAGCTTCACAGAGTTTTCGACTCTATACGCTAAAATATTTTTAAGTATATAAATATTTTCAAAAATAGTAATTAAAAATAGTAGATGTCCGTACCATAAACTCCAACGATTGAACTGAGATAACGTATATCAAAACTCCTCTTTAGACAAAAAATATATGTTTAATTATGACGTATCGGAAATTCTTCGTTTGATAACCTCTGTTTAAATATACTTGACAAGTTTTCAGACTCCACAGTCTCGGAAACGAAACGTCATATGAAAATATGTTATGTTACATTTTCGACACCTGTTTGGACCTATGGGATCCAACTATGGGGAACTGCGAGTAACTCCAACATATAAATTCTTCAACGATTCCAATCAAAAACACTAAGATCCTTAATAAACGCACCGTGGCATGTCACCAACGAAACAATCCACCGCGACCTCAAGATACCCACAGTCAAAAAGAAGAAATATACAAGTTCAAAAGCAGATATAACACAAGAGTCAACAACCACCACAACCCATTATTCACCCAACTACTTGACACGACGGATCAGACCCGCAGACTAAAAAGAAAATACCCTTTAGATTGAAGCATTAAATTCAACTAGAATCAAACGTAATATAAATTATTATAATCCAAGTTACTGTACCACGCCAAATGATGTTACTTAAAATTCTCAATGAGAATTGCTTGTAAATTAACGACCAAATGAAAAAAAAGAAAAAAAAACATTTTCGACTTATCTTTTCATGTAGAATCACTTCTTACCCGCTTGTACCACCCATCGGACCTCACACACAGGCCTGTATATCTTACACAAACTTATTTCCAAATAAAATAACCTAAAATAATCAGGCAGACTTCTTACAATTAGTTATTTTTCCATGGTTCTATTCTATTTGGAAAAATTATACACTTAAGTAGCATTACGCTTGTTAGTCTCTTGATTTAGGTTGATCTTTAATTCTTCACCACTCAAGGAGTTCGATCAACACATCAAACATAGAAAGAAGACTGAAAAGAAAACACCGAGCAGATCTCACAAACATGAAGATGGTATCCCGCTGGGGTAGCCACCTACATGATAATCAAACAGCTAAAAAATTCTACCAAATGTTCAAATTGGACAAATTGTGAATGTAAAGAATTAAACAAAAAAAAAAAAAAAAAAATTTCGCTGTTTAGAATCAACACTTCAAATGTGTCTCACATATTTATTAATACCTTGTGTCTTATCAAATTGATGTAGTTAACCATAATTGCGTAACATACCAATGACAATAATATATTGTCAATGTTACCTATACGCCCCATGGTACGTTAGAAATGAAGATATTCGGAAGGACCTGGGAATACCAACGGTCCAGGAGGAAATTAGCAGATACGCGGAAAGGTACAGATTAAGAATAGCAACACACCCAAACCGGCTGGCTACGGAAACGATCAACACAAACATAGAAAGAAGACTAAAAAGGAAACACCCAGCAGACCTCACAAAGGATATNTCCCGCTGGGGGTAACCTTCCACATGCTATGTATATTTAAACTATAATATTTAACCAAATGTCCTACTGGACAAATTGTAAAATTTACAATAAATAATATATATAAAAAAAAAAAAATGTTACCTATAAACTACTTCAAACCCCATATTTACAATTCTGAATTGCTGATTAAACGTTAGGTATAGTCTATCTTTCGAATTACGACAGTTCAATTTGGTTAAGTTTATCGCGCCATTACATTTACGCGATGTAAATTGTGTGGTGAATAAAAAACAAACGTAAGAAAGACTTACTAATATTTGTCTAAAATGCCAAACATAAATTATGTAATAAATTATCTTACTTAATTTGCACTATTTTTATGTAAAATACCGTACATTCTGTTCTTTATATCAATATGAAAGCGAATATCTTTTCTAAAGAATAATTTGTATTTCGTTTTCATGGTTTCAGAGAAGCGTAAAAGTTGTAAGAGTGGAGGGAAGAAATCGATCTAGAGGACATGTCACAGTGTCACTGCACAAACATCAGGATGTCAATCGCAGTGGTAGGTATATTAAAAGTTGCTAATATTGTATATATATAATAATATAATATATATTTATAATAAGAACGCTATTTTTGCTCATTAATATCTTCATTACATTTATTTAAAGAACTTTTTCTATGAAAAGAGCGCGTCTAACTAACTTACAATTATTAAGTAGATTAATTTATTTTGCCTAATACATTAAAAGACAGAAGAAAATATACTAGGTGCCAATAAATTTATGTAAACGAAAAAAATATTAATGTAATATTATTTATTATTATTTAAAAGTTTCTAAGATTAACTTACACCATTTGTGATTATATGTTTTATTTTTGTTCGTCTAGGACACGTGACAAAAATTGAACTGGAATTGATGGAAGCTCCGGATGACACGATCCTCGTTGGACCGATGCCATCTGAATTGAATATCACCGGTAAAATTAATTCGACTTATGCGGATGGTGAGTTAAAAATCCCACAATACTCAGACAATAGTAGCTCTTATTGTCCGTGAATTCGAAAGTTTTATATGGACACGCTTCGCTTTGCCATTTTAGATCATAGGATCCTAAAAGATCCGAGATACATCTAAAGATTTAAAGTTTATCGCAGAGAAAATTTTGTGCTATTAAGTTTGATTAAACGGACATTTCAATTTGCCTTCCCATGAAAAATCTGGCGCAGGAATTCATAAGGATAGAAATTTAATCTTGAGAAATAGTAGCGAGAGAATGATAGAGAAAGTGAAAAACAGTCGTTGGAAGAACAGAAAATGACAAGGGCATGTTAGCATGGTAACAGTGCATAACTGGCACGATGTATGTAATTGCGAAATTAACAACAACAAACGAACCCAATAATAAATATATACATTTTCATTAACTTTTAATATAATATACATGGATGTTAATAAAATGAAAGAGATACGAAATATAATTCCCATTTAGACATATAAATGTGACCTTTTCAAGTTCGTTGCAAGATATAATTAACCCATTTGCATCCAAGCGCGGATTAATTCGCGCGCTGCGACTGTCTTCTATCACCAAGCGCGGATTATTACGCGCGCTGCGGCTGCTTTTTTTTATTTCCATTTTAATCTACTTTTTTTTTTAAATAAATAATTTTTACTTTTTTCCTTTGTTATAAAGAATGTAAGATGCGATTTTTGCAAAGTAACATTGTCTGCCAATCGTTTTGAACAATAAATTTTCGATAAACTCCATGAAGAATTCGGATGTCATTTACTGTACCTACGACCGACCGTGCGCGGTGATAGGGATCAGTCCTCTGAAGTAGGGTCATGATGCAAATGGGTTAATATGGGTGTAGCTTGTTCCTCTCGACATCGTACAACATTTATTTCAAATATTTCCCCGTATCAGCTAGAGTTTTCGACATGTTTGCACGTTTCCAGGTAAACGAGGCTAGAGTTTAGTTTAGTTTAGGAAATTTGGCGAATTTTTAATAATTGGAAAATGAGGTATGTTTGATGAAATAAATAATACGAGGGTATATGTTGTAGTAAATTGCGAGGATGTGAAAAACACTGTGTCTTTTATCGAAATCGGTATTTCAGAATATGAGACACGAAGTCGTACACATATATCTATTCTGTTCGTAGCTAGGTCCTTGATACTCATTTTGTATGTAATTGTAAAAAATTATCGTACCCGTAAGTAAAGCATCGTTGAAATCCAAAAATCATGCAACGTTTTCGTGCTATTCGTCATGGATAAATATGGTTGGATGTTTTCAACTATCTGTCTGCGCTTTCTCGTGCATCTCGAGCGGTTGTTGCGTTTGTAGGTGTAATATGTTCCTTACAAGCGTTCAATGAGTTACAATTCCAATTAGCTGTTGCAAGTGACCAGTTTAAGCGCGTTCTGGATGAACTCGAACAATTCGAAATCCTGTTTCATCTTTCTGGGCAGATGTTCTACTTTCTCTTTCACTTTGGCTTTTAAGGAAATAAGGTTTGTAGCATTAGTAACGGAAAGAACGCAGCAGTGAGTAAATTGTTGCTTGGAAACCTTTCAATATTATTACCATCGACATTCAGGAATCATTGAGGATACTCGAGGAACATGGTATATCGCAGATGTGTTTGCCCTAGAGCCTTCAGCGGTTAGCCAAGAAAATCATTTTGGCCACCCAGAAGACTCATTAGTCTTTATGCGTTCAGTCGGAAACTGAACGGCATATAAAATACCTACTGTTTAAATCGTAAATATTTAAAGAATTAATTACTGTACAACAGATTTGAAAGTTTCATGTCGCGGATTGTCATACATAACTCTGTTGTGAACTACACTGTTTGAAGTCTCACCTATATAAAAACAAAGAGATCTCCACGATGTACATCGATTTCAGTGGATCCTTCGATACCTGAAGAAGGTAGCTGCAGTAGTAGGGAAACATCAGGAGGAAATTCCTTTCGGACACGGCTCTTACCCAAAACCTTAAAACAGTTTTGTTCACAAGAGTGTTATATTTATTTCGACGATAAACTTTAAATAGTAACTCGAATGATGTTGTAATAGGCAGTCCAGAACTAGGTGCAGTTATACTCAGAGCTGAAGAAGCCTTGATAGTTATTTTCGTACTCTTTCTATGGGCTGCGGCAATTGCGTTATTCTTCAATCGATGGGGCAAGATAAGAATGTTGGAACCATCTCAACCGAAATTCCTGCCACAAGACGAACAAAATTGTACCACGATTGAACAAAATCAACTTCAGGTAATGCATAAATATATATTTTATTTATAATTGACACTTTATGACTATACTTTAGTACTGTGTACTGTCTATTGACCTTCGTGTTGTCTAATGCTGAGTTCAGACTGGCTAAAATTGTTTGCGAACTATTCATAGTTGTAGCGTTGTTATTCGTCTAGCGTTGGTACGCGCAGCCACTTGTTGATTTTGTTCGTCTGTAAATCTCAATATATGTAAAGACTTGCTGCTCGTATCAACTGCATGTTTCATAGTAAAAGTATAGCAAAAAAGCTTTACATAGTAAAAGTGTTCATCACGACTTTCTCTAAACAAAGCATCGTATCTCCAAACACGAATGTAGATTACACAGATCAATTGAACTGTTTAAAAGTGGCGATGAAAATTAATTTACAAATCATCTGTTCGTTTGTTCGCAGAACCGACGTACATTATCGAAATGCAATATTCTTTGCGAAGAGTGTCCAACAAGGCACGACTCGAACTACGCTTTGGGACAAATGAGACCGAGGCAAAACAGTGAGTTCATTGGCTCCAACGTGTCCTTTCTCCCAGGTGGCGAAGGTACAACGCGTCGCACGAAAAGCGCGTTCGACCTTCAATTTTCCCTGTTTACGGAAAATAACAGGCTCGACTCCTCCAGTGAACAGGATACGTTAAAGAATTTTAAGCCGGCCTGCGATTCCACGAAATTATTGCTAGACGAACGAAAGACAAGCGTCTATCAGTTGGACAAAACCGGGACAACCAAATCTTTCTGTCGAAACAGAGGAATAAGTGTTTGTCAATTCGATGCTTCACCAAAATTATGGCAACGAGATCGTGGAACGAGCATCTGCCAGTTCGATAGGATGGAGGTTCTCGCCAGGTCATTGCATAGAGATCGCGGTGGAAGTATCTGTCAATTCGACCGAATGGACGTATTAGCCAGACCACTGCAGAGAGATCGCATAGGTAGTGCTTACCATTTTGACAGAATGGATGTCTTGGCCAGACCTAATGTAACTCTTGACAAATTCTTGTTGAGAGAAAAACGCTTTAGTATGTGCAACCTTTTGGGAAAAAATGAGAAAACGACAGAAGGAATTCAGATGGAACGGCATTTAAGCAACGGCAACGTTGGGAATATCGGGGAAAAAGATACATCGGTCGAGGAAGAGAGAGGCAGAATTATGGCGGAAGAACAAAAGACATTTATTAAACACATACCAAAAGAAAAGAAAAATAGCTTTTGTCGATCGAACCAACCATCTTGCAGCCAAACTTCTGATGCTGCATTTGGATATAAAGGTACTTGCGTATAGCGTGAGAACTTGTACAATGCGTCAAGGAAGAGCTGCACACAATTTCCAAGATGATGGTTTTGTTCGGAAACGATCTCAAGATTGACGTTCTTGCGAATATATCATACATATGTATGTATATATAACGAATTAATTACTCGTTTTGAACAGAATTAACATTGTATTTAAATATTAAGTATGAACACTTTTAGTTCGCTTATAGTGTTCCCTGTAAATGAAATGTTGGACAAATTTCTACGAGAAACATGAAATTAAGTATGCATTGTACAGAACGACCAAGTATTTTACGAGTCAGTATTTTACCAAATTATTAAAAAACAAATATCTTAAACGTATTTTTAAATTTATAAGGGGGAACGACTCGTTACTGAACTATTGTACTAAATTTATATGAAAAAATTAAATAATCTGTACAGCTAACAGCTAAAAAATATTTTTTCAGGATAAAAAAATATCATGGAAATAGATGAAAACTACAAATTACAATAAAATTCAAGGAATTAAAAAAAAATGATAATAAACAACGTGATAATCTGTCTTTCAAATGTCGAGGAAAAATAAAAATATCTCGTATTTTAATTATTCTTTCGAATTTTTATTAAGTTATTAGAATACATTCTTATCCTATTGTATATTTGTCCATTAGTGATGAATAAAATTTGATTTATCATTTTTATTCGAATTTTCTGTATCCAAATAACTTTTTTTTACTATACCTTACTATACCTTACTATACCTTACTATAATGTAATATACTATACTATAATGTAATAATTTGATTTATAAAGAAAGACATTCTATTAAGTATTGCAATTTATACTTCATTTCGCAAACGAAATATATTTACTAAAATCTACCATAGTTTTAGTCTTCTGCTATTAAAGTGAAAAATATTCGAAGAATATTCGATTTAAAAAACTACAGCGAATCACGAATAAAGCGACTAATCATATTCAAAATCATATAGTAAAGGTATTGTTGAAAAGAGAAATTGAATATACTAAATATTCTACCGTCTTCCATATAAATTTATTACAAAAAAAATTTTAATTTGTTATTTAGTTACAATGCATCCATTTATAACTGTCATCTATTAAAAGACTAGCTATTAAATGTTGTACGGGAAAGCCGTTTCATATTTCCAAGTCAACCGTGTTTTATATCTCACAAAAAGCAACAACTGCATATTCGAGAGTTGCAATATATTTTTAAACGCAAGCTACTGTTAAACAAGTGCTACAGATACAATTCGTATTGTCAATATACTGAACCGCTGTTTCTTTTTTTATTTGTTTATCTATAAGTAATTATTGCTTTCTTGCACTTTCATAACTATCGAAAAGTTAAGTTATCCATTGATTTAAGTTATTATTTAATTTTTTCTATGTAATTTATGTATAATATGAGTCCACTTCTGCAAAAAGAACCTTGATAACCTTATATCACTATGTATAATTAGCTATTTATATAATTTATAGCATTTAATTTCCGACAGACTAGGTGTAATAAAGTTTCATCTCTTCAATTGTAGAACTTTGTATGGAACTTTAACATTCTTCGATCGCCTAAAACATCCATTTTCTATCAAATATGTTTTTGAATTCGAAAAGTTCGTTTGCGATAGATCAATTCAGACAAAATTACTAAACGAATCATGAAATAATCTTTACCACTAATTGTATCTATATGAAATATATATTTGTGAGTCTTTTTAAGCGCAAAAAGTATTATTAAGTTTTACTGCAAAATATTACATCGTTTACACAGAATTAATCACATTTATGCAAAATTTCAAAGTGTAATATATAATAATAAATAATAATAATATAGTGCCATTTTTCAGCCTTTCTTTATTAAAATCAAAAATCAAATTAAAACTCAATAAAAATATTCCTCGGGCCCAGCAAACTTCTCTACACGAACCTATGGAACATCCAATGCGCAAGAGCCACAGCGAGTCTCAAATTCCATAATATGTCCGCCAATTTACCTCGTATCGTAATGAAGAAACCTATAACTATAACATCCAGTAGCACACAGGACTCTGTATATCACACATTATTTCGTTAAAAAAATTAGCGTACCTTATACACGCAAATTTCCTCTGTGATTCTTTCGTTGCACTTATGTAATGTCCCCAGTTTGCCGCTTTCAATTTTTAACTAATTTCACGTAATTTCCATCGAAAGGTTTTCGCTTTTATCTCCGAGTCACGGGCGCCTGTGTCTTCCTTGATTCGTTTTGCTCGCTCGAAATTTTATCCCAGGCTTTATGCGAATTTTATGCAATGTTGGATTTCGCGGAATCTCGCCATCTCCACCACCTTTAGCATAATTTCTTCTTCGTGACCTCACCGAGCGACCCTCTTAAGGAATCTTCAGCGGTCAAACTGATATCTTGTTTCGTTCCTTTTGTTTCTGAACTTAGACCGCCATCCTCTCCGACACTCTCCTCTTCGTAGCTCTGCTCAGAGAGGACGAATCGTCGCAGCGTCGTGTAAGAACAATCAGCTCGCTTTTCCTGTACGCTTCTTCTTCGTTTTTCGTCCTGGAGATCGAAGCTTCGTTATGTGAGAGCTGCCGCGATTTCGGGGTAATTCCATATGCTCTCTGTTTGTGTACCTTCTGTTGCTGCTTCTCCTTCTCTTCCATCGCTTTTTATATCTGCCAACACCAAGAAAGGTCTTGTTTTGGACAGAACAAGGTCGTTCTACTCTTACATTTTAAACGATTCGAGATGCGAAGAAAAATGTTATAAGTTTGGATTCTATCGAGTGGAGTAAAATGAAATGAAATCATAATCTATTTCATGTAAATCTTAGAGATCAAGCTATCAAGAACGCTCCTTGAGGCTACTGCACGATATACAGCTTTGTATTTGTACAAGACTTTCCAACGTATGCTATACGTTATATATTACCAGCGGTTGATTATACATTAACAGAATTTATTACAATTGTGTATGATAGTAATGTATTTTACACGTTACTTTATACACTGTTATTTGGGCATTAGTAAAAAGAGTGAACGAAATCACGACTACTGTTAAAAAAATATATTCAGTCCCTGGTCACCGAATTAATTCAACCACACGCAGAAATTTCATTTTTCTACTTGTAATGTGTCAGAGACGCATATTCGTATGTATATTATGTCGGATAAAGGACAAATTATCATTGATTGTTTAAACCGTTTATAGACGATTATGCACGTATATACATATAGCAACTATTTAATTTATTATCTATTTGTTCCACGTCGCTTAATTTTAATAAAAAAAAATTAAAAATACTGAAAATGTTAAATTTGATTGTAGTTCAGTGACCAGAGTCTGTACGTGTCTTTATAAGCGACAGAAAATAAAATACACGTATAAACCTGAAAAACCATCAGCAAGTCTCTGGTTAACGGCATCGACCGATAATTCAGAAAACTAGAGGTCGAATGAACCGTGTCCGAAAGGAAAGCAAACTTTTTCTTTTTTTCACCAAACATCAACCATGGGACGAGCAGTATATATCGATCGATTTCTTACTGGTCGCGCTACTAGGAATCAATCAAGCCCTCAGGATCGTCGATGCTCTTCTTAACCGACAGTCAGTCTAGAACGTTTCGTGAGAACGTAACACAGCGATTTCCAGATCATCTATTGACTTTTTCTTCTTCGACTCCTCCATTCTCTCAAATAGCAAAAAAAGATAAAAAAAAAGTTGCTGACACAGAATGAGAATGTTTCGTGGCATTCTTTGTGAATATCTTTCTGGTTGTCGATAATAAACTATCGAGCGCACGTGCTTTCTTCTTCTTCAAACACGATGGCGTTTGAAGTCGATTGCGATTTTTTGCGTCTTGTAAAATCCTCTTCGAGTCTTCCTATTGTTTTATAAACTACACACATTGTATCACACAACACTTTACGTCCGACATTTTGTTCTTTATATTTTCGTATCATACATCTTTGGAATAAAATGGTGAGCATTCGAAAAATTAGTGTTGACTATAGACTAAATCCAATCCCGTTCAGTAAATCTTCTAGACCAGTCGAATTTGCCTTCAAACTACCCAAAATCGGGAAAAATTGTAAACAGTATTTTTTTTCTACAAAATGATTTTTATTATATAATTTAATATAATATATATAAAATAAATGGATTTTATTATATAATTTAGCATTTTCCATCTTGCAACGAAGTTTTAATAAAATGATAATTATGGTTTCCTTTTTTCACTTCTTCTGTAGGCGAGTGTACAATATCATTAGACATATCGTTTATAGGAGATTAATCTACTCATCTACTACTTATAATATATGTATTGTTCCTTATAAGAATCAAAGATAATATATTCTACAGGTTGAGAATGCTCGTGTAGCAGCGTATTGATTATAGAAATAATTGTTTAATATATCCAAATATCTTTTAAATGATAGTGATATATAACTATAATAAATATAATATAACAATAACTATATTTTGTAATTCGGAATGGTTGTAAATTTTCATCAAACCAATGTTTTAAAAAAAATGTCGATACGCATAGTAGATGTGCATGATTTTTGCTGTTTTACAAAAAGTGCATTATGCAGCACGAATTTATTCTATACAATATTGAATTATCTTGATATTTCTGGAGAAGAAACTGTTTAAAAATAATATGAGAACGGTGTTTCATTTGTAGTTTGCCGCCATGCCGCCATTATTCGTTTGCTTTGATTCGTCGCGACAGTAACGTATCTATAGCTATGCATAATCAACACAGATACACAAGTGCACAAGTAACGGAACTGTAACTCTACGACTTGACATTACTGTAAACTGTATATCGTATACTTTTTCTGGTAACGCTGATGCGAATTAAAAATGCCCAAAGTACGTAGAAGTAAGAAACCTCCGCCAGATGGTTGGGAATTAATTGAACCGACGCTAGAAGAATTAGAACAGAAAATGCGAGAAGGTAAGAAGAAAAAGAAAATGCAGGTTATGACTACAAGGTTATGTTGATAACGAAATGTTTCTATTTTCTATACGAAATATAATGTAGCGAATAATTATAAACTCAACCCTATTTCTAGACTTTTTATAATATTAAAATAAAAATTGAAAACATCGTTTATATAATTTCATATTATAGTATAAAACAAAACTGAAGATACAAAACAAATAATATTTTTTTCTTTCGAAGTCTGGACAAAATATAAACTTGATGCTAATTTTGTTAAGTTTTCATTTAATGTTTAGTGCGACATCAGGACTCGACGATAGCCATCGTAGTAATTCTATTCTGAAATCTTGAAACCACTTTTTGTAACGCCGATTACATAAATAGGAGCATCGTCTTGCTGAAAAATTGTCTTTTTGTCTCCTATTCTGTTTATAAAAGACAATAATTTGCCATGCAGCATCTCCTGATATCCTGTAACGTTCAATTTACCCTTTGCAATAACAATTCCATTTAACATATCCAGCCATGATCGATGATTTTTTGGAAATATCGAATTGTTTGAGTCTAAAATTATTCAGAACAGTGTATTCTTTGAAATAATTCTAATCTATTGATGTTTGAATCGTAGCTGAAACGGAACCTCACGAGGGCAAGCGAAAACAAGAATCTTTATGGCCCATATTTAAAATTCACCATCAGAAATCGCGATACATATATGACTTATATTATAGACGGAAAGCGATAAGTCGCGGTAAAGTATCATTGATTATTTCATTTTCTTACTTTCCTCACTGTTATTTACTCTTTTATATGTTCTATGCTTTCAGAATTGTATGATTATTGCCTGAACGAAAATATAGCTGATAGAAATTTGATAGCCAAGTGGAAGAAAGTGGGATACGAAAACTTGTGCTGTCTACGTTGTATACAACACAGGGATACTAACTTTGGTACAAATTGTATTTGTAGAGTACCTAAAGGCAAACTCGAAGAAGGCAGAATAGTGGAATGTATTCACTGTGGATGCAGAGGGTGTTCTGGATAACATTTGGCGATGACTACAAGATACGTATTTATGTTTCTGTTAAGGGAAATTGCATTGTATATTACTAAAAACTGTATTGCATAATATCGATGACCTATGAAAGTATCAAGTTATGAATTAAAAGCGTATGTACCTTTATTATACCTTATAATTCTCTCTAATTGTACAATTCTCCATCTCTACTGACTAATTCCAAGTATTTTTAAATAGTCTAAATTGAAATAAATAATTGAAATAATTGAAATGTACGGACGAATTAAAAACTTTTCATCTGAAGTGAAATAGGAAATAAACTTTGGTTGGTATTATTAGATCATAAGTAACTCGCATGAATGAAATGAATTCAAACTTTAAATTTTTGGGTAATCCAATTTAATTTGTATTCTGTAAATTACTATTCATTTGTAAACTTAATATGTACACTTTATTTATCTTTTAGAATTAAATAATACAACTTCAAATATACAGCACATTCCGAATAACATGTAGCGATGATAATAAAGGTGTGTTTATGTTCTTGTTAATGGCATTGTATCGTAAAGTACCAAAAATCTAATTTAAATTGATTACTTGTGTTCTAACAATTTCAGTTAAAAGTTAACATAAGATATTCTACGTATGTATAGAGACTGAAAATTTTTAAATTATTTTCTAATAAAATAAATAAATCTTTGTTCGATTTGAAAAAGTAAAAGTAAAGTAGAAGCTAATGCAAGATATGTATCATATCGATAATATATAGGTTTATCGTATAATATAATACTGAACATAACAATGGTTTCGTTTTACTTTTGCCACTGATTTCAATACTTTTAATATGAAGTGGACGATAACTTTCAATTCTGGTATTTTTTGTAAAGTTCCGTAAAAACCGTCTGACATTCTTTATGAGTAAACGTTTGTGTGTATTGGTTATTTAATATAATAAATCTTTTACCCTTTCGCCAAACTGTAGCAGTTGGTGGTGAGTCACATATCATTTCTTTAATAGGATTTGTTCTTGCAGATAAAAATGAAATAGCCGATCGACATTCTGAAACGGTGAAATCTCTTTGAGAAGTTTGTGTAGCGATTCCAATAATTTGCCAAGAATATTTAACGCTACATTTGCAGACTGATTCGTCATCGAGAAGATTGCCTTCCTTAACTAAATTGTCCAAAAGTGTCTGTGATGTTTGTGAACTTGTACCAATGACCTGCCAAGAATATTTTATCTTGCACATACGGCCGTTGTTGTACGAGTTTGTACTATCCTGATATTCAGATCGATTGTTCGTAAGAAACGGTAGAATCGAATGGCCAATGTTTTCTCGAGAAAGATGCCGAAAATTACGCGTAGCCAACATTTCACTATGCATAGTCTCTATCGTATCGGGTCCGTTCGTTTTTAAAAAATTGCCTGATGTCGAAACGTCAAACATGGTACACTGAAGTTGATTAAAGGCTTCCGATTCGATATGTGTAATTGGATACTTTAATTCTTCCCCATGATCAATGATACTATTAGAAATTGTTCCTCTTATGGCTACGTCGATATTTTCTAAGACAGATTCGCAATAAGGATCAAAAATACATTGTTCTTCAACGTCTTCTCTCTTCGTGGTCGCTGTTGGAATCACTGAACTTGATGTAATTGAAACATTCGAGGTATCCCTTGGCATAATTGAATTATTTAAGATATTGTTTTCCATCAGATGTATCTTTTCCTTAGAACTTGATGACAAACATTTAGTCCGAGTAGTATCATTCTGCGATCGACGAATAACATTTTCTGATTTGTGTAATTTCAATTTTTTATCATTACCGTTTGTTTTTGGAAGATTCGATGAAATGCGATTAATACCGCCAATTTTTGTTTTCTCATTAATTTTATCCATTTTCTTCCGTTTACTTGCTTTAATTACGTTTTCATCCATTGCAGGAGAGTGACGTTTGAACGAAGTCAAAGGCAGATCAGAAATCGATGAAGGAAATATCAATATTTGTTGCTTCTTAATTTCTGGTTGCTGAGAGAAATTTACTTTCTTATCGTTTATAAAACTGTAACTTCTATTAATCGAACGTAACCGTTTTCCTGATGTTTCTACTTCTTTGTGTTTACTTACTATATTAGTCTGAAAACACATTAACGTTGCATATTAGGCTATGAAATTTCACCCTATGCGAACTTTGTTTTAATATTATCGTCTGGAATGGTAATATCGAGAATGGAGTTTTTGCAACCGTTACAAACAATAACTATTTTACCTTTTATTTAACATTGGATAATAGTAAAACATTTAATTGCGTTTGTTTGATTTTATTGATATATATAAGAAAAAAAAATATATGTATATATATATATATATATATATATATATATATATATAGCAGTGAAATTTCACTTATGATAGCGTAAATATAATTTTCTCTGATGATAGAGGTTTGCTTTCAAAAATGTTCTCTTTATTTTTAGAAATCTTTTATCTATACGCGCGTAGGAGAAATCAGAAATGGAAAGACGAGGAAAACGATAACTCAGCTTAGATAAATAACCTGTTTCGGATAGGGTATTGAATCTGTACAGTTTTTTACTAGAAGGCTACATGGTTTCTTTAATAATGGCATCGTTGCGCCGTTGTTACATTGGTATAACTTAACGAATTCCACTTTTGGTACGGAAAAATTGCACTGCGTTGCATCACCACGTTTCTTCGTAAATATGGTCTTTGTTATCGGTACAAAAACATTTTCCGTAATCACTTCCACTTTTGGTGTAATCAATTTTTTCGATTTTAACGAACTCCGTATACGGTTGCTTTTTGCGCTACCTTTTAACTCCATTGCCTTTCCTAATCGAATATTACATACTAACCTTCCAAGAACTAAATAATTTTTTAGCCTGTAATATATATTAGGATGTAATAAGAAAAATTACTTTTTATAAATTATTAAGTGTAGAAACGGAATTTGTCGCATAGTATTGTAGAGAAGACTATAATCCACTAAAATTTACTGAAGATGAATACATTTATCGTCGATAACTTACTTTAATTGTTAATTGATATTTTACTAAAACACAATGTTGCGTATACATAACATCAAATGTGAAGAAAGTATATATGGTTTCCGTGTGCTTATTTCACTTACGCAATTTACTTTTCAATTTATCACATCTCGAAGATAGGTAAAATTAAAGACCAGTTTTAAGTAAGTGGAAACGAAGGTTAAAATTAAAAAAAAAAAAAAAAGAGAAGTAGGAAAGAAAAGAGAAAAGCCGCATACATTTTATCGTAATTCTCTTATTTCATATGAAAAATTTTCATTAGATCTTCATTAATTCTAGTAATTCCACCTGTTTCCAAAACAGCTGGTCAAGTGCTCTTGCACTGCGTTGGTAGAATGTGATGGTACACCATTCTACATGAACCATCTCTTATTGCGTGTAGAGTTTCACGTGCCCAGAAATACGTTCGTTACGTATATTTGTTATTCCACATTTATTAAATGTTCTCTCATCAGTAAATAAAATCCTCACGGGGAAACTGGAATTGCGTTAAATTTTCCGATTTGTCGTCATTTGCAAAGATTATTTCTTCTTGAATTTTCTCGAATACGATGCAGTGTTCTATCTCCCAGATCCGGATCGTCGTGCTGAATTCGTCTTATCTTTGAAATATCTTTGCGCTGGATATAGTCCTATTGAGATATTTTTTCGGCGTATAAACTTCGCCCTTTTATGCTATTACTGTCTGCCGCACCGTAACAAAACTGTATGTCCGAAAGTTCTCTAAATGTATACATATTGTAATAAATATGGCTAGAAATGTGGCTATAAATACAACTACACTGCACACAACACTCACTACGCGTACAATACACGCACTATGCGCACTGCACACACAATACACCCAAGGAACACCCTAACTTGATATTTTCAGTTCTTTGAAAGTTCCTCGTCGACCGTCGGAATGATTCTGTTCTTCAAAAATTGTTCTACCCTCTTGCTTCAAAATGACTAAAACGTGGCAATGTAATGATGGAGAGTTTAGGATTGTGTAGGAACTGTTGAAAAACCAACTATAAGTTTTTCGGTAAATATTCACTTTTCATCACAAAATGTATATCTTTTAAATATATAACGATAAGTTTGTTCATAATTACAAAATTCTACATTATGAGGATTAAAACTGCGTTACCGATTACTTCGCCGAGTCTGCTCCGAAGGTAAATTATTTTTAAACAGGAAAGAACGTTAGTCCGCTATCTGTCAGAAATGTTTTACCATAGACTAAAAATTGGATAGAGCATGCATGCAATACAAAAGAGTGTCCAAATCCGGCCCGTGGATTATATAGTTCCTCGTACCATCTTAGCATCACTTGCGACATTATCGGTTCAGTATAGAATAAGATATCAGCGTTATTGAAAAGGTAGGAATTACTATATAATTAAGTCAATGATCGATATACTTATAATCGGGATCGATTTATATTCGATATAAACTATTCGGACTTAATGAGAATAGTGAGTGAGAGGAAATTGTCAGTTTTCGCGGGAATTACGACACAATGCTTCACCACGCGATAGACATCGAAGATAATTAGGTATCGGTTAAAATTAATTTCCCAGTTATTGCTTGCCTTTTGCGTATATTAAGTGTTTACATCGCCCATATGAAGTTTTGTAATCGTGTTGTACAAATGTGTAACGCATAATTTTATATAGTTTTGCTAGCTTGTTTTGTTTAATCATGTAAAATAGGATGTCAGAAATTTCCGAGTAATAATCGTTATAAAAAGTGCCTGTATCCAAATTGCGGTTTAACAAACCGTAATTCAATGGATACCACTAGTTTTCATCGTTTACCTGTAATTGACAGTGATAGATGCACAACGAATACCACAGAACTACCAAAAAGATACAGATGTAGTTGGCATTTAGAATAGATATAAGATATAGATATGAGCGATGAAAATTGTGACATTCAAAGCATTTCAATAACGAAAGAACGCAATGCGCACGATAGCCGGTTGATGGAAACTGAAGGACAAATAAAGTAGATAATTTGCTTATAATTATAATTCGCTTATAATTACGGTTTAGTGTTAAGCAGCGCTGGGCACGGATAGTACTTAAATGGGTGCCGCTTGGAAACTGTGTGGTGTTGGCTTGTTTTGCACGACGACCCAGGGGATAGCGTTGAAAGGGGTGATCCCTCCCAATGCCCGAACTAACCAAGGAACGACTCCCAAGGAACGAAAGAATGGGAGAAGACACAGGAGTGCTCCGGCAGTAATTCGAAAAAGGTCCCGGCGCATTCCTGTTGAGCGTCACGCGGACCACAGTGGGGTTTTAGTCGGTAAAGTTCGACACTACCCCGCCGCGACTGCATTAATCATACGTGTTTGAAGAAAGTAATCGGAAAAAAGTATTTGACTTTATTTTAACTCTAATTATTTCGATTGAGATTTGCGTCTCTTTTTCTTGATATCTTCTCGGGCGCGGATCTTCCACTTTTCTTTCGGATGCTTGCAGAATCATGGAAGGAATTGACTCTTTAGAAACTGTGAAATTCGGAACACAATTGTTTTGTAGGCTGACTTCATAGCGAAAGATTGCTTCATCTTACGAATAAGAGAATTACACCTCCGTATCATTCGCCATCCCACCTTATCGTATACAGTAGGCATATGGAATCTTCGGGAACGCAGCGACGTGAAGTCGTTGGCGAAAATCGGGCTGTTCTTTTTTCAAGCATATTATCACTAGCTAAAATTTCGCCTTTTAAATTCCTATTTAATGTAACTCATTTACTTGTTTCGATAATTAATTTCATTTATTAAAAAACATGTCCCTTCCTTTTAAAAAAATTAAGTTGACCTTGAAATCTCCGCCACCACTGGATTTGCGAAAAAATAAATTGCGTCATGTCCTCCTTTTAATCAAACAATTTTTGCCGAAACATTTCTTTGATAACTTTAATCCATCGTTATAAAGTACCTAAAAATTATATATTTAATACTTCGTGATACGTCGTAATTCGTAAACAACAACATCAGCAGGCAAATGAAATATCAATATCCACACATATGTACTATCGTATAACATTCTCTCGCAAATACATTTGTGGCGGCAATTGACAGCAAATACCACCGGACGACACCAACCAGGTAACTTAGGTTACGAACGTTTGGGACCCGGGTTCAAATTCCGGCGACCGTGGTCCGATTTTTCTTCTTAAATGAGATTCTTCAATGAGATTTTTAAATGAGAAGAAAATACAGCAGTATTTATTTACACGCAGCAGCGACATTTACACCCGCAGCCAGTAACACACCGCGGCCTCCACACTCCGGCATCAACGCTATCACTATGACTAACCAACATTTCCTCCCCACATTTTCTGATAATTCTTAACGTCGTTTATAAGATATAAGATTTACAAAGCCGTCAGTATGTTAACAGTTCTCCTTTCTAAAGCAGTTTCGCGTTATTGGTAAGTTCATACATACTTTGAATTTCTCTATTTTCTGAGCTTCCGTTTTGTATTGTATATTGATTTATTACGATATATCTCATTCTCACGGAGAATTGATTGTAAATAAACTACCAAATAAAAAAAAAAAAAAAAATTGCGATATATCTTGCCTTAAATTGCGATTGCGCGTTATTATGTACAAAGATGAAATAGATTAGAAGTTTTGGTTAATTTTTACCGTTCACATGTCCTTTACATGAAACAACATTAAATTATTAACGGATACTTGTATAATCTCCGTTTCACGTTGGGAAACATATATTATCCATTTGCGAGGATATAACGACGCGAGCGTTATATCTTTTTTCTTCTTTTTTTTTCGCTTTTTCTCGTTTGTTCAAGATTTTTACAACACAATAGTGAGATTTTCTATCCACTTTAATTACATATAGCATCGATCCTACTTACGATTATGATTACGCTTTCACCGTCGTGGATTCGCTGTGCTGGATATTAGAATTTTCGGAAATCTAAGCGCGGCGCGCAATCTCCAAATAGGAAAATTATACGATGCAAACGTAATACCGTAAACCGAAGAAAAATAGCATGCATATGTGTTAAAATTTTCGCAGTATTGCGTTTCATAACCATTATCTTACTGACATCCGGTTTTTTCATGTACAGTGACGCATGAACGTATTCGAACGCGGTCGCCGAAACGGAATAACGCTTTTAAGCTTTTTAGAGAGATTAGAACGATCAATCGACGCGCAAAAAGGTTTTGGGAATCGATCTGAATCACGAAGAAAAAAGTAAGTAAAGTCACCTTTTGCTTTTGAAGATTTGCTCAAAATCTTCGAGATAAAAATGTCGTTTAAATTTAGATAGCATATTTAACATTTGTCTTACACGTTATTCAGTTAACTAATCCTTCTAACCTCTCACAAAAACATTCAAGTCGTCTGGTTTAATTTTAACACTAAACCTACCGACACTTCGTGTATACAGGCTCATTAATGAAATAATACTAGCATTAGAAAACAAACAATACTCTACTATCTACTCTTTATGGACATCGAGAAAGCATTTGACAAAATAAACCACGAAAGCCTGCTACAAACAATCAGAAAACAATTCCCGGAGCAAATATTCCAATTAATAAAATCCTACTTAAGCAGCAGAACCTTCGTAATAAAAATCAAGGACACATACTCTGAAGTTAAAGACATCAAGGCAGGGGTTCCGCAAGGAAGCGTCCTAGAACCAATGCTATACACATTGTATTTTCGACCAATCGCGGGGAGACGCGGTCGCGAGAATACGCGTCAACGGGAGTCGTAAATTCCCGTTACGATTGCACGAATCGACACCACGATTAGATCGATCCCCTTATTTCGGTTAGGATAATAGGGGTAATTAAGTTAGTATAACACTGTGAATCACAGAGCTATAAAATTTATATTTTCCAACAATTCTT
>JACXIM010000044.1:426570-441439 GCA_014737505.1 Bombus sibiricus | reverse complement strand
GCTTGTCAGTTGCGGTACTATTGGTTAGCGCATCCTCGTCCGTATGACAATTGAGGTTGATGTTGTTGATATCATGTGGTGTAAATGTGTTACATAGGTGGTTGGAAAATTCTTCAGCTTGCTCTTCGTTGCTTCTTGCCCATGTGTTATCTGCTTTTCTGATTGCTGGGACTAGTTTTATTGCCTTCTTTATTTTTTTTCGTGGCTTTCCATAGGGAGTAGTTGGAGTTCTCCTGTGCAGAGAGTGTCTCTATGAACTTTGTGAATTCGTTATTGTTGTGCTCTTTTATTTTGTTTTTTATTTCCTTTGCAAGTTTGTTTAAGTGTTTTTTGTTTTCTCGTGTTCTATGTTTTTGCCATTTTGCTTTCGCTTTTCTTTTTTCTCTGATTTTTTCAAGGTTGTCTGGCGGAATTATTTTTGTTTGTCTATTGGTTGATTCGTATATAGTGGTTTCCCATGCTGCTTCTTGTATAGTATCTGTAAGTGTTGTTACTGCCTGTTCGATGTGTTCGGGTGTTTTCAATGGGATGTTGCAGTTGATTTTACATTCGATTATTTCTTTAAATGTTTGCCATTTGGTGGTTTTATTGCATAGTGTCCTGGATTGTTATAAAGTATTGGTTTGCTTCTGTATGTAATTATTATGGGTGTATGATCGGAGCTAAGCTCGAGGCTGGGTGTTATTTTTAGTTTATTTGCGTTTAGTCCCTTTATGCCAATATGTCGGTCTTCCTGTGGATAATATATTGAGGTTTTTGTTTCTAATGTATTTTTCCAGGGCTCTACCTCGAGGTGTAGTAATTCTTGATCCCCATAATGTGTGCTTTGAGTTGTAGTCTCCCGTTGCGATATACTTGTCACCTAAGTGTTGAAAGTACTCCTCCGACATTTGTGATGTAATTTTGTGTCGCGGTGGTACATATACTGCTGACAGCTGGAAATGGTTGGTGGTAGTTTGTACTGTAACGGTGGTTGCTTGTATATATTCCTTACTAACTTGGCCGTGTAAGTAGTGTTTTATGTCGTTTCTTATTATCACTACGGTCCCTCCGTGTGCTTTTCCTGAGGGGTGTTTGGTATCATATATAGTGTAGTATGGTATTTTCATGTAGCTTTTTGTAGTGAAGTGTGTTTCTGATACAAGTAGTATGTCGATGTTGTTGTTGTACAGGAATGTTTTAGTTTCTAGGGCCCTATGTTGTAGGCCGTTTGAGTTCCAGGCTGCTGTTTTTAGCGTGTCCGTTTTTATTTTTTGCTTAGCATGTTTGTAGGTAATTGAAGCATGACTGTGATCTGTTGTGTTTGCTGTCTGAGAACTGCATTTTGTTCGCTTATCATTTTTGTTAGCATTTCGGTGTTATTGATGGATTGCTTGAGCAGTTTCTTGATTTCTGTAGCGTCGTTGTTGCTATTGCTCTGGTTTTGGTTGTCTATGTGTGCTGATTGGTTGGTTACTTGCGCGTAGCTTCGCCTACCAAAGGTGTTGGAGTTAATGTGGTTAATGTTCGTTACATGATGTACGTTTTGCGGATTGATGTTTTCGTTTATAGTGTTTGGTTCGTGTCTTGCTATCAATGTTGTATCACTGTCCGTTATACTTTTTTGTGGTTTGTTGTGGTTATTGAATGATCTATTGCAAAGTGGTGGAAACAGTTTACGTTGTAATTGTTTCCTGATTTCACATCCTTTATAGCTGGCTGGATGTTTTCCGTTACAGTTATAGCATCTAACTTCTATTTTTCCTGAGAATGGGCAGTGTATTGTTAAGTGGTTTTTTTGCACATTTAACACATGCCGGGCTTCTGTTACAATAATTTTTTGTGTGGCCGTACTGTTGGCACCGCATGCATTGTGGTATATCTTTTTTGTAGCCTGGTGGTTCCACTGTTACTATTGTGTTTAGTATTTTTTTGATTTCATATATTTCTTTGTTATTGTTTTTGGGTTCCAGTTCAATTAAGAATAGTGGTAATGTTTGCTTAGTGTCGTATCTCGTTATATTGTTTATTGTTCTTGTTTGATGGCCAATTTTTGCTAATTCGTCACTTAGTTTTTTTTGTGTTACTTTTTGGGCGCAAACCTCTTATAACTATCTTGTAGCTCCTTTCCGTTTTGAGCTGATACGTGTGGTACACAGCATTTTTTTCCTTTAATGCTTTTATCACATTCCTATAAATTTCCGGGGTGTTGGTTTGAATTTTTACTTGATCTAGTTTAGTTTGTTTTATTATATAATTATCCTTCCCGACTATATTGTTTAGTGTTTCAATAAGCGGATCTATTATTTGGGCCTCGACAAATATTGATGGCGATTTTGTACTGTGGCTTGGATTAGTTGTGGCTTTACTTGTCGGATCAGCATCTACTACTTCCGTTAGTGAGCTGAAGGAATTTCTTAGTGGTAATTCTTGCAGCCATCGCTGCTTTTCTGTATCTGGATTATCTGCTGCACTTGTGCTTGGTATAGTTTTACGTTTCTTATTTGCCTTTGCTATTTTCCAGGTTTCGTCCTGGTAATATCTTTCGTTTTCGTGGTTTTGCTCCTCCTGTCTCCCCTGCTCTTCCGTTTCTTCAATAGCCATGTCGTTTTGGTTGTTGTTGTTTTGCTGTTGTTGTTTTAGGCCTGGTAAATCTACCGATCTGCTTATATAGTGCATATCACCCTTGGTTGTAATTTTTATTGTTGGTATCTGCTGCATTTTTATACTTCACCTCTCTATCACTATAACTTTATTTCTCCTCAAAACGCTATCTTTGAATCACTTCACGGGAGCACACGACCGACTAGACACGTCCGTCCACCTCGGTTGCCCGAGCAGGTATGACTCTTAACACTTTGACTGTCACGCCGAAATCACATGTTTCGCTCAGGACGCCATGGGAGTGTTTTTATTATTCAAAGCATATAATGGCAAAATAATAATAAATTGATGATGTAAGACAACATTCTTCCCCAATGGACCGTTTATCTTATTGGTGGTCACGGGTGACCACCGTGGCGCCTTGGTAACTGTTGATAGCGACATATTGTAACAAGGCTTCGTTTATTTCAACAAACCATTCTCATTCGTTATTTCGTTGTAAGTAAAACGTCCAGAATATATTGTTGAAACGGATTTTCGGTTCGGTTCGAGGCGAGGGTAACACGCGGACGGAGAGCTCTGTGGAAAAAGTGAGGCTTCACAATTTGAACAAGAGGAATTGCCAGTTGTCGTATATTTACAAGCAGCTAGATTAGAAACGAAATCCCGGGCGCAGATGCAAGTGCTCGGCCGCACTCAAGCAATCCCTTGACGTAGAGTTCACAACAAATATTTGTAAACGACTTCTAGGAATCCCAGTAATATATTTTACGTTGGTGATGCGTTGAAGTTTATACAGCACGTCCTAAACAGATGATAAAACCCGAAAAATTTGAACTCTATATGAAAACAAATCGGTGCAATGCGCAGCTTCATTTTCGAATTGGAAGTTGGGTATTTGACTTCTGACGCGTATGAATCGAATTGTGTAAATCGGCCACGCACACGTAGATTTACGTGAAAAGATTTTTTGATGGCTTCTGTGTTGATTTCGTGTTGAGCTCGAGTTTAGTTTTGAAACAGATAGCTTCATATGTATAACATAGTGGTTGCCGAAAGCCTTGATGCATGTACCTGAGTAACAGTTGCGTGTGAAGTAGTAACGTATATCAAATAATGTGATTGTAAGTTTAATCAGGGAATCAACTGTGGCGGCACTCGACAGCACAAATACCGCCATTCGACCCTAACTAATAACCGGCCGACGATAGCGCAGTGGTTAGCGACATAGGTTACGAACGTTCGGGACCCCCGGGTTCGAATCCCGCCGCCCGTAGTCCGATATTTTTCTTCCACGATTCTATTTTCTAAGGAAGAAAATACGACAGTACCCCAGCAGCGACATCTACTGCTAGGAGCTATCACAATTAACGCGACATATCCGCCTCACAACCAAAGACCTCAAAAGAACAATGCAAGCACAGTTAAAATTAAGAAAATGTTTCTTTCAACCGTATAATCGTGCATAGATAATTACACATAATATATATGTACATACATAATGTGTATAATGTATAGGATGTATGGGGTATATAATGATGGACCTGGGACATGGACGCGCAATAATAGATGCTGTTTTTCCTGCTTCCGATTGCAGAATCTAAACACATTGTGAATAAAGTCAGTTTAAATATTATTGAAACTTTGAGGCATTTATTCCTCCTGAGGAGTAGAATAGGCTGTGATAAAAAAAAAATGTTGACCTTGAAACTAGTACTTAAGGCTTTGCAACTACACCTACTGTTTTATACACCCTGTATATTTCGCAATCGTAACGATGTATACATACACACGTACACACGTACACACATACAAACATACAAACATACACACCGTTTCCGTGAACGTGTCAAATTTTCATTCTCTGTTTCGCAAACGCCGATGCTACTTGTCGTGTTGTTGTCGAGCACAAAACATCGAAACATTCTAACGTGGATTGTAAATTCGACCAGTCGCGGAGAGACGCGATCGCGAGGAAGCCCGTCAACGGGAGTCGTAAATTTCCGTTACGATTAGACAATCGACGCCACGAACTGATCGATCCCCTATTTCGATTAGGATAATAGAGGTAGTTTAATGAGTATAATGCTTGATTAACAGTTCAAAGATATTATATATTGCCAACAACCTTGTTGAAAAGATAGTTACGCTGGTGCGTAATTGTACAAGTTAAGTAGATGAATGATTGAAGGGTGAAAACCCGGTAAAGAGATGTTGACTGATCTGTAGTCATTGAACCAGTCTAGTCCGGTGACGATGTTGTCGCAAAGGAAAAAATTCTTGCTCGGTGGTGATCGCCCCACCACTTGTCGCTAGCGGGTGGGATCCCAATTTTTATCTGATGGAGTATAATAACCATAAGGAACCTCTTGACTCGAAGACGTTTTATGCCAATTGACGGCCTTAATGGTAAATCAAAAAGCCTCGTTTCATGACAGTTCCTTAGGATTATTGCGATCCGTTTAATCCTATGTGCACAGCTGGTGGCCGCCTCAAACGTAAAGAGTCGCCGGACGTAACAGGTCAGTACATAACACGTAGTATTATCGTTAATAAAATAATTATAGCGAATGCTTTAGTCATCTGATGTAGCCAGTAAAATCTGAAATAAAAGAAAATATTATTTGTCGGATATACAAAAATGTTTATATTAGTTACTAGTTTTCTATGCGAAGACATTTCTATACGCACATCGATAACCGCCGCCGCGCTGCATCTAAAGATTTAGGGTCTTCTTTAAAAATAAATTTCTTTATTCCTATGACACAAAGTGCAATATACTTGTCCCAGTCCATATCCTGCAAGTCCAGTTCAACGATATCGCTGTCTTCTAGCGTTTTCACTTCCTTTATCATATCGATAACGTTATCTCTTTTGAAGGACCATTGCCGTATGCTAAAGTAGTTTATCATTATCGATATCGTATCGTAATGTTTGCTAATTTTCATCATTCTGAAATACCATTTTTAAGTATTCCACCGTGCGGTTGCTCGTTGCTTGACAAACGATAGAATACTCACCTTGGTTTACTACCTTGAAGCCTTAAAAAGATATCCATGATAAAAGCAGGCAAAGTATGCAGAAATAAAGTCAGAATACTGTAAACATATCTGTTAGATACCAGCGCACACCACGGGTACCACAACAAACTGTCCGTCGGTATTTCGATGGCATATTTCACGAGTTTATCCTTCAGCTCACCGAACCTTGAAAATTGAAACGTTTACGCTGATAGAGATAATCGAATTATATTTTAATGGAGCTTATCATTATTAGAGTATCTCTGGAAATATTATATAATTTCAACCATGTCTCCAGTTTATTAAATGAAGCTATTGAGAGCAAAAGTGAACGTAAGCATAGAATGCTTAAAGGAGCAACTGTCTTAATTACATTATTTACATTTACTGTCTTAATTACATTTACTACCTGCTTTAGACCAAATACCATTCATATAGCAAATATAGTATATTTACGTATAGTTTGAATAATTCATTTAATAATTTAATAATTACTGACTGATAATTTCGGTAATTAAATTTTTACAGAACATTGTTTAAGAAAATTATAAATATGCTTCAGACCCCCGATATCAGGATCACATAAGAAGAAGCTAATGCAAAGTGGAAGACAGAGTCTGGCAGATATTGTTAGTTTACTCTTGTATTCTTATTATTTCCAGATGAGACTGTCGAAAAGCATTGTCAATAATGAAATTAACTCTAGCTAATGACGTGTTTAAATTATAACTGCAGCGACATTTATCAACAAAACTAACCTCTTAAGAGTCCTCGTCGAGCATGCAGGGTTATCCATTTTAACCTGGAACCCGATCTAGCGAGAACATATGAAAATGGCAACGTCGTAACATGTACACTTATTATTACAGCCAAATGTCGTTCGTCACCAATCAGCTGTTGCTGTGCAAGTATAATTAGGCAAGAACACAGAGCGGTTTGATGGTCGTCTAAGAACTTTAAATTTAACGTCACAATAGGAGGAACACGGAAGGGCCGCAGTGATAACAAGAAACGATATCAAACACCACTTACATGGCGAAATTAGTCAGGAACACATTCAAGCAACCACCGTTACAATGCAAATTAACGACGATTACTTCCAAATGTCAGCAGTATATACACCACCGCGACACAAAATGACATTACAAAAATGAGAAGAGTATTTTCAATCCTTAGGTGACAAATACATCGCAGCGGAACACTTCAATGCAAAGCAAACGCCATGGGGCCCAAGAATTAACATGCACAAGATTATACGAATTTGATTCGAAAAAAATGCTAGCACGTTTTTATTATTTATGCAGCTAAATGGGAATAAGTTAACTGCATGTGTACACAGAAGAAATTTACTATAGTCCTATTTTACTTCCAATGCCGTTTTCTCAGTTATATATAACCATTAGCATTTGAATTACTTCATTTACGATGAAATGCTTTTCATTTATTGCCATTCCCATTGATCGCGTCGCTTAAATAAATTACAAGTTTTACGATACTCTAACAATTCAATTAAATTACTTGAAAAAATTTCGTAATAAATATTACTTGATAGGGCGTGCGTTATTCGTACAGTTGTACACTTTGACGTTCATATCACGATGCAGCGTGACGTGCCATGCGGCACATAATATCGTGTCGACCACATAATCAAGGGGTACTGTATCTGCTATTATGTCTGGCTTAGCCAATGCTATTTTAGCGAAACCTTTGCTGATAAACAGTCCGAGAGCTGCAACAACAAACTTGGTTAAAATTAATTCATGCTTCTCGAAATGTGGCTATAGATAGATAGGAAGGATATTCGTAACTGACAGCAAAAGTAGAGCTTTAAAAATTTTTTTAAACTTGCTATTTACACTTCATTGAGAACACGTCTACACCGCGCGTAAATACTTAACTCTTCAAAGTTGTTGGAATAAAGTGTATATTTTAACCTGTTAAATTAGTGTTATCATCATTTTAACCACCCCTATTATCTTAACCGAAATTGGGATCGTCTGATTCGTGGCGTCGATTATCGTATCGTAGCGAAAATTTACGACTCTCGTCGACGCGCTCTACCGCGACCGCTTCTCTCCGCGAACGGTCGAACACCTGTTTCCTCATTAATATCGCGGTATTTACTTTCTATTTCACTTTGAAAAATGAACATATATAGTATATAATATCGTAGTATCATGGACGAGGGGCCTGGGGGGTGTCATGCGAATTTTAAACAAGCGGTTGCTGAGCATGTGAGTATAGTGAGGCTAAGACAAAAGACAAGTGGTTGCTAGGGGACAATAAACGAATTAACAGCAGTACGAGTTGAGATGTCAGAGAGTGCGGATTGTGTTGTCCACATAGTGTTGTTAGCGTTGTTAGGAGAGAGTTGAATTTGCGTTGACGAGAATTGTTAATTAATTGTCTAGTTGTTTTAATTATTATACGTTTGTTGCAATTAGTTCATATTGAATAACCATTGTTTTCTGTTTAATTAACATCTGTTTAATCCATTTATCATTAATAAACTAATTATAATAGTTTACGATACTACAATACTAATGGAAGAGCCAATGAGACGTTAATATTATCTTCCAAGAGAACGATCGAGTTGCGACCCATGATTCCTTTCTTAAAGTTGGTCTTCGCGGAGAGTGGGATATGATGCTAGCAGACAAATTAACGTTCTCATCTTTATTTCCAAGCTTAAGGGCAATATTGCACAGACCTTTTTGGACGAATCTCCCCCAAACCGAACAGGCATAATAACGCCACGGTAGTCTTTATCAACAGCTATGTGGCTTGCTGTCGAATATCGAGTTTCAGGCCTTGGAGCTCTGACGGGTGTACGAAAACCTGAGGGGCCTGGGCTCGGGCGGAGACTCCTCCCCCGCCGGGCAGGCGGCTCAAGACGTTCGGGAAGAAGCTAGGCGAGAGATATGGGAGCCGAAGATCAGGCCCGTGCTCACCGGGCATGGAGTATTCGATAAGCACGTGCAGAAGAAAATTGGAAGAGAGCTGATGAACACCTATCACCACTGCAAAGAGGGCGAGGACACGGTTCAGCACACGCTGGAGTTTTGTCCGGCGTGGGAGGCCTCCCGCCATGTCCTGCGACTAGCGATTGCCGAGAGTTTGGACCCGTCGTCAATCGTGGAAGCGATGTTGAAGGGGCAACAGGAGTTCCTCGCAGTCCGCTTCTATTGCGAGGAAATAATGCTCGCAAAGGAGCGGGCAGAGCGGGAGAGGGTGAGAACTTCTAACGCCCTAAGTGGTCATAGGGGTCGTCACGCCGAGGAGGTTCTGGGATCTCCTCGGACTTGCACGACGGCCCAGGGGAAAGCCCGAACTAGACCTGAGTGATGGCTCCCTCAGAATGAGAGAGGACGTTGGAGTGTTCCGGCAGCAATTCGAAAAAGGTCCTGGAACACCTCCGTTGAGCGTCAGGTGGGCCACCGTGGGGTTTTAGTCGATAAGTTCGACATTACCCCACCGCCTCCCAGAATAGCGGCGGGTGTTCATGAGGATTTCCCAACGTATATAAAAAAAAGTCTTTATTAACAGCATTTATACACCTTGCGCAAGAAGTATATTTTTGGTATAATTTTGAATGAGTGAGTGAAAATTTGACGCTGCTTTATTCTATTGCTGATTGATTCCTTCCTTATGATAGTTAAGGTGAACTAAGATCTCGTGATACGAAAGACTTGTATTATTCGAAATCACTCGAGTATAATCGAACGCTCTTACATGCAATATATGTAAATGAAATATGCAATAATGAAGAATTAACATTATAAATATTTATAGAAATACCTATATGTACAGTGATATTGCCCAACCAACCAGGACACGGTTCCTTCAGCGAGGCACTAATTATACTTGGTCGCACTATCGCAATTGGGAAACTTGTACTGTTGCTGGATACAATCTGTTCTGCCAGATTCTTGGTGTACGTGTATGTGTTTGGATGAATTTTTAAAATTCTTTCTTCTAATAGCTTAATCGTCTCTTTGTCAAGACTGTCACAAATCTCAATTACGCTAGATGGTTGTAAACTCGTGCTGAAAAATGATCAATAATAGGATATCATATAGTATCATCTACGTAGCTTGGGATCCACACTTCCGAAAACATTGAGAATAACAACAGTGCAACATGTACACCACTACGATCCTATATCGTGCGTCATCTATGAGTTTTTACCGGAAGTATAGTAAGGCAAGAACATCGAGCGATTTCGTCGTCGGCATTGCCGTCGACGGAGTTTAATTTTGATGCCACTGTAAGTAAAAAGCGATACCCGTTTTCTATACAATAATTACGTTCTTTGAGTTATTTCGCTGCATCTATTTGGCTTCTCTTGTTTGTCATTTGTACGTTCGATATGTTCACAGCAGATAATAACCAAAATTTTATGTTACAACGTAGAAGAAAATGATTAATACAACAGTTAGAAAGAAGAAATAACGAACGAAATATGTAGATAAAGAGTAACGAAGTTTGTGAAAATGCAAATAATTACATTACAATTACATTTGAGGTAAACACAATTCAAGATTTCAGTTATCGAAGAAAAGAGAAGAAAATTGAGCACAGGAAAATGCACAGAAGTGGACGCACATGCCTGCTTCGAAGCTTCGTGAGTGCACAAGGACATGAAATCGTGTTTGACAAAAAACACGGGGCCCGCTTCTCTTTACCCTATAATGTGTATAGAATAGCGATCCTTTTCTCCTTATTGGCTTTTTTTTATTTCTCCTTAATCAGCGACAATGAAATTGCTCTGTGTTCTCGTCTCACTATACTTCTGACAATAGCGCATAGATGGCGTATGATATATGGTTCTAACATGTTAAACGTGCTACACGTTATAGTGTTACCATCATAAACACAGAAAAATAAAGTGCGCAAGTACATACACGGCCGCGTATCAGGTCTGGAAACTCTAGAGGAGGAGTTAGAGCTACGAATTTCTAAAGGTGTGCTTTATAAATTGCTTGCCACTAAACATAGATAATATAACCTAAACTACTTTTCATAAGGTTTTTTAAACGTACTTTAACGTACTTTTTTTTTACGTGTATTTCATAACAGTAGTAGATTTCAGTTGCAGACACTAGTCGTATTGCGCGGCGAATCTTAGCAATTTGATTGAAACGCCTTATTTCTGAGAAACATTTTTTGACACGTAATAGTCTTATCCTCTGCCCCTCTATCCTTACAACAACAACAATTCCCAGAACTGTGTATACGACCATGATCGGTCATATATTTCCGTGCAAGTGGATGTAACATACGAATAGACAGCGAACGCTAAACAATGCCCCCTCCCGGCTCACCCTGTCGTTGTCCAATACAGAAAAATACAGACTGACGCCGCTCGTTGATAGGTATTGACCAAATCACGTAATGGTAACGTGACGTTACGATACAGAACTGGCACAATAAAGCATTAGAACATGCATTTTAAGTGAGACCGCTCATACTATACGTCACCGACCGGTACGTGACGTTGCTGTTTACGTTCACATATTTAATGCACAAATGCATTATTAGACAAAGACACTATGTAACGCAATGTAGCGTTCTCTGTCTATCTATACTGTCTACCTATGTATATATTATCTTTACAGCTTACTCGCGCACTCTATTCTTATATCTCTATGTTATAGCCAGTTAGGTGGATGATCCTGTATTTGTCACGCTTTAGCTGTCACTAAACTGCGGATAAAGTTATGGGAAGCTTTAAAATGGAAAAATTCACATAATTTCTGTATAGATTCTCTTCCTTAAATCGTGTTTATTTATATGAAAATATGAATCTATATAAATATCCGCGAGTAGCTTTTGAGTATCAAGAACTGTAGTTAATTATTCCAATCTAACGAGGAAAAGACGAAACTTAATAAAAAGAAATTCCAGGAAAACGTTCTTTCAATATCTAATTTTTATCCTTAGCAGATTGTTAGAAATGCATTATTATTGATTATCCTCTATATAAGATTTCTTAGACTTACGCCTGTTTTAACAAGTATTTTTTATTTCAATGGATACACGTAACTGTTAGTTAGATAAATAAATAAACAAGTTATACAAAGCTATCAATTATTTTCATTGTTTATTGATTTTTAAAAGTAGAGTTATTTACGATAATAAAAAAATGTTTAAGAAAATTTAATTATTGATATAATATAAATATTAAATATCATTTATCCTTACCTGTACACTTTTTCCTCAATTTCTGGTAGATTTGCGTTACTATAAGCTGTGCTAACATGGATAACGCTAATTACATGCTTCAGTTCATTGCACAGCTCAATGATACTAGAAGTACCTTTCACATTTGTGTTCACGGCCGTATTCAACGGCTCCTTGAAACTCAAAGTGGCTGCAACATGGAACAATATGTTCACATTCTCTATCAACATATTTCTGTCTTCTTGCGAAAGACCTAATTTTGGTAGACTTAAGTCACCCTTTACGGGGTGAACTTTTTCTAATGCTGAGGGATTCTTTGCTCTGGCATCATCGAAAATCTGAAGAAGAAAAGGTACAAGCTCAGTTTCCAATATAGATTGTTACTGAATATACTAATTTTCTATCAACACATTGTTATATATATGTTATATATATGTATATATATATATACATATTATATATATATGTCGGATTCACATTATAATTAGGGTTGGGGTTAGGGGCGCGAAACGAATCTTCGTCGTGATTAGACATTGTTGTTAAGCAATGGAGAAGATATTGACTAGCGCCTATATGATTATTACAGATTTCGACAAGCAACCGTGATAATTAGATACTCGCGACGCTAATGACAATGATCATGGGTTCCGTAACGAATCCGCGGTCAAAGGGGTAACAGATGTATGTTCTCACAAACTCTAAGTCCAACTCTTGGTTAACAAAACGTGAAAAATTCGTAAAGACGTTATTCTTCCTCGCTGATGAGGTCGCACAAGAGAATGACTTTCCGTCGCGATGATGCCACAGAGGAAAACTATGACGGGGTGTGTCTAACGGCACACGATCATCGGATTCGTGGAGCGATGCCTTCGTTCAGAAGGTGAGGGAAATTGACGTTGCTGTTAATTGGTCAATTTCCATATCGGTGGTTAGAGAAGGATGCTAGCCGCCCTTGAGGGAGAGAGTTGCTGGCGAAAGCGTTGTACGTGAGAAAAGAAGATTTCTCGTATCTTTCCGCAGTCGGTGACAAATTTAGGGGCTGCGAAGACTAAGACTATTTGTCAGTTTGAAGAACCTCAGCTAAATAAATTCTAAGATTTATAGCGGGTCTTTAGGCTAGCTGAACATGTACTGTGGAGATGCATCGACATCTGGTAATCATCCTGTCCAAAGAATGCGGTCTTTGTGTAGCGAGCCACGGGACAGAATCCGTTGGAGTGTTTACTGTCACGTGCCGCTGCTATATTTTTTCAAGGAGAGCTATACGGTTACTCTATGCCTTTGTTTAGGTAAACGTTTATCCCTTGACCGCGGCTACGTTGGCGACTGATTGTCGCCTCGAGCCCAAGCTCATTGTTACAAATCTCGAATAAACACAATCGGATTGAATGACAATTGTATAATTATGGCTGTGATAAAATCTGGATTACAATATTACGGGATTTTCCCCAAGTTCCGAAGAGAGGCTGCGGTGTTCTTTCATCTCCGACATATATATATATGTCGGAGACGGAAGGACACTGGAGTCTCCCGTCGCGAACTGTGAGTAAATACCGTAACATTGTAATCTGGATTATACCATAGCTGTAATGAAACAATTGTAGTCATTCAGTCCAATTGTAAATGTTCGAAAACTTGTGTTAGTGAGCTTGGGCTCGAGGCGACAGCCAATCGCCGAGCGAGGCCGCGGTCAAAGATATGCAGTAATAGTATAGCTCCTCTTAAAAAAAGGAAATAGTTGTAACACTCGACAGTAAACATTCCAACGGTCTCTGTCCCGTGACTCGCTACACGCAGACCCTATTCTTCGAGTAAGATGGGTACCAGATGTCGATGCATCTCCACAGTATATGTTCGGCTGGCTCGAGGGCCCGTTATAAATCTCAAGATTTAGTTAACTAAAGTCCTGCAAACGGACAAACAGTCCTTGTCCCAACTACGGGAAGATAGGGGAAACTTATTTTCTCACGAACGGCGCCTCTCGCTAGCAACTTTCCCTCAAGGGCGACTAGCATCCTTTTTTAACCACCGATATGGAAATTGACCAATTGACAGCAACGTCCGAACGAAGGCTTTTCTCGACGAATCCCAAGATCTCGTGTCCTTAGACACACCCCCTATAGTTTTCCTCTGTGGCATCATCGGGTCGGAAAGTCATTCTTTCGTGCGATCTCGTCGACGAAAAGAGCAACGTCTTTACGACTTTTTTTTTTTATTTTTACGTGGAGGAAATCCACACGGACACCAGGCCGCTTTTAGGGAAAGCGGCGTGGTAGTGTCGGACTCCAACCGACTAAAACCTCCACGATAAACCGTCTCTCGGCTGCGATCGAGAGAGAGGCCCGGGAACCGGTGAGGCGACAACACCGGGCCTCCGTTCGCGCCCAATACCACCGCTGATGGAGCGGTGTGTGACTATGTCAACACCGCGCCTCATCGCCGGGAGCCCCCGCGTACTAGGCAGCCCCGGTTCCCCACCGGACTGCTTGGCGGCCCCCGTCTTCGTCAACACCACACGGAGCGGTCACCACCCATCCTAGACGGCCCCGTGCCCGCTGCTGCTTAACTTTCGTGATCTGACGGGAACGAGTGTATCCAGCGCGGCCAACGGGCGTTGCACGTCTTTACGACTAGTGAATATTTCACGTTTTGTTAACAAAGAGTCGGACTTAGGTTTTGTGAAGACGTACATCTATCATCCCGTTGACCGCGGATTCGTTATCGAACCTGAGGCCACTGTCACTAGTGTCGCGAGTGCCTAATCGCTGTGGTTAAATTGTCAAGACTGTAACATCCCCATTATTGTGATAAACTTCACCTGTGTTTTACCGCACAAATGGCTAATTCCCGTGAAGATTCATTTGACGCCCACAACCCTAATCCGAGTCCTAACCCGACATATATATATGTAGTATCGGGGAAAAGGCCAAAAAGGGACATCGAGGGAACTATAAACAATGCCGCGAGAGCCGACCGCCGTTGGGCTCATCAAGGTACCGTCGGTTCTTTCGGGTGGATAGTGTCGGAAAAAAAGGACATACCTGACCCTGGCCACGATCGGCTGCGTGACCCGTACGGGGGGG
>JACXIM010000044.1:218953-426234 GCA_014737505.1 Bombus sibiricus | reverse complement strand
GTTGTTTAAATTACGTCGAATTATTATTATGTTATTCGTCTTTAGTTCTTGTTAAACAATCATCGTCCTACTGCCTAAATAACACCTGTACAATCCAATTATTTGAAATAAATCATTAATATCAGTACGTTCCTGGGGGTTCGTCTGTGGTTGTTACTACAATTTGGGGGTTCCTCCGGGTCCGATACTACATATATATATAATATGAAATTGAGAAATTAATGAAATGTGAAATTAATCGGTTTGGTTTGTGAATGTCTTAAATATCGAAAGCGACGAAAATGTTATTTACGTACGGGATCATCTATGATCTCTTTATATCGTTCTTCCATCGTTTGGTGTTTTTTTGGACGAATCAGAATAAAAATAACGACGATGCGTGGACACACGCGTATCAGTTTCTCCAGGAGGGCTTTCCCCACGAAACCAGATGCCCCAGTTATAAAAATTCCAGTTCCGGCGTAAAATCCCTCGATGGAATTCACCTTATTTGATTTTTCTGTAAATTCCGTATTCATTGTGCTAGTACCACAGCACTCTCGCGCTTTCAAACCCGATATCTGTAATTGAATAATAAAAAGTAATATCTCGGAAACTAGGCGAGTCCACTCCTTATATGTATAGGAGAAAGTTGTTCAGAATATCGATTTCTGCAAAAATCATGGAAATCGGAAGGTAGACAGCATTTCTGAAGTTTCGCCAGGGATTAACATTTTTCTCAATTTCGCTCCTTTATATTTTATCTGAACTGCGGTGTGAGACATGTGATGAACTATTTCCTAAGTACGTTACATTCAAAAGAAGTTACCATAAGACGTTTCCTTGCGGAAGTTGACCCTCTAGTTGTTGGCGTGAGGCTGCGTGGTCGCGTTCCTCAATCACCGGGTTATGCCTCTTCAAAACTGACGGCCCTTGGCGTTACTGACTTTGTTGGAGTGATAACGCTTCTGCTGCTGTTTATGCCTCGTTAGCCTCGTTTCCCCAAATTGTTACACAGCAGTGTGCTACTTGTTCTCACCTCACCGATGGTACATAAAATAAGCACGATGGCGGTCGTTAATTGCAGGAAAGGCACGAAATTCGTCGTTATATCTTCGTGGAGTTCTTTTCTTCTTTTCGGTTTCGTGAATCGTATCGCGAAATGGAATGGAAGCTCAGTTCGCTTCTCACTGTTAGACGCGACCAAACAAAAATAAGGATAATAACTGCTTCTTCTTATCTGTTATCTTCATCGATGTTATTTTTATATTCCCCTCCGTCACGATCACGTATTACAGAAGGGGAAACGTGGAAAGAAAGAAGGAGAAGGAGGTAGAGATACAAAGAGAAGGATAAAGGAGCAAAGAGCAAGAGAAACAAAAAAGACACGTGTCGCGTAAAAACTATGAACCAAACAGTTTTTGCAATTTTTCTTTCTAGAAGAGAAGTCTTAAAAAATTCTTGTTAATGCGATATAGAAGGACATATTCACGCGAAGGAATATTACAAGAAAAGTCAACGCTATTTATTCTTCATATATTCCTCATATGTCAGTTTAATTAATGAAAAAACAATGCTTGTCTCTGATTGTGTAACAATTTTGTGGTACATTATGTAACATATCGTAATTAATATTTTGTAGCCATGCCTTTTGGATCAACAACAGTAGCATAGCGATGCGGCATAGATTGAACTGACCGTATAATATAGCCGTGTAGTACTTTATTCCATTCTTCTATTAAATTTGGTAGTAATTGTGCCATATTGGAGTTTCTATATTTCGTCATTCCATGTTTCATATTTCTTCTCTCTCTCTCTCTCTCTCTCTCTCCCTTGCGCTTTATTTGCAGACAAGGACCACCGTTTTAGGACTTTCGATACATGCTTGGGGTCGTTGTCATGCTGAAAAAACTATTGTAATTTTCTGACATTTTTCTTTCAATGTATGGTAGCGTATGAATTTCCAAAATTTCCCTATACATGATACCCTATTCATTATACCCACAATGTTAATTAATAAAGGGACCAATTACTTCAGCGAAGAAAGCTCCACATACCATAATGCTTTCTCCGCCATGTGGAATAGTTGGTGTTCGATACCAGGTGTTATTTCTCGTGCAAACTGGATGTTGTATATTAATGTCTTCCATCGCTTCCAACCAGATTAAATTATATTCATCCCAAAAAAGAAATTTCTTTCCTGTTTTCCAATTTTATAGAGTCGAGTCACGATATTTTTCGGCAAGCATTAATCGGACTATTTTATTTTTCTTACTGATAGGTTTAATGGTATTTTACCAAAGTACTTAGTAACAGATAGATATTAGGAATTAAGCGAAATCAAGATAGCACGGTAGACAAATTCAAGGCGAGACTTGGGCGAAACGAAGAAAAACAGAAAATCTTAGATTTAGAAGAAGTATTTGCAAATATATGTACATATATGTCACGTACTAGCTTGGCAAGAGCGGTGTAATAACGGTATAAATGCACGTACGCCGTTATGTCCTTATATTTATAGCACTGTAGAAGACTGTATCGATAAATAGTGGAATTTTTGAATGTCACTTAATTTTAACTAACCGCCGTAAGATCCGTCAAAGGATGATCGGAAGCACGATTCTTGGCAAATTGATTCGAATCATGTATGCTGCATTACCGGTGAAGCAAGTATTACACGAAAGATTTTTACTTTTATCTGCGCTATTTGATGCTTACTCTATTATTTTTCTTGCTCTAAGAATTGCTTGCAGATATACCTTCTTAAATTCTTCGCTAATACTTAGGTTTCTGATTAAATAGTAATATTAAAATATCTGATATAACGTCCCCTCTATCTCTAGCTGTTTGACAAATCGAGTGACCGCATCTTTAGCTAGCGCTCTCCTTTTAATCAAATCTTCCATTTTGCACGGTAACTAAGCGCAAATTAAAGTGTTTTATAGATAATAATAAGATAATAATAGAGACTCGAAATGGTTTCTCGTAGAGTCGATGTTTGGCGTGTATCCAGTCCTCTGTTTGGTCAGAAAGAGTTCCTTGTACGTTGCAGCTTTTTAATTTATCGATAAAGGTTTATCATTCTTGCTCACTTGTTCTCAAATTCAGATTGTCTCACTGGGAAAAATAATCCAAAGTACGTATGGAAATTCGGAATTCTCACTAGTGCGTGTCATTTGACCTCTTGTCTATTCCTAGTATCCGCCGTAGCATGTATCATGACATCATTTGTCAAGTGATATTTAATAGCACTGCATTAATCATGATTGGCGAAAAAAATTAATAAGCGTATATGTTTATGTTATACATATATACGTATCATGTAAATGAGTAAGTAAATTATATATTATTTATCACCCAGTGTAATTTAATAGTATTCCTTGTAGAAATTTCAGGACTATCGTAGGTACATTTTGTACAGTACAATCGAGTTCTGCTTATATTACATAACATATTTTTTAAAAAATATCATTGTATCCTAGAAACCTGCAAACGTGAAAGAAGACGCGAATACTTTCAAATTTGTTTGCTCACGCAATGCCATAGCCAATTTTTCATTTTCTGTACTCCACATCTTTCTATAGTTTAATATATCGTTAAACTTAAAATGTTTTGAACCGCGCACTTTACTACGTACTGCGTAATAATGACATTCTAAATTGTAGCAACTCGTATCAACTTGTACTTGCAAATATATGTATAAATTATTCCGTTTCTTAGATTAATCAATGTTCTTCTCTCCTCATTAACATTTATACGCTGTTACTAAACAAAAAATTAATATACATGTAAGATAGTTAATTACGTGGTAATTCAGAGGATCGATTCTGAAGTCTGAAAATCCAGTTTATTGTGAAAATACTTAAATGAAATACAGGAGTAAATAACAGTTAATAACAGTTAATAATATAATAATAATAATAATAAATTAAATAAACAGCAACCAATTAATAACAGTAAGCAATAAATAACAAGTTTTGTGCAGTGTCTACCTGAAAATCGAGAATCGATTTTCAACGTCCTGAGCTATCGATCTTTCTCCGTCAATCTTCAATGTTTTAAATAATTACTCTTTCTACTTTTTTTTACGTGGGGAAATCCTCGCGGACACCCCACCACCCTCTGGAAGGTGACGGGGTAGTGTCGGACTCAAACCGATCAAAACCCCACGGTGGCCATCCCGACACGTTTGGCACGAGTGTTCCGGGGCCTCTTCCGAATTACTGCCGGGGCATTCCTTCGTCTAGTCCCCGGGTATTCTGGGGAGCCCTTCCTGTCGATTTGGCCGCCAGGAGGGACCACGCCTTCTAACGCCACAGACAACGGGCCGTCGTGCAAGTCCGAGGAGATCCAGAAACTCCTTCGGCGTGACGACACCTATGGCGTCCTACGGCGGCGGTGGTGCCTCAGCTCTTCGGCGGCTACCGACCGAAGCGCCGCGGTGCGGGACTCTGGACGGATGACGCTGTCCTCCTTCGCAAGCATGACTTGCTCGCAGAAGGAGCGGAAGGCGAGGTACTCTCACACATGGTGAGCTGCAGTACACGGCGCTGATCTGCCCACGTTGGACGGAATTCCAACGTGTGTTGCGCCGTGTCCTGCTCTTCCTGACACTGGTGACAAGTGTCAGTCACCTCCCGCCGAATCCTTAGCAGGTACTGCCCGAAGGCGCTAACCACTGCGCTGCCGTCGTCCGACACTAATTAGTGCCGAGTGGTGGTATTTGCTGTCGAGTGCCGCCACAGTGGTGATGCGTGATATGTGATCTATAGACTCTGGTCTCTATAATTTCACGTATGCTTTCTTTTTAATTTTTTGGGTTAAATTTATAATCCCAGCCTGAGACTCCTCTACTTCGTCATTGTTAAATGTTTGTAAGGATGGCAAAAAACCTTTGAAAAATTACATATACATTTATAATATTCGCCTTCGCAATATGAGCGAACTGCAAGGAACTCTTGTTGCCCCTTCAGCATCGCTTTCACAACTGTCGGCAGGTCTAATCTCTCGTCAATCGCTAGTCGCAGAATACGACCTCCCACGCCGGACAAAATTCCAACGGGTGCTGGGCCGTGTCCTTGCCCTCTCCGCAGTTCCCGTAGGGAGGGCTCGCTTCGGTGAGCCTATGGGGGCTGGCAAACCCACGTTCCCGCAGCCAGGGAGGACCGTCGGGGCAAGCGTCCCGCTTACGTGAGTCCTCTATGTACACCGCAAGGAAGGTCGCCGGGAGTGTAAGGCTTCTAAGTAAGCTTACGCTACCCACACGGGGCCTTGGGTAGTAGCGCACCCACGATCCTGAAGCGAAGGGTGAGACCGTCGGGATAAGTCGCCGAGTATTGCATCTCGGCTCCCGCTAACGTGAGTCTCATCTGGGTCTGTCGAGTAGTACGGTTAGCAGGATAGCCGACCGGCAGAGACGTGACGGTACATCCACAATAATGTCCCACCAATGACTTTGAATGGTACCACGGGGGTCGAGAGTAAGCCCAGGGGGTGTAGCGAGCCCTCGACTCGGCCGATTATGGGTATGGACTCGTGGTGGCAGTGGTTGATGGCCAAGTGCTGGCAAGAGGGCCGATTTAAGGGGTCTTGGCTCCCCCGAATGGCCTTCGACCGGTGAGCAGCGTCCCAACTGCTCCGGAAACCGTCCCGAGAAGACGGTAGGGCATGGAAAGGGCCCCGTCCAACCTGAGACGAGTGAAAGCCTCCTGCGGGCCTAACTGACCGAGGTAGCATGGCACTGGGTGCCATGCGCGCTGGTTGGGCGTGATCCCAACCAGCCTATGGCCCTACGGGTGCCCGGGTACTGTGTAGCTTTATAGCCGAGGAAAGTACCCGTCATCAAAGAACGACAACTGCCCTCTCCGCAGTGGTGATAGGTGTTTGTCACCTCTCTTTCGATTTTCTGCAAGTATTCTCCGAATACGGCATGTCGTGCGAGCACCTGCGTCATCCTGGAGGACAGCGGAAGCCCTCTGCGGTCCCTTCAAGTCTCCCAATTTAGCAGGATCGATATAACGGCCCGGTGGCCACGGACCTGGTCTTCGGCGAGTAGGTCGAAGCGCCACCGCTCCCACATCTCTCGTCCAGCTTCCCTCCGAAAGTCTCGGACTACCAGCCCGGCGGGGGAAGAGTCCCCGCCTGCGCTCAGGCCCCTCCGGTTTTCATACACTCGTCGGAGCGCCAAGGCCTGGAGCTCGAACGGAGAAGACGCCGCCAGGACAGTCGCCGATGCATATGATATCGTCCAGTATCCACCTACGATCCTGATGGCGGTCGTCCTATAAAGCCTCCTCAGGAAGAGTAGACTGTGACGACTTGTTATCAGATCCCCTGCCCACACCGGAGCCCCGTACAAAACCCGAGAACGGGCGACTCCCCATTATAGTCAGCGCACTCCTAACCCCACCAATGTTTGGCAGCAAGCCACATAAGTCGTTGACAGCCGTCGTCACTTTGGGAAGCAGAAGCCTGAAGTACGGCCCGAACGTCCACTGACTGTCGATGGTGTGACCCAGATATTTCATCTGAAGCCCTACCTCGACATCCTCCCCGCTTATGTCCAAACACAGGCCGGGCGGAGGAGTCCCCTCACGCCGGTAGTCGTAAAACCATATGGCCTCCGACTTGGCTGCGGCCACCCTCAGACCCAGCCTGCGTATAGTCTGCCTAACGCAGGCGGCGGCAAGCTCTCCGTGACGCAGCGTCTCATGCCACCAGTCAAGCGTCATATGTCTCTCAGTCAAGACCAACGTGTCGTCCGCGTAACACACCATGCCTGTGTCTGGGGGCATAGGACAGCGAAGGACCGCGTCATAGCCGATGATCCACAGAATCGGTCCCAAATCCGAACCCTGCGGAACCCCGCGCTCGACGGGCCGCCACCCCTCTCCATCCTTACCGGTGTACCCGACCTATCTGTCACTCAGATAGGCCCGTATGACACGAATAACGTAGGGAGGCACCTCGACGAATTCAAGGGTCTCCATTATCCCGTCCCGTATGATGTTGAACGCATTGACGCATATGACTAAAGAGACTGTCAACGCTACTCCACCCCGGGAAACCATGGCTTGTGACATCTCCCGTACCCGGTTCACCGCATCCACTCGGTTTTCGTGCCAACCGGGCACTCGTCCTGACATGTGGGCCTCCGGGCGGGCGGCAATGACTCTTTCTAAGAGCTTGCCCACAAAGGTCACGAACTAGTCACGTCACAAGAAACGACTGCGGCGAAGAACAAGGCCTACCACTAAGAGAAGCCATACGTACTGTTGAGACACTACGGGGTCGAGACGACGTAGGTGTTGAAGATTTTATCCTATCAGTTCGCAAAGCAAGAGCCAGATGGAAGGCAAGTGCTAGAAACTTACTATTAAACCTTATACTCGTCGAAAAGATAACCGACAACGCGAAAAGAAACGTACGATACCTAAAGATTAACTCGTTTGAAGACATTCATGTCTAAGACAACACGTATCAGCACCAACCACTATTAGCAATTGCAGAGACGAATTGAAAGATTTAAAAAGAAAGCAAAGAACAACAGAAAGCGTACAATCTTTCAGCTAGATCTTGTAATCTAGATTCTACCATAGCCGTAATTAAGCAATTATCGTCATTCAATTCGATTGTATTTGTTCGAGACTTGTGATAGTGAGCTTGGGCTCGAGGCGACAATCAGTCGCCGAACGTAGCCGCGGTCAGAGGATGAACGTTTTCATGAGGATGATCATAATGTGAACCCGACATATATTTATTGTATAAATGTAAACTTTTCGAATGTCTAAGTCGAGTAATTCCTAAAATACTCTGCCCTACCGCTCACGTAAACAATATGGATCAAATACCAACAGCACCAATTCTCCCACCAGCCCATAGGACGGTCACTTTCCAAAATATTACCGAAAATGAAGATGACGGGATCATTCAACTCAGGCGACCCACCAGAGCCATACGCTTCAACGGAGCAAAGCGAAGCTAAGAAGGGGGAATGTCACACGCTCAGAAGCAGTAATATGGTAGACAAAACATCCTGCATGCCACAACTATTGAAACAATAACCAGATAGTAACAGAATAGCCGCTTCTGATATACACCCGACGATAACCTCTCCAGAGGGACTAAAATCTCAATATAAGAACCGTCCCAAATCAATGTTCGATACCTTTTTGTTATAACACTCTGAACCGTCACTCTGTTGGATTCGTACAATAAATTTTACTACTACATCTAAGGTTCAATTCTTTACCTTATTTGTGAAACGTTCAAAGTGCGACACGAGGAGATCGCCGTTGATCTATCAATTTCGTGATTTCTTGTGTCTCCTACGTGACAGCAGCAACGATGGCGACACCTATCGAGAGTAAAAGTAATATCAAAGTATACCTTATCATGATATTTCCGGGCAAACAAACTTCAAAATTTGTTTCTTCTTTTTCTTGATATTCTTAGCTATTTTTTTTTTTTTTAATTTTATAATGGTATTTTAAAATGTGTAATCTTCGATAAATGCATATCAATAAAATCATATGAAGAAAGTTTTTCGGAATCTGTATCATATCCAGCGAGCAGAAAATAACTTGACGGAAGTCGACGACAATGGAGATAAAAGTCTTGATCGTAATATTAATGTTATTGATTGTAACGTCAGATGGAACGGGTTTCGGCACAACTGACTATAATTATTTGTTTAAAATACCACTATTTATTTTCGTTTTTACTAATAATTTTAACTTATATAAACATATTTATGTTTATACTTATTTGATTTCATATATTGGTAGGTTATCCGGCTGTTTATTTAAATAGATTAATTAAGTTATTGAAGTTAATTTAGATGATTGTTTAAAAGAATGATCTAAATCTTAAATAAATAATGCATGACTCTTTCTTAACATAGATATTGTTTCTCAATAAAATTCTTTGGTATAATCGGTAGAGTACTTCTTTTCTAAAGTCTGTAATAATCAATGATACCAATTTGTAGATCAATGTACCAATGTGTAGATATGAAAAGATTCTTTATTATCTTACGAAGAATTATTTTTTCTACTCTTGGTATTAATTTCCTTAGCGTAACTTCCCTTGTGCGTTAATGTTGCTTTTCTTCATAACAGTTTGACCAGTAATAAGGGCACTTATTTTTTGATCATTCATGATTACACAGTACTTTATCTGCATTTCAATGTAAACTACAAAGAATCTCATATGACTCGCATAAGCGAATCTCAAATGGACACGATTCTGCGAATTTTTATTGACCACCTGAGAGTAAAACTAATCGAACTTACTTTCAAATGGGCATACAATTTGAGAGTAATCTGAAGAAACTGTCGGAAGAAATTTTGAAATGGACATTTAGTACAACCAGAGAGAAAATTTCCTCTCTGGCACAACCTTGTGCTGATTGTTTCCTTGTATCGTAGACGCGGTACAGAATAGACATGACACGCAATACTTTTTTGTGTTCCACGTTTTGAGTGTTACCCACTTACCACTTCTGTGTCACACGTAACGTTATCGTTTCAAAATCTGCTATTTCGCCCGATCTGGCCGAAATTTGGCAAATAGCTTCATTTTACATTGAAACAATGTTCGCTAGAAGGATTTTTGGCGATTCGAAAGTCAAGATTCAAAATTTTGTGAAAAATGATTTACCATTTTAGCGTTGCTCTCTGTAATTTTGAAAACTTCCATGCTTTGATCTGCTTGAAATTCTGAAAAATAGGCACCTTTTAGAACCAAGACAGCAAAAACAATATTTACAAGAAGGATTTTTGGTAACTTAAAAATTACGACTCAAAATATTACGAAAAACGTTTTGCTATTGTAATGTCACTTCCTGTGTTACCGACACAGCGTACAATAAGATTACAATACTGGTTAAAATAACAGAAAACAGAGGTTTCGAAAACACTTTGTAAGATACTTTTAAAGAATTGTTTAAGTTACTGACATTCGAAATGTTTATGCTATATTTCCTATTCGTGTTTCCTATTTTCTATCTTTTATGTGCATTCACTTAGAACTGTACCTTCAGATGATATGCAGTACGCGTTGTTTATATTTATCATACACTTTTTGAATTTGTTATTGAAGTCTGTTGGTTAAATCCATTAGTTGAGTCTTTATTTAACTACTTCTTTCATACTTTTATATCGTATTTTACTTTATCGATAAAACTATGAAATATAAAAATATTATAAAACATAAAATTGAATTCGCTTAATGGATTTGTCATGTGATTTGGAGACTATTCAATATTATTTATTTAACAAATATATATATTTATATAGGTCACTCAAGGATTAAAATGGATCATATAAACTTATTTTCCCTTGCTAAGAAATTAAGTGACGGCGGGACCACAATTGAATGACTTGGGAAATTCAATAAATTCCAAGAGAAAAATGGTGTGTGAAACACAAGAAACAAGCGATTTGTGTGGAAGAAAAAGAAGGTTTAGGCCCTTTTCGATGTCGCAAATGTGAGAAATATGATCATATTGCAGTAGTATGCAATACATTGTTGTTGTTATTATATAGTTTATATTATATCACATTGTGTATTTTATGTGAAAATAGGTTGCTAACTGGTTAATAATAACCTTACGCTTTTGCGTGTCGGTTTCCTTTGAACAAATGAAACGTGATCGATAGCTAGACAATTTCTTCTGAAACAATTATGGACAGGTTTCATTTTGTAGAGAAGTTTGTACTATACAACAGCAATCTTTGTTGCAGTTTCTTTTGGTTTCTTCGTTTTTTATTTCATGTGTACGTATGTGAATATCGTAATATACAGTGATCAGTAATTTGTGTAGAAAATTTGTGTACGTAGTTAATGCTAGACAGTTAATGCTAGACGTTTGACGACGTTTAATAACACCCGCGCACGGGACGATCGCGGTGCGTATATAAGATTCGTATAAACATTGTTTATATGTGCTGTTATTTACTAATTGTTTATGAAGGCAAAAGATCAGATGAAACATTAATCCTCTCTACTCAAAAATTCCATGAGGGAAAAATCTGCGATTTTTCTCTTCATCCGCAGGATGGTTTACGTCTTCAAATCTTCAAATGACATAATCTTCTTATCTACGACTTGTACGAGGTAAGCTGCTGCCCGTATAACGTTCGATTTCAGGATCCCTGTGCATCCTGCTGCTTAGGCTGACCTATTTTCGTTCGTGTAAGAAGGATCAACCGCGCACAGGGATATTTCGGTTAATATTTAATTGTCAATAGCTAAAAAAACGAAGCCAAAAGCGCAATTTCTTTATTCTTGATTTTACACCTGTAGCCAGATGTGTAGCCCTCGATGGGGGAATACGTTCGGTCGTCTTAGAATAATCGTAGAAACTGATGGATGCAAAATTGAACGAATTTGCGGGAAGAATCATGAATTCTTGATGTGATCACCGATATTAGATATCGTATTTCATAGAGTTTAGTTTAGATCTCATTAAACCGGCCGCTGTGGCGTACAGTTGACCCATTAACCTACAGCTACGGGCGTAGCCCGTAGTACGATGATCGGGCCAAACGTAAACATTACGGGCATAGCCCGTAGTATATGATCGGACCAATCGTAAATATTACGGGCAAGTCGTGCGAATGGCTCGAGCTTGTTTACGCTTTCGACTCAAAATTCTCGAACGTTAAGGGGTTAGGTTAAGGGGTTAAGATTCAGTCTGCTAGAGTATTATCATCTAAAGTCACTACCTAAGTCTGAACCTTGATCACACATTTATGGTTCCGGCTATCGACTCGTACAATACTCTTGAAAATGCGTCAGCCTTGACACGTGCATTTTCTCCATAGAGAAGTCGACAGTAACATACGTATGCAGTTATATCAGTTTTTTTTTTTATTGATTTACACGTAAAAGGTATTCAATTAATATGTAATATGATTAAATTATAAACAATTATATGGTTTATTAATAGTGAATAACATATTCCGTTATACTTCAGTCACGAATTCTTTATATTAATATCGTCATTAAACTTGTGTGAAGAAATTGGATATGCAAATTAATTATTTATAATTAATTACCTGCAAATGTAAGAAACATATGTATATAATCGAGAGTAATTACGTGATCTATTTTACTACAGCCAGGATAGTCGCCGAATACAAAATGATACGACTCGCTCGCCGTTTCAGAAAGGACTGGTGAATCTCTATGAAGGAAACGGGCTCCTTGCCATCCTCCGTGATCTCATACCTTTGATCCTCCGCGTAGGCACAATCGTTTGAACAGGTCTCGACACTCGCTAGGGAGAACCGTCGGAAAATTGAGTTGTGAAAAATCAACATGGAAGACAAGAAAGTTCTCGTTCTTACGAAATCGACAGGGATAAATAGAGTGCCTCTGTCTCTGTTTCATACATTCATAGCATCTCACGTATGCGAAGAACAAGAACCTTCTTCTCTTTCATGTTGATTTTTTGCAACTAGTTCCGACTCAGTTTTCAGACGATTTCCCCTATGCTTCGGTATATGATATGAATGTCGAGACCTGTTTATATAATCCTGCACGTGGATGCCTTTACATGGCATAATACACGTCCATTATAGGCATCCTCAGTAAGGCGTGTGGGCCGATACGGAGAGAGCCGTTTGATAACATTGACATTGATTCTAAGACACATTTTCTTACACAAACATTTTCTATTCCTATAACGCACGTTGATATATATTACTAAAAACAATATTTTCGAACAAACACTCGATAGAGAAAGGAAGAAGAATATGTAAAATATTCATTTTCTGCTCCCCTCATCCATTTCTTCCAATACACTTTTTTTAGTTTTAGAGAATCTTTGTGATTGCGCAATGTGGTCAGTAGAGTCGGCGTATGCTACGTTATATTATTTTCAATAATCTTTAAGGCACACGGGCTCTTATTAAATTTAATTACAATATCCATACGCGAAATTAGAGCCCGACTGTTTGTCGATTGTTAGTTGCACGGGCGTGTTAGTAAACTTCCTTTTTCTTTTTTTTTTTTTTTTTTTTGTACATTCTTGTTTTAACATCCGTTATCAGTAGTAGAGTCGCAGGTTCCGTCAGAGGATACAGCCTCTCCTGGAAATAAAAAATGGTAACTATTTCTATATATCGTACTCTATTTTATTCTATTATTCGTATTTTGTTTGAACACATACTTTTATTATGCACGGCAGGCACTGTTCCATTTTTTTTTAAATACTGTAAATAAGGCTAGCTAGCAAGTGTGTGTATAGTATATATGTATAACATATGATATATATTACGTGTAAATTTTCTTAAAGATTTGCATCATCTATGAGATTGTAAGATAATTAAAAAAAACATTGCGCATTCTATTTGAAAAAATTAAATTTATACTGAAGCTTTAGAAAATGTGAAACTTTGATGAAATTCATATCAGACATTCGACGCAGTGTATTCAATAAAATATCTTTCATCCGAGACACTCTGTTATAGTTTCAAAACTAGAAACATTATTTATGCTAAAGTATATATATATATGTATATACAATGACTTTTATATCACTGCAAGAATCATCACTAATTTAATAGTACATAGAGATAATAAGAGTGACAAATTTTCGAGATGCTCAATTACAATGTTCGACGTGTATGAAATTTGTTGAAAATTACTTTTTAAAAATTTTCTTCTATAATTATTTATTTTATTTAGGATATTAGTTTTAACCGATAATTCAATTCAATTTCTATTGATTTACGCTTTAGAAATGGTTTAGATAGTCGTGACTGTACATATGACGCAATAGACTGAAATTTAAATACTACTAAGCGCATAACCTCAAATTGTTACATTATTGTTATCGCAACATTCTTGCACCAAATTTTTCTCGAAAAGTGAAATCTTTATCTGTATGTAATTACATTGTAAAAAATTTCCAGTGAGTAGTAATAATAACTTATATATATATATGTTTAATATTAAAAATTAACGTCGTAATTATGTCTTAAAAAGATAAGTATTAGATACAAAAAGCAGATATTAACGTCGCTAACATTGTTACAATACTTATTTTGTACCGAGACATTTATTTAAATTATAGATATAGCATAAATAAAATACAAATGATAAAGGGGAAACATTATTTGACGTAACTTTCATGTATGTAACTGTAATAATAGACATAAATTTTATCTATCCAAGTGATAGAAATTTATAATTAATTAATATTTTAATAGTACTGGTGATTATTCTGATTTTCCTTGCAAAAAGGGACGAGGAAGGAGTGTTTAAAGGGGTGCGTAAAACGGTATTGAATGGTATCGTTATACATGCATAAGATAGCATGTATGTAAAGATCGTTGTTACAAACTACGTGGAACATCTTTAGAGATCCATCACTTGTTGAGTGGGGATGAGGTGAGAGTATAAAAGGTGAATTCCTTATTTCCTTGGGATCATAAACGATTGGATGTAATAGTACTCATCTTCTTCATTCAAAAGTGTTTCCTTTATCAAGATGAAAACAATTGTAAGTAATTTTTTACGTTTTTTTTTTTTTTCTAATTTTTACGTTTGCACTCGTTTACGTTCTGTATAACTCTAAACCAATATAATACAGCTGAAATACTTTTTTTTTTTTATTAACAATGTTCTTTTCTAAATGGTGTTCGTACAGATATATTGACAAGACAAATTATATCTCGTCGTTAAGATCAAACGAAATTGTAGTGCTAAAATTCTTATTATCGATGATGGATGTTCGGTGATCAACCAATACGAATCCTTCGTTAGTTGAATTACCAGATTTTTAAACTGTTATTGATCTTCCGAGTTACGGTCACGTACTTTTTAAATTGACGAAAATATCGATTGATATTATAAGAGATCGGCACTTAACTAACGAAAGGATGATATCGCTTACTATTAAATCAAATGATAATTTATATTAGAAAGGTGAATAATCACTAGGAGCAAATACGTTTTGAGTCGTCGCGTCGTTTCTCTTCCAGAAAGTTATTATATTTATAGCATGCATTTTGCGTGCGAAAGTAAGGTATATATTATTTTTGAAAATTCGAATTACAAGTAGGATGATGTTTCATGTGTGTTACGACACGAGCAACTGTGAAGAATACCAAGCAAACGAAATCGACGACGAGTCCGCAAACCCGTCGTAGGTCAGGAGTTAAATGACCCGCATTGGCATCTTACTTTCACTCATCTCACTAACACTACGTGGATGGTGACGATCACAGACTTCCATTTTTATCAATGCTTCGTCTTTCGATAGACAATATGACATTTGTTAAATAGAAGAGTGCTAAGTATAGTTACGTTGACTAGATTGACTAACTAAAGATTCTCTTCGTTAGGTAATAGCGATAGTTGTGGGATTAGCAGCGGCGCAAGATTCAAATTACAATGCTCGTAACAATTACCACGAGGATAGATCGAATCCTCCGACTGACGAAAGAAGGGGTCCATTGACGACCACGCCTATTCCAATTTTACATTGGAATAAACAGCAGGAGCACGATGGAACTTATAAAGCTAGGTATCACAATTGTTAATTAAACTCCAAGCGTATGCATTTAAGTCTGAAGTTTAAAATAGAAAATACTTATACATGTGTGTGTTCGATATAGAAGAATCTCTTTCAATTTCGTTATAGTTTTTCTTGATGTTTAATGTATTTTAATAGTAATAAAACATTGCGTCATCATGGCGTTTAGTTAAACAAATACAATGAAATTTACATAATTTAGATTTATTAAATTATTACTTTGTTGCATTACTTTTGTTATTTTACGTTTTACGACCATCTCTTTTATTTACGATTATACATGAAATTGTTTACGAAACTTATAAAACGTTGAAAGTTAGATAAATAATAGAAATGATAAAGTATTGTTTGACACCTTTTTACGCAGTACACTTTATTTATATTTTATTATACTGAATATTATGCTTAGTAAAATAGTTATACTATAGTAAAAATAATTACACTTGGCAAAATTGTGAAATATCGTATTTGAACTTGCTTGTGCGATTTGAAGAAATATTTCATTTCGGTACTAGTTATTTAAAATTAGACAATTAAATGTTCATCGTTGTTTTAATAATTAGAGTTCGAAGTGACATTAAATATGATATTATCTTCGTATGCATACAAGTTGGAAAAGGTTTTATTTCAATTAAGATTTTCACTTTCACTCTTCATTAATTATGTCAGCATTTTTCATTCGACGTTTAAAGAGATATATTATTGCATATAACATGTATGATACATGCATGCACCAAATACATACGACATATGTATAATAAGAATAAAGAATCGAAATTTATCACAATATTTAAGCTTGTATAAGTTCAAGTTTTACGATAACATATTTACAACGTGATACGAAGATAATTTGTATTAATATTTGCAGTTTTGAAATAAAACCGTTTGAATGACGTATAATCATCTACGTGTATAGTATAGTTTGACGATTAAATCGAGTTCAAGGTGTAGATTCAAAGTTTGGTTAGTTTGTAGCACTCTCGACAAAAGTAGCAATTTTTATGTGTGTATATTAGTTATTTATTTTCTTACAGTATAGTAGAATAGAGATTGAAAAATGTATTTGTAAGTGAAAGCTCTATTTCAACAGAAAACAATAACGACGGGTATATAGGTTTAAGAGGAGGTGTAATCGAAAAGAATGTGATTTGAAATCTGATGTGAATAAATTATTCATAGCTATGAAACGGGAAACAATATTATCGCTGAGGAGAGCGGTTACATTAAGAAAGTAGGCGAAGGCGAGGAACAAGGAGAAGCGTTGGTCCAACAAGGAAGCTTCTCATACACAAGTCCCGAAGGGAAGCTGATCACCATCCATTATACGGCCGACGAGACTGGCTTTCACGCGACCGGAGATCACATTCCCACGCCACCGCCAGTCAGCGAAGAGATTCAGAAAGGCCTCGACCTCATCTTTGCAGGCATTCGTCAGCAAGAGGTACACGTCCCACGATTTTTCCTTTTTTCACTTTCCGATTCTTTTCTCCATTCGCTCTGTCTCGTCTCCGTGTATTCCAATATCCGATGTATCTTCTTCCCTTTATTTTCATTCTTATTCGAAAGAAATACTTAACAAGAGTGCATATGTTAATTATAGGAATTATTCGTTTAACAGATGAGATAATATGCGTATATCCAAGCCTATTGTATAGAAATAGATTTAGAAATACTTTTATAACGCGGGTTTATACGCTTCTCAAGTACGTGAAACACGAAACAAGTATCATTTGATTAAACATTAAATATCGTTACTGCATGCCAGACTATATACATATGTATCTTCAATATCGTAATTTGCAAACGTAAGCTTTCTTAATTAGTTTATCACGTTGAGTGTTAAATGAAATAAGAAAGTAAAGGCATGTACGAGGTATTGATTGATACGCATAAAAAAATCTTATTCTGTGTCCTCGATTTACTTTTTCATGTAGAATTACGAAATCATAGAACTAAATGGCAAAACTTTCTTCCCAGTAATACTACCAATTACATAATATCCTATATGGCGAGTACGTGTAAGACGATGTAATCATACATAATAATATTGAAACATCGCGAATAAGGAAACATAACGAAAATATATTTTTTTTTCAATTACTAATTTAGAGTAAAGTTATATGTCTTGCAATTAGTTGATATAACGAGTTGAGAGTAATAGCGTTATTATTATATTCCAGGAAGCAGATGCGCGTGAAGCAGCTCAAAAGGGGCAACAGCAACCCTTGAATCAGCAAATCGAGCGGCGAGATAATTATGATAGAAAATTTCGAAAATGAAGTAAATAAAAAATAAACATTGTTGAGATACGTTCTACATGTAGTATAAAAACAAACGATTAAGTCCTTAAATTAAGACTATTTTAATAAAATAAATTTAATAATATGTAAATATGTAAATGTGCTTTCCTTTGTCGTTATTAACAATCTCAAATATTAAAAAATTAATAATTGTAGAGTAAAATAGTTTAGTAGCAAACCAATTAGAAACTCGGTTGATCGATGATGTTTAAAAGAAGGTAATAAAAATATCTACATATAAAATAATAAATGTTCGTTTGACATTTATCTCAGATGGGGAGTACCATTTCCACCCATAATATTAATTTAATATAGATTTTATTTTTTATACCTTTTATTAAATCATACTTTGTTCTGATCTAGGTTGGAATCTGGATGGACTCTGTAAACTTCTTTTTATCATCAATATTTCAAGCAAGATTTCAAGGACATTTCTGATTGTCTATGCTGAAATTATTCTTTTGCTTGTTAGAACAAAGGCTATAAATCGGACATCATAACTATTATACGATAAATTTTGAAGTTGTGGTATAAGAGTTAATATCCTTCGTTAAAAGATATTGGCTTCCATTTGAACAAAAATTACTTGTTACTGATTGATCTTTTTCCAAAAGATGTTTCAAGCAACTGTTTCTTTGGATCTTTGTTATAAATTTCGTTGAAATAGACGAATTACATCCAGCAGTATGATCATCTAACGAATTTTAAGAAAATAGACATATCAACATCCAATTAACATTATAAACTCATCTTGCCCGTGGTAATAGTCTTTTGATTATTATGTTAAATAGCGAAGTAAACAGTTAGATAGTTATAATTGAAATTGAATGATGTACTATGTCAGTCAGAGTACATTTTCATTAAATTTATTACTTTCAGAACTATTGATATATTTCAAGCTATGTATACACGTTTCTCGATATGTATTTACATTTGTGGCCATTTATTTATAATGCTACATAGGGAAGCGACTTTGAATCTTTGTATTATTGTATATCTTTCTTTTTCTCATTAGGGAAATGGTAGTTTTGTAGAAATTGAACGTTTCCTGCTATTGTACCATTGCAAAATTCGTATAAAAGTAGATATTTATTGAAGATGAATTTATTTGTTTGAGAATTTCACATTACGAATTATGTAATTATTCCGTAACGGAATGTAGAAATACAAACGATTACAATACAAACGATAGATCCACGAAACGTAATCAGCTCAGATTATTCTGTTGTTAGTGGATCGCTCGGAAACTCTTTTGTCTGGTAGGTATAACAGGGCTGAAAGAGAGCTATAAGATGATTATGTATAGTAAGATTTTGTAAAATCAAGTAAGATTTTGTAAAAGCAAAATCAAAGAGGCATTAAAAGGAAATAACAGTCCAACTTTATTTAACAGTGATTAATTTGTCGTCTATGCAATTACATATATTGCAACCGATAAACATCATTTTGAATATCGTCTACATTAAGATATGTTGTTTTCTACTCTTATAGAATTTTTATTAAATACATACATATATACAGGATGAACCACCTAAGAATTTAAGCTGAAATATTTTCCATACTATTAGTTATATCGAAGAATGTTTGAGATGAAAGTTGAGTGTTTCTTCCGAATGGATTCATATACTTTTTAATACATTAATCGATGCAGCCTGAGATTCTCTATAAAAAATTATTAACCTACTTATATCGAAAAACTGTTAAATCTTTATTTTGTAAAACTTATCGTATTTGTTTTCCTGTGTTTGCATGAAAACGATAAAAAGTTTAAGCAATGGGAATCGAAAACTGTATTTGAGACTTTGTTCAAAATCAATTAAAGTACCCCCGAGGTTGGGCAAAGTTTCTTACACCGACGAATATATATCAATCCAAGCGATGGAAGGTGCAGTAATTCTTACCTACAACCAATCCGACAAGCATGTAGGACGGTTTACCTTGTATAAGAAGAAACATTAAACCTGTCCATTCATAAATCCATAAAAAAATATTAAAACCCACTTTATGCAATTTCCAAATGGAAAAGGTTAATGTCGATTCAAGAAATTCCTCACATAGTAACAAAGAAATAAAGTAATAAACACAACGTACGTTATGCACGCAACGCATACAATACACAAATCACTGAATATTAAACATTACATAGTATAGTATTTACACGTGCATTCACCTGCACGAAACGTATTGTGTATTTGACGGAAGTGAATAATGTATTCCATGCACTCGCTTATCGATCGTTTTGAATGTTTGCATCGTCGACCACCGCGATCGATGATCGGTAGATGGCGCCCATGACTCTACGCAAGTATCGGAAGGTCATGTTTCTTTTTTTTATTATTATTATTATTTAATACAATTTTACATTCACAATTTGTCCAACATTGGACATTTGGTAGAATTTTTTAGCTGTTAGATTATCATATGGGTGGCTACCCCCAGCGGGGTACCATCTTCGTATTTGTTAGGTTATATCCTTTGTGAATGTTCTTTCCTTTCGTTCCTCCGTAGTTGATAAATGCGTCTTAGGGTCATACAGTTAGCGTTAGCGAATGAGGTCGATGCGTCGTTGTTAGGTGTGCAAGTATTTCTCTTAACAAATTGAAACCGAATGTACACATGACTCTACACATGCTTCTGACGTTTATCACGCAATTTTAATTTAGATTTTGATTCACAATCCAATCTCTTCAATCTGTTTCGAATAGCCAGCTAACCAGCTGTAGGAAATATGTAGATGCAACTAAAGAAATTCATCAAGTACTTGGGTTTTTTAAAAAACAGATATATAATATTAACACAGGTGGACCGAACACGGTGGAATATGTAAGAACATTATAAAAGCGACAGTTTGGAAAAGATAAAATTTGGACTGCGTTTCTTATCAGTAGATATCAAGATGAGGAGGATTTCTTCCGATGTCAATGCCTTTTGCATTAACATTCTGGGCGGTCATTTCTTTGTGAGAGCTCGTCTCTCTTGGTTTATTTCTTTAGTTCGAAATACTTTTCGTACCCTCTGTAGGATAGTGGTTGGGATGTTATTGCTATTTTTAATTACATTTCACTTCATTTAATTACATTTAATTACATTACAACACTACATTTCACACATTACACATGTCTATATCAGTGATTGCAGCGTGACGTTGAATGACCGACTTTTCGACAATTTTTACATTGTACGCTATTTCTATTTTTGAGGGATCTCCATGAGACGATAGAATGCATACAAAATTTAACATGTTGAAGATTAGAAATATTTCCTTTTGACACTAACTGCACAATATATTATATTGGGAGAAGTCTGCTTTCTCGTGCTGACCATTTTGTTGAAAAACGCCGAACAGAGGTGAATTGAACACTACCAGATTGTACTCTTTTTAATTCTTCAAACACTACTTCAGATTCGAAATAACCGTTAAGATCTTTAAGTAACATTTTAATCTTCATTTTTGATCTGATATAGTTGGTTCGTTTGTGCCGTCTTCGCATCCGGTTCATTTACGAACCTCTTGTGCTCCTATTTTGCGTTAGCTTCGTCCGTGCATTACAACCGTACATTTGTAACTGTATTTCATAAAATACTCTTGCCGGCTTCCCACAGCACATACAGCACAGTAACATTTACTAATAGCAATTTGCGATATTTAAATTTAACTAGCTCTTAAATTAATACTTTTTTTTTTTATCATAACTATAGTAGGTAACTCTATTCGTCGTATTGTTCGTGCAATGGAAAATAATAAAAAGTTTAATGAAATGTACATTGGATGACGATAAACACTAAATTCGTATAAATCGAAGTTTTGCGTACAATTGTGTTTACTCTGAATTTACCGAACTCTGCGCTTGCATATCGGAAAAAGAATTGAATTATGACAATCATATATATCGTGACAAGTTTTATTCCTATTATCGCTATATATAATTATAGAAGTTTGGTAACTTAATTTATAAATAATTTAATATGTAAATTAAATAAGAATTTGTATCGAATAGTATTATACGGACAAAATAATTAGTTTCAGTAATGGCAGGAAACGCATTTCGACATTATTATGGAAAATGAGCGCCAGATCACGTTAAAACGCGTCTTTGTGGTTGCTTTAAATCTACTATAGTTTTAATAATCGCTCATTGACAAATATCCTATCCATCCTGATAAATAAATCATAATACATAACATAACAAACATTCGTTGCCAGAAAGTAATCAGAGTCTTTGAAATGAGTTGAAATATTTAACGTGTTTTTATTTAGTTTCATAATAGATAACGTAATGAATTAATGTTAATTAAAATCATTGAACGCACATTCATGTTGCTATATATATAAAACACCATTCTTTTTTAAATGTTTTAAGTATCATAAATGTCTACGGTCAATTGACGGATATTTTTCATTTTAACAAGCATACTGAAAAGTTAACGAACACGTTTTACTTTCACCTACACACTGTCATATGCAGTACTTACAGAATAATTACGAGAGATTAAACTGTAAACTTTCATGTTTCTGTCTCAAACATAGCTTCGGATGTTAAAGCGTATTGTGAAAACTCAAGTACAAACAGTCAACTACAAACGAATAATTAGCATAGAAATTCGGAATATTTTATTGTTAGCGACGTAGCGTTATTATAAATGTTTAACTAATTTTCTAGAACACATTTAGTATAAAGTTAAAGCCAGCTGGATTACACTATTCTTTGTTGCAGGATTTAGATTCCTTTAACAAAATAAAACGGAGAGGAAACCTTTATTTTTCATTAGCATGAAATATTCTATATTGAATCCATACTATGAAATTTTCTAATCGCAACAGGTAATAAACATTTCTTTCTCATCACTTCGATATTAGAATATTTTAATCGTATTTTTTGCAAGACACTTACATATATACGGCGTACATCAATTGGCAGATTTCGTATTTTGGGAGATGCAACACCATCACCTAAATTCTCTTGACTTGCTTGTATGGGGTTATCTCAAACGTAAAGTATATTCGGGTCCATCCGTTTATTGGAAGACTTGGAAGACTTGGAAGACTTGGAAGAACAAATTAAACTACATTTTTCAAACATAAACAGCGACCACTTTAACCTCGTTACGAACGAATAAAGAGACGATCTATGTGAAGCGTTTACTATATGTATAAAGGCAGGACACTCAAACATCATCTTTAATAAAGTAAAATAAAGTAAGTACGTGACTCTGTTGTTAAATATTATAATAAATAATACTTACATATGAGTAAGAAGAGTATGTAAATGCATTTTAGAAAAATGTGCCCTAAATTTTTCGTGTGCGTATTTGCACTTACGAAACAAGCAAAGTCGTAGGAAGATATTACCATACCTTTCAACCTTTGCTTAAACAATCATTTTCTGTCTCTTATCAAATTCAAGATGTAATTCGTCTCAGTTGCGTGACGCATCCTGTATATAAATCAGCAACTAAATGAGTTTCACTGTATTGTTTTTAAATTTATTAATTTCTTATTACCATACCTACGATGTATCTTGTTATCTATTTTATAGTAACGGAGTTTTCAACTCAACTATTTGACGCAATAGGTTTCCTTATATTTTCATGGTTTAAAGTATCATTGGAGGATAATAAGTACTACAATAACCTAACATGGCACAACGTTTACAGCTTACAAGTCCTTTGTAATATTGCAGACTAAGTTTTTAGATGTTAAAAAAAGCCTATTTTCACGCTAATTTTGTTATCCAGGCAAAATATGAGAAATACGCATTATACGTAAAATAAGTATTATCGTGGCCTATTATTATTTAACGTCTATTAAAATTTCACTAAAAGTTAGCACAAACTCTTCCAGTTTTACATTAGTAACAAGGCATAAAGAGAAAGAAAATCGCAATAAGATGTCGTCCAAGATACCCGCATTATTTTAAAATGAACTTTGAAGAAATATATTACGTTGTGGATCTTGAGTTACGTCTGTACGTATTAGGTAACGATAGATCATACGGAGTTGATTCGAATCCTACGTATTTGTTATTTTTCTGATGGAGAAATCTACCAGTTTGCGGATCTGTTTTGAAATATATTACCCTTCTAATACCAAATGGGTCGATGTAACCAAAAGAACCGACATTTGCTCCACTTGAATCTTGTTCCTCTTCGTGATACTGCCTTTTCAAATAATATTGGAATCCGTTAGCAGTGTTGTATGTTCCATCGAATTGAGGAAATGCCGTTGGATTACTTCGTGATGTAGCTGTTGGTAACTGAAAGCTTGGTTTCAGATGTTCATTTCGAGCAACAGGAAAATTCTGATAGGTATTTCGAGAATAGTTGTTCAAATTGCCAAGATCAGACGAAGAACTTGCTCGATTTGGATTGTAGTAGTAATTGTTAGAATTCGATACAGCAGAAGAATAATCAGCTTCAGGTTTAATAGTGGTGCTGGCATAATAATCTGAATTTATATCGTTGCCAACTAAAGGAACAACGTGTTCTCTTTCTGGTTGTCTGAAAAAAGACATTAACTGACATTAGTTTTTACGGTCGATTAATTTTGCAATTAAACGTTTTAACTTTGATCGCACGTTTGATAACATTATAGAGTGAAATTAAACAATGTGACAAATTAAAGTCAACATTTTCCATGACAAAAAAGTTGAAAGCCTAATTTGAAACATGTTCACAAGGTAACTGAACAAAGCTATTACAGTTGGGTCGAGTTTAGGATTGAAAGTTGACCACGTAAGACAATCCTATAGGAATACAAATCGACGGTAGACGCATATTTAACGATCCCCATTTAACGGCAAATATAAACCGAGTTAATAAAGAGCTTATTATTCCATTCTTTGTATAATATTAATAGCTATTAATATCTATTTGATCAATGAAATAGCATTTTCTGACTATCGCTGAAACACTGTCGTACTATACATAAAACATTATAGTTAATAACTATATGCCGGTAACTGCGCATAAAATTTTAATGGGCCAGAAATAGTGGAAAAGTTTTAGCTCCGGTAGGCGAGTATTCAAACGAGGCCTTAGAACGACGCGATAAAAATGCAAGATAATATCGGGGGCATATGCGTAGAAGAAATCTTTGTTACATTCAAATACGGATCTTTTCTACCGATTTTCTACCGATTTTCTACCGATTTTCTACTTCTATTCTAGTGGCTAAATACGGAATTTCAAAGAACGAAAAAAGAAAGGGAATCCGAGAAGAAGTTAAAGAATTGTTAATAACGGCGGCAGATAGAGACAGGGCTCTTCAGGCAGATATGGATACAGAATTTTAGAAAGTTATAGGCATGGAAAGTTATAGACAGTTTCAAAAAGAAGATGACATACTTTTTATGTGATTTCTATAAGTAGTAGATCGTCCTTTAATATCATTTCGCTGGTCTCGAAATTGGGTACGTGTCGTATTTGGTGTACTAAATGTTAACAAAATACATATCGGAGATGAAAGGAAAACCGGAGCCTTTCCTTTGAAATTTTGCGAAAATCCTCTAATGCTTTAGCCTAGATTCTATCATAGCCGTAATTAAGCAATTGTTGTCGTTCAATCCGATTGTAATTGTTGAGATTGGGCTCGAGGTGACACACAACTGGTCGCCGAACGTAGCCACGATCACGGGATGGACGTTTTGCCTGACGGAGGTGTGGAGTGGTTGTATGATTCTCCCTAGAAATGTGGTTGTGGCGGCATACGGCCTCGAGAACGGGCCTAGCCGCGTGTGATTTTGCCTCGGAAAAATTCAGGAAAACTACTATTCGATCTCGATGATAGGCATTCTTACAGCAGAATGACAGCGTTCTTCGGTGAAAACGCGATTTCTTGAAAATCAATGAAGGAAAAGTCGATGTCTATTTGCACCGAAATAAATAAATAATGACCGATTACGTAGCTTTAGCGGACATCGTAAAGGAGCAGAGACTCTATTCGCGAGTATGTCTATTATTCTCTTCTTGAAATAAAATAACGCCTAATTATTTTATAATAGTTGTAGGACAAACCAAAAGATTTAGTTTAATTAAACGTAAAATTCTTTAAATACATATATTTACATAATGCTCAAACTTGATTTGGGCATGTATATTATCCGTTGTAAGCATTAAATTTTTCTTTTCATTTCATTTCAGTTCAGAGTTTTATCATTTTAATCGTTTTACTTAAAAATTTTGTTATTTTATGCATAAAGACTTGTATGCAGTGATTCTAGTAAAATTGTACGTTTTCATAGCCATGCTATGTTTTTAAACTTGTATTCTGGCTAGAACTATACATTATAAAGTAGTAATACTACCTGAAAGGATTTGGTGGACGTGCTGGTTGTACAAGAATTCCAGTTTGAGGAGGCACTCTTTTTGCTTCCGTTACAGCATCGTAAATAGGTCTGTTTTTACCCACATAAATCATTTTCGACCTAATGCAAACATAAAAATTTTCATATAATTAATTAAATATTTTGATCAATTCGCATTGGAATGAGCTCGAATAGGATTGGATGGAATAGAATGGAATTAAATTGAATAAATTCAATTATACATATATTAGATTTTGGGAGTTTCTCGTCTCTTTTATTAAAAACGTGATATTGTTTAATTATGTAAAGTATTTTATTTCATTTTTTAAGTTATTATGAATACAATAAATAACTGTGTCGTCCAGAAAGCCTTAGAAGCCTGTAGAAGAATAAAACTGTCATCTTTTCGTTGTCTCTTTCTTCTTATTGTTCTAAATGACCACATCCATAAATCATTGCGAATTTCAAACCACTAACGTAAGCGTAGACTCACAATGTTAATTATTAATATGTATATTGAAAAAAAATGTTCACTAGACACAGCTTGGTGAGATTCTTTCGATGAACACATCTAAATTCGACTTCGTCATCAATCTTAATTAAAAGAATTAGTTTGAATTTCATATTGTTTTAATTTGAAATTTCTTCGGTATTCATAATTGATTTAATGAGTATAAATAATATATTAGATATAGTATATAATATATAGTATTGATTTAATAAGTATAATAATCGTTATTGAATAAGTATCTTTAATAAAGTTGGGAATCACATGTTATTCGACTATTGAGATCGTATCCAATGTCAGCGTGTGCCACAACGTAGAAATATTACAAGAACATTGGGTGGAGGCTAGAACAAGTATGCAGAATACTTGTTTCTCTTACGCGTATGTAATCTCAAATAGGTTTTTAGCCACGGATGATATCTTGAGTTTGCTCTGCATTTATAGAGTCCTTGGTAGAAACATCAACATACTGCACTATGTGTAAACTTTGTTAAAATGATGGACGTGAAAACTTCTTATAGATCAGAACAGGTGATGGTACACGAAGTTTTGTTTTATGAACTTAGCAGGAAGTTAAATTACGAGATGCTACATATAAAAAAGCACAAAGAGTGGGTTGCATCGTGTCAGTGAGGGTAAAAGTCTCACCCACTCACGTATCACCCCGCGAGTCAACTGAAACGATTGGATTAATCCGCAAGACACGCGATATGCGAAGCTTAAGATTATATGTAAATATAATCTCAATAGAACAACAACGATGGCTTGTCCTAATGAAGATACGTTACACGCCTCAAAGTCTATATATGCGAATACATCAGCAAGGAAAGCGATCAAGCCACTTTCAGCATTAGTGCTTAAAATGAAGCGGAGAATACTATCGTTTAGCATCCACGAGAAGTCGCCTACCATTATGCACTTGACTGTCTACTTTGAGAATGGACAGCTTGTTCAATTTACCGGCGACAATGCTGCCGATATCGCAGCACATTCGAGAGATACTACATTGGTGGCATTTTTTAAGCTGTATGTCGTTGGCCATTTTGCCAAAACGCCACTCTGCAACGAGATATCTTCCTATTATACTTAAAATTAAAATATGTTTTAACGTCGTAAGCAAGAAAAACGCAGTCAGTCACGTGTACACCGCCCACCCCAACAACACGAATGCTACTGTCTACGAATGTTACTCCACGTCGTTAAAAGTCCTACGTCCTTTGAAAATCTGTAAATCGTGTGATGCGCCCATTTCTTCAGCCGGCCTGTAAAACGTTCGTTCTGTTAGAAAACTATTCCCATTGGGACAAGACTCTCATAGAAGCGATCCTCGCAAGCTCTGCTTCGAACGTTGGATTTTTATTTTCTGTGATATTAGCATTTTGTCAAATATCTGATCTACTATTTTTGTCGATGAAGCACAGAGATAGCCTTACACCGCATCCGTACCAAGCATTCATTGCCAGACTTGGAATTCAACGACATGATTTTCATCTTAGCCCTTACTGAAATTGATAAAATCGTACAGTCGATATTAGGGAAGAGCGAGAGAACCCTAAGCCTTCTTTTGTCGAACAGTGCACTCGATCTTATAATGAACAGGAGATATTTGCGACTAGATTAAACCTAAATGACGATCAAAAATTGCATATAATGCGATTCTTACCAGTGCCCGAAACGAAACGTTCTTTGGACGCACCTGATAGAACAAGAAAAACTTTCATGATCAATTTGCCGTTTAACAATCTACGCTTCGAAGGTCGAATTGCGCTTGCAGTTGCCTCAGCTGGGATAATTGCAACGTTGTTAGCACGCAATGTCTAAATTATCATCGAATATATGTTGAGATGAAAACGCCGTGTGCAACATTTCAAAGCAAAGCGTTAAATCCAAGATTCTTTTATCATGTTCTGTCATTCTGTGGGACGAAAGTTGAATGTCTCGTAAAAGTGGAATAGAAACTTTTGGTAGAACTTTCAAGGACATTGATAATAATAACAGAGAGATGCTAGAAGACTTGGTAAACCTTGCCCGTAATATTCAAAGGTACGTGAGCTGAGTCAACGCATGTCTTAAAAGATCTTATGCGTGCTCCTCGATCGAGGAGCTTTCTCTTACCATAAACGTCTGTATGGAAGGTTTTGCGAACTATAACGGAAAGGTTCCACTCGATAACCCACTTTTCTAATATTTTTTGTAATATGGCCAAGAGCACGAATGAATTATTCCGACTCTTCTTTTAACACATATCATTTCCGGTTTCAAGAGCGAGCAATATTAGCTCCAACAAAATAAATCGGCAAACAAACAGTATCAACGATTTCATTTTAAATAACGTTGATGCTTCTTCTCAGATTTATATCTCGATCGATATAGTAGTGGATTATCGCGTAAAGTCTCTTCATTCATTAAATTCATTAAATTCTATCTAATTCCAATTTATTCTTTAAAGTTGAACATGGTAATAGATGGTAGCAAAGTAAATCCATCAAAACGATACGATGGAACACGATGTAAATACACAATGTGAATGTAAGTATAGTATAATAGAGACGACAGTTTTGACAGATTGCTGCTGGAGCAAAAATCATGATACGTCGGATACCAATGACTTCATCGGATCTAACATTCTAATGTAAACGGTGGCAGTTCCTTATTAGACTTTGTTACGCTATGACTATTAATAAGACACAAGGTCAAACATTCAAAGGTGGCAGATATATGTACGTATCCTGTCCCCATGTAAGTTCCGATAACAACCTGTACTCGCTTGTTCCGAGTGACAACACTATTAACATAGTGTAAGAAGGCACTGGGTTAGATGTGAATGAAACGTGCCAACGACTACTTTTATATAAAATTAAGCCCATTATCGTATTGCGGGGAGTAATAGAAAAATTCCAACGAGATTTACTATTTACATACGTAACATAATATACGTATGTTTAGAGACGCAAGTTTTATAATTATATGCGTTACCTGAGAATTCGAAATCCGTTATCGTCAGCTATGTAATCTTTAAGTCGTAAATATCCAAGAGGGTCTAGCCAGCCTTCTGTGCCGATAACTGTACCATCCAATAATCTTTTCTCCTTCCTGTATTGTCCATTTAATGTTTGGAAACGAAAGTACCTTTCAGGTCCTTCGTCGGTTTGAATATGATATTGCGTATTTGGATCAACGTTCCAACCACTTTTTTCAGCTTCTATTTCACTCGTAGACAAACACAAGATGGAAACCTGAAACGATCGAAAAATAACAATTGTTTTCCAGTAAATTGTAAATTTTATTTTATGCTATGTCGGTAAGTAAACAGAGAAATACAATAAGGTGACACCTCTTATATGAAGAATATAAGAAACTTGTATAAGATGATTTCAATATTTTCAAGGTTTTATTAGAAAATGAAAAATACAGCGTTTTATTCTTCATCGGGATCATAAAGCGAGTGATGAATCGTTTAATCGTTAATCGTTTAATAAACAATCTGACGCACTGTTTGAACAAAAATTTAAGATATAATTGTAATTTGAGTCTACAAAATACAACAATGAATCAGGATTAATAAATTCAAAAGGTGCTTAAAGTATCTTCTCTATCACATTTGGGATACATTTCGTTTACTGTGTAATTTATATAGTATTCTGAACAGTTTGGAAATTAGTGTTCATCATGAGCTTGAATGTTCTTCGAGTTAACACCATAAATATTGATTAAAAATATGGTACCTCGATTGCATACAGTCAACATCATTGTCGATATTCCTATTATTTGCTGATATTGATTTAATTTAATTGTTTAATTTCGACTTTAGCGTTTTGTATCTAATTTGCAACTAAACGACTCTGTATTACGAGAGCCTGCAGGGTAGGATTACTTAATTAATAACGCGAAGTAATAACATATTTAATTGTATTTTAATTTATGTAGCATTAATATATGACGCAGATATAATGTTCAGATTGACACAGTAGAATTTTATTCGTGTCGTTTTGAGTGTGCATTATTTGCGATTATGTTATTGTTGTTGGCGCGTTGATCACGTCGCAGGAAGAAAAATTTCAACGTATTTCAGCGCAGAACTGTGGCGCTTAGTGACCAAACCAGTAGACGATCGTGAACAATCCTGCAATATGAATCAATCCTTCGATATGAATTGCACGTGATTAATAATATTCTCAATGCTGTGTGATCATCTTTAAAATGGTTAGAAATAGAAAGAAACGTTGTGTTGGAAAAAAGAAGTATATTCTGGAATTTATTCTACACATTTTTATGCACCCGAGTATCAGATATTTTTCAAATTGCCATTCGCTGCAAAAAGATACTAAGATTTTGATTGTATTAATCGATAACCAGTAGCGATAATAATTCCATTCTTTAAAAAATGGTATTAAAATATCTATTTGCATCTAGTTTTGATTGTAATGTAACATGGGAAATTGTACTCAATTCTATTTCTATCGATACAAAATAACAGTATTCAAGAGTTTAGTCTGAGATATACATATATAAAATACTTGTTTTTCTCATTTTTAATAAAAGCTTACAAATTTTGTATTACATGTCGTTACTTTAAAACAGCAAAGAAGTTCAATGTCATAATACGAAAAGAGTAACTGAAAAATAAAAGAATCCAAGAATCCTATAAGCAGTATTGCGAATCGATATATTGATATAAATAGTAGACAAATGAAAGATGATAGAATTGTCTATAGGGACTAGAGAGTTAAAGTTATTAATTTACAAATTATTGTAGTTTGAAATTTGCAAAGTTATTTCAATGTTTACGCTATAATAAGTATGCGAATCATCCGCTGGTGTAATCTAATCACCTTTCTTCGTGTTGCATAACTTATATTTCGTTTGTATTTGTAACAAAACACGTTGGTAGAAATCTACATATTTAAAAGCAAACTTACCTTGAATGAACAAGATATGTAAGAAATATTACAAATTCGAAGAATATGGATAATGTATATATGTTTTGTTTGTGCAAAACAAAAGGCAAAGAGGTTAGTGTTTATATAGATTAGGTAGATATATAGGTTTATAGCGTTTACAGCAAATTAGCTTATGTAAACGAAGGTTATCTGAAAGTCATATCTTTCGAGATTTTACTAATAACACAACTGTTTTAAACAGAATGATTTATTTGTTGCTCCTAAAAAGATAAGATCAAAACGTATCTACTCATGCCCCACGCCACAACCCTCAAATGACTTGGATCGAAAATTTTTTTTTTATTTGGTAGTTTATTTACAATCAATTCTGCTAGAGAATTTTAAGTAACTTCATTTGACGTGGTACAGTAACTTGGATTATAATAATTTATATTACGATTGATTCTAGTTGAATTTAATGCTTCAATTTAAAGGGTATTTTCTTTTTAGTCTGCGGGTCTGATCCGTCGTGTCAAGTAGTTGGGTGACTAATGGGTTGCGGTGGTTGTTGACTCTTGTGTTATATCTGCTTTTCAACTTGTGTATTTCTTCTTTGACTGTGGGTATCTTGAGGTCGCGGTGGATTGTTTCGCATACCAAGGTGCGTTTATTAAGGATCTTAGTGTTTTTTATTGGAATCGTCAAAGAATTTCCATGTTGGAGTTACTCCCGGTTCTCCATAGTTGGATCCCATAGGTCCAAACAGGTCTTAGTATGGCTTTATATAGCATTATTTTGCTCTGTGTGCATACGAAAATATAATACATAAATTTGACGGATGTTGTGTGATGCTGCAGTCTAACGGATTAGGGTAATATTTGAATACGTATCAACTGGCAACTATGAATTACTTTTATACATCGATATTGAGACCTTTAATAATGTAGAAATATATTCAACAATGGTGAGTTTACCAATACGTAATTGAGAAAAGATATTTAATTTGAGGAAGTATTACTTATACCAACATGACGCAATAACGTGATCTACAGATTCTAAATTTTGTATTTAGATAATCTATCTTAGATTTTAAAAAAGTCGGACAAATCAAAGTAACGTACATTTATGTTAAAAAGCTATCATTGCTTTATTCTTTCCCAACATGATGGAATTTACACATATTTACAAACACTTCAAAATTAACGTATTCCTCTTTCTTTTTTATGACACACGTATAACGGTTGGATTTGTTTCAAATTCACTATAAGATTGGTACAAATAAGTACGTATACGCATGATTCCACTTATAAGAAGTAAATGTTTGTAACATATTTTGATATAAAAATTCTAATATTTTTTTTTATGATTAAAAATATATAGGGATACACAAAGTATCTTTTGCATTGATTTTGCTATTATATAAAAGTTGGCATATTTACCCTAAGAATAAATGTACAATTCATTAAAATCATTTGCTTTTTTACATAGCCTATGGCTGTTTCAGAAATAACATTTTCGCAATTTTCTATTCAAAAGACCAATAAATCAGACATAATCGTTACATTGTATTGCGCTATAAAAGAACTGTTTCTTTCCGATAATTTTCATGGCACGCTAATGTTTATCGTTACTTTTACTCTATCATTATTTTTTACTCTTCTCGAATATCAGAGTATATAATTTTGCTGAATAAGCGCTCTGCATAATTCTCAAAATTACAATTTTATCAGTACATATTATTATTAAGAAAATATGGAAGCTGCAAGTAGCAATTAAGTGACATTATAACCATGGTATTATTCCAGTATTTAGTTATACCTTTGTAACTGCTCTATTATGTTTCGATTGAATGACTATTGGTTTCTTATTCGTTATGTCGCGTTCACACTGTTGTTTGCGACCTGTTATGAACAGCTGTGTGGATACGATATTAGAGTGTGCAATATCATGTTGCGAAAGGATTATAATGAGATCTGCATATGCAGTGTAATATAATCGAAAGTAAAACAATTACAAAAGCTATAGTAGCTGAAATTGTTATATATATAGTTTACAAAATTACTCTAACCATTACGAGATTCGAGATAAAATAGGGAATCATAATTTGTTCTCAATAATAAGAAAACATGTTTCAAATCAAGAATTTCAAGTCAATTTATAACATTATTTTGGTGATGACGGTAACAAGATGCTTCAGGGATAACACTTTTTTTGATTGAACAATATATTCTGTCGTTCGAAAAATAAATATAATAATATATCAATCATAATTTATAATAAAAGACCATGTCTTTGTATAAATATGTGAATGCGCATTGTCGACCAAGCAAAGTGTTGTATATTTATTTATTGTGAATTATTAGAGATGGAAATAAATTTTCATTTCTCCGACGACATGCACAAGTTAAATTGTGGCACGACGTTTCGCAGTCTTCTCTTCTTTGAAAACACATAATGTCGATTTGAATAACTCGTTTTCGTATTTTGTATCTTGCCTTATCGTATTCTTACAAGATTAGGAGAAGCCTACCTCTGTTATTATAAAACTGAAATATAATAAAATATAGTTACACTAAAAGAATGATTTTTATGCTTGAGTTTAGATGTCGCTATAAGATACGATTGATTAAAATTGTAATTTACTTTCAGTGGGATGGAAGATATTTTTAATATATAAACATTATGAGACAAATGTGAACATGTCAATTATATTCGATTCTTTTTGTAATGTACTTCTAGAAATATACTTTTAACAGCAAAATGATCTTTAGTGTCGTATACACAGATTGTTAATGATAAAACAAGACAGTACAAAGAATAGTGAGATCTGCAGTATTGGGGGCAACGGAAGCAAGGGAAAGGTGACGGAGAAAATAACTGACAGGGATCGTACAGACAATGCTTTAGTAACAGTAATTTAGCGGTTTCAACGCTTGCTTTCGGTGCCACTATAAGATATGATTGGTTAAAATTGTAATTTGTTCTCAGTGGAACGGAATATACATCCATTTATAATAAGAAAAATTGGTAGTTTATACACATTTAGTATCTGTCAAAAGTTTGAGATCAAGTCATATCGGCGAAACATCGGTGAAACGGTATATTTGATGGGCCTAATTAAGAAAAAATACGAAATACGAATTGGCGCCATGAATCTATTAAGAGAATTAGTAACGCGTTTACTGAAACAAGACGAAATATAAATGAGTTGCACAGAGTAATAAATTCTACTTTCAATCGCTGTCAATCTTGTATTGTCAAAGGCAATGAATATTTTCAGATACTGGTGACAACGTATCAGTTACCTCTGGAAGTGCTAAGAATGTTACGCTATCTTTCACGATCTTAGACAATAAACATGGCTCATATATGCAAGTAGACTAGAGAAAAATATATATTGTTGATTTGTTGCTACATTGTATCGCAGAAACCGCAAGTCCGTTACTATTCCCATCGTGTTTCGTGTTTCGTGTTTCGTGTTTCGTGTTTCGTGTTTCGTGTTTCGTGTTTTTGTCATAAAGTTTATTTTCTAATAAGGTTTTAAATAATCTGCTTTACGTTTTTTTAATTCCTTTGCCCCACAGAGTATATCAACAAAGTGTTGCCGTTAAAATCTAGGACACTCTTGATTTCAACTATTTATTAACGAAGCTCTTCTTAATTTTTCAATATCATATAACCAAACGCTTTTACATCTACTGTATGCAATTTGTAAATTTATAAAACTTTATAAATAATATATACTTTGTACGTTTTGCAAGCATTGCTTAGGAATTTAAACATATGAAAATTAATATTTAGATTAAACGAATTAATGGATTAATTTTCGAAAAAAATATGACTAATAATTTCGAAGAGAGAATTTTCTTTACGTTAGAATATACGTTACTTGCTAATAGTATTCATTGTGTATTATTGGACGTTGTATGTACGTAATTAGATCAATTTTAGTTCTATAGTGAAATGTGTGTCACAGCAATAATCCTATTCATTAATAAAATTGACATTCATCGAGAGTCCATTCGTTTTCCATATTCAATTACGACCTTCGCAATTTCAACTTGACATGCATAACACGTTGCATTAATTATTAGTGCATTTTACTCAACAACGTTTTACCATACGTCTTAAGAATATAAGCGCGCCAAGTTGTCTCTTTTATACGTTACATACCAAATATGTGTAACTTTTAATACCAAATTAATATTTTATTATGTCTATTTTATCGGAAAATACAAAAATATTAGGTATTATAATTGCAAATATTTATATGTTTATTTGCGTTTTCAATTACATTATTGTATTACTCAATTTTGTTAAATATTATCGTGATATAAATTTTTATAAATATATTTTCTTACACAACCGGTATAAATATCTTTTTTTTTTTTTAATTTTAATTAAAGATTAAGGAAAAAATCTGTCGATATATTAAACGTTTCAATTGCAAGGAATTAAAAATAAAATATAAGAAACATTGGGGAACATGTTTCCCAAAATTCATGACTTTCAAATTGTAAACACTATATATAAGAGACGACATGTTATAATAGGACGAGAAGAAATATTATTGCAAACACTATAATTACTATTGTGTATTAAAATAACGAGTAATAGTTGATGCATGTAATATAATATTTAGAGGCTCAAGTTCAAAAGTGATTTTACTTATTCGCGATTTATATAAAACGGGAGAAATGTACAGATTTTTAGTTTTATAATGTTAAGGAACGATAATACTTGTAAATTACAAGAAACTCTAAACGTTAGGAAAGAAGATATATATGTACGTAGATATACATACATATATCTCGCATACACAGGAGGCCACGTTTATCTCTGCCACCCTCAATTTGTAATAACTCTCCTATCTGTCACGATGCAAAAAATTATTTCGAGAGAGAGTTATTGTATTTCAGGGGAGGAATTAAGCTCTGAAGGTAAAGAACGACCCATTTTTTTCGTTTACCATTAAAAATATCAGAGCAAAACGTATGCAACCATGCCCCATAACATTGAAATGACGAAAATTTCTTTCATTTTGTTTCAGTAATTCATCTTCCTTGAACTTGTACCTCAATGAATTGCTTGCGGAATTATTGGCCCAAATTATTTCAAATGATACGGTATGGGACATCCTATTTAATGGTAAACAAAAAGTAGGCCATATCGTTTAAATGACATTACTGCTAGTAAAATCTCAGCAAAAATGACCTTGAAATGACATTCATTCTAATTTTCCTTCTGAAATGCATGTACAATAACTTTCTCTCGAAACATTTTTCTGTATCGTGACAAATAAAAGAGCAATTAAGGTTGGCAGAGTTAGGTGAGATCTCCTGTACATGTATATGTATTTATAATGTCCTTTCTTCCTTCCTAGCCAGTTTTTCACGGTCTATAAACACATGTATGTTCAACCAAACTCTGTTTACATGGGAGCGAATGTTGTGTGAAGACTTGTGTTATGTAGATAATATTGGGTAATTAAGAGTGGGAATTTATGTCATACATGACAATATGTAATATGTATTAATATAATTAGAATAAGATTATTATAATCGTAAGATATCTTAACATTTGCTCGATGATAATATACCATAGTAGTAAAAATGAAGCACTATGTAATAGTACATTAGAATAGTGGATTAGAACGCGGAATTAATTAGCTGATGTTTCATTCTTAAACGCATTTAGATTTATCAATTGTGCAAACAAGAATAACAACCGATGTGCATATGTGAAAAAACACATAAAGATTTGTAGATAATTAAGGTATTTAAAAATTAATCAAATTCCAGTTAAAAGTATATCGAAAGGTAATTTGTTTTAAGTAGAATATTTATATAAATACGAGGGTTTCTATCATACGTATATGTATTAGAAACAGCGCATTTTCACCGCTTTTGTTATTAAATATGTTCTAATTATACAATGGCTGTTTCTATTTTTTTGCATGTATTTTGGATACAGGATCAGTCTAGCAACTGGGCGTATATGCTGGCCATATATGTTCCTATCGCAAATACAAAAAAATGTAAAAGAGAATTTTGCATTGTTTATCGGGTTCTACCGCAGCGTATTCTTTCAGAACTTCACCGATGCGGTTGCAAAGAGCAATTGCATTTTATTAGATGGAACCCTGTGATTTTTTTGCCTTAACTGATTCTTCTTGACAATCTGAATAAACAAGTATTAGAATACAATTTCAAAAAAGTTAATATTTTGTCAGATATGTCGAATTTTATACAATGTTCATCGATAATTGAAGTGTCACGTCGCGTCGTTGTTTATGTTTACTAACAGTGATATTAATAAGAATTCTCGTGTCATTTATGACGCCTCGTGTTCAGACTTATCTAGACTTACCATCTTATTCAGTTATTAACTAGTGCAATATTGAAAGTTATGTCAGATCGCGTCAGTGTACAGTCGCAAAGATAGGTTTTGCAAGTAACGAGAAAGTGGATGTGTTTATTGTTCTCATCGAGCGCGATAAAAATCCAAAGATCATCGTCGCGAATACGCCAATCGTGTACAACTGCGGCGAACATATTTTAGGAGAAGAGAACACAATTGAAAAAAGTATGGTACGTTTGAGCAAAGAAGGAAAGATTATACACAGCCTAGTTGTAGGTACAAAATGAGAAAAAGCGATAAAAATGATTTCACACCCAAGAACAGACGCCTTGGACACCACGTTTAAACTTAAATCTTCTTCGGGGACTTATTCTTGTGGGACTATTTAAAAAATAGGAAGAGAACGAATTAAAGGAACTGTTTAAGTATGAGTGCTGATCAATATAAGGGAAAATATAAGAAAAAGGAGTGAAAAAATCTTTAAAGTGCAATGATTAGATATTTTTGAAAGATAGATAAAAGTTATATGTTTCGAAGAGTATTAAATGTCTTTTTGTAAAAAATCGCACTGCACGGTTATAGAGCTTGATAAACAGTGCAAAATTCTCCTTTACAGTTTTCCCTGACTGCAATCAAAGAAACAGTTAAGTCCAGTTCAGTTACCGGACTCGTTCTGCATTTTAAATACACTCTTTATAAAGAAACGCTGCTCATTTTTCAACATTTTCTGTTGGTCAGAAATAAAGATTTCGAATAATTGTTTTAATTGTATTAAACTATCCACTATAGTATATGTGCTATTAAACTGTACTGTAAAAGTTTGTTACGCGTACCTGATACATTAATTAGGCTACGAATACGAAATTGTATTTATGTCTTTCCTACGTGTTTTAATGTGAATAGTGCAGCCAAGAGACGCATTTGAGACGTGTTATATCTAAGGCAATTAATTACAAAAGTCTCAGAATGCGGCTTACCGTTAACAGGTTCAGGCAGCTCAATATCCAAAAAAGCATAGTCGTTGCAATGATTATAAAACTACAGTAGAATTATATCACCATGCTGTTCTTTTTTCTTCCCCTTCTTTCTCTGTTTCTTCTTCTTTTTTATAAATCACGTATAAAATTGTTCAAAGCTAATGGATATTTCGTCGTCTAACGATACTTTTTGAAAGATTGTACGTTCTCAGAATTCAGTAAAGAAAAGTGAAATGACACAAGACTCTACTATTTTTGACCAAAACATATAAAGTATTTCATAGCACATCTTTTCTTTGATACATAAAACTTACAAGAAACGGACATTTGATTTAAAACGTAAAGCGTTAAAATTTAAACAACATTTTCATTTTCCTTGCAGTGCAAAAATTAAAATGGAATTTTAATACATTTTTTATCTGAATTTTCTTGAATATATCTTCTACTTTAAATAGCTTGTGCGATCTATTCAGACGGTATTTTATTATTTGTAAATGAATTTATAGATAAAAGTGAAAATAAAGTGGAAAAAGGAAATCGATATATGTGTACCACAGTGAATCATCCGCACCGATTTGAACGAAGTGAGCGGAGCAGACGCGATACGGGGACTGAGACGATGTGGATGCTTTGTATTTTCAAAGCTATCGCCGACCATTCTATGGATCTCCACTCTTTCCTTTACCGTCATTCCCCTACTCTTTCAAGGAACTGACGCGGTTTTTCCCGCATAAAATCATTTTCATCTCATATTCTATTTAAGCACAATAGCTAATTTCTTTTTTTTTTTTTTTCATTTTATATTTGTTACTTTTAACGAAGCAGCAAAAAGATATTGTCATGTTTCGTATGATCGAATGTTGATTCAGTGCTTTTGTATTTCTTTATATCTCATATCGTTTCTTTAAAATTTAGGATTTTTGAAAATTATAACCATTTTATAAGTTATGTTCGATATTTCGAATTTCGAAATACGTAGTTAATATAATTAATAAATACCTCGATTTCATATTACATTGTAGATTTGTAAGTACCGTAATGGCCACGTAACGTTGTTCACATTTTTGAATAACTAATTTTCTATCCGTAAGTTGTTAAATTGTAGGAAATTGAAGATCATATTACGTACTTGTTATTACCCTGACACTGAATGACTCATTGTTCGTATCACAAGTGTAAATCGATCAATGTATTTGTTCTCTTACGTGTTAATTTATATTGTTCAACTATATATTGTATTGTGTAGCATGCGTTATATTACCTTCGTATTCATCTGTAATGTTCATTATAATATAAAGCGTCTATCAAGGTTTAATTCGCTATTATAAATTACTATTACGCGGTCTGTATGTATTCTCGCAACTGTATAGAAACTCAAGTTTTAGATTATAATTTTGTATTTGATGAGGACAAAAAGTAATTGTACGATGTACAACTATGTATGTTGAAACGATATAGTTACGTGCATCCAGGTATTACATTATATGATTGATTTAATAGCATTGCGTTTAGTTTAGTCAGGGACAGATGAAGTACTATAAATATTACTGTGCAGGAAGTTCGGATTGCTGTTGAATAAAGATCGATCACGACGTGTATAATCATCGATCAATAGACAAGCCTACCTGACATAGGTAAATAGTACTTGTACTAATATTACATTTGATTTGAAAGATAAAATGACAGTATGGTCAAGTGCAGAGCTGTACATGAACAAATAACGTTAGAATCTCGTAATTACACGATACGGTACACATGCGACGAATCAACTCCTACTGATCCTTTATTTTAAGAAAGTTCATTGCCAATGAACACATTAATGAATTTATCGCAGAAAATTTCATCTTTAAAATTGTAAATTTTCGATAATAAAACGAATAATGTACAGTTTGTTAAATTTATGTACAACGAAAGAAAAGGATTCTTTCGTTTATAAAATTTCCAATAATGAAAGTCGAACAAGGTTATCAGAGCTACATGCAGGAAAGCCCAATTTATCTTTTTATAGCGATCAATTGGTCGAGTTTCACGATCATATTTTCTCCTTCGTTTGCATCGCTTTCACTTTTACGAGTTAAGACTCTTGTACACGTTGAATTGGTGCAACTGTGTGCGTATATATGAAGCGTCATCTTTGTCAGTGAAACTTTTATACGTGTATCGTGTTAATGTTGCATATGTTCTAATTTTCTCTTTTTTTCTTCCATTTGAATTTTTGCTGCTACTATTTTTTTTTTTTTTTTTTTTTTTTTTTTTTTTTTTTTTTTTTTTTTTTTTTTTTTTTTTTTTTTTTTTTTTTTTTTTTTTTTTTTTTTTTTTTTTTTATGACAATGTATTACTTTATAGAAAGTACAACATTCTAATTAATCTGCTTTTCGTTTACAAATATTTATTAGCGAGTAATGTTAGTCGATATCAACTAGGAATCGATATCGATAGGAATTAAAAAAATTTAAAATTATCCTATATTTTATTAAAATAATTCATTTAGATAGATTCAATGATAGAAAAAATATTTCTTAAATTATGCACACATTTACTGACAAATAATCACAATACGAAAGACATGTTTTATATATAATCGAATAACTTTGATCAAATAACATATATGAAAGTCATTGTGCGCGCAACGTGTATATTCTACCTAATAACCACGGTAAATACTCATTAACAAGGGAGATGATATCTTTACGAAAAAATCATAAAATTTGCGTGATTTTAAAAGCTGTCATTTGCAGAATTTTGCATTCTTTTTGACTTGTAACATCGCGAAATTGTCTACATGAGCGAAAACAATAGCAAGTTAAAAGTATAATTTAATGTTTATTTTATAAGCAATCTCTACGCTTCTTGATTCTTGATTCTTGATTCTTGATAAAAATTATTATTATCGACATAATAATCCTGTCAAGCTTTTCACGAGGCGTGTAAGGATCAGCGATCAGTATTCTTTCTATTCTGTATGCCGTCTATTTATAAAGAAAACAAAAGACAACATTGAGAAAACTTCTCATTACCAGTAAGAATAAACAATTGCCAGGAAATAGATAGAATCAGAAACATAATCTCGCAGTCGGTCTTTGTGCGAAAATACATATTGTACATATTGTCCAAGATTTTAATATCCATCTCCATTAAAAATTTAAATTTCAGTTTGTTAACTTTGAATACTTCATAGTAGTTAAAATAAATCCAATAAAAGTTTCTTTATTTAAAACCTCGCTTTATAGAAAATCGAGTTTAAACATATTTAATCAAGAGTTAGTCCGATACACGCGTACTCGATGAATTTTCAAATTTGATTTTCTCAAAAACAAGGCATTCAATGAAAAGATTTTATTCTACGCTTTTGCCTTATTCTTCGTTATTTCCACGTAAATAGGTTTTCTGGTTGTACCACGCGTCTTGACAGATATTTTGTTCATTTTACGCATGTATGTAAGCAATCCATAGATCTCTATCTCATTACCAAAATTATGACAATCTCTGTTAAAGCTCCTCTTTTAATAATACATCAAAATTCAAATACCTGTATCGAAAATATTACTTTTTCTTTTGTTTGCTAATTCGATTTATTTCATATTTTATCAACGATTTTAAAAATAATAAAGGTAATTCTTTACGATAGATTATAAATCGCTTTAAAATCTGTATTAATCGAAATAAAGTTTAGAAAATTGTGAAAATGTGAAAAAGGTTGAACACAAGAATGAATTTTTAATTATAAGCAGACGTAAAGTAAGATACTTGCGAATAGGCAAATGGACAATTTTAATATAACGTTTACAGTTTGAAGTAATGTCAGAATCGCCCACTTAGTATATAGAGTTTAGGATGTATCATACCGTTATTTCATTGAGATCGACCGATAAAAGTATTATCTTTATACCGGCTGGATTGGAACAATTTAATTTCGATATTAAGATACACAATACTAAATCTCTAAATTTTTTATCATAATTCCAATGATATATGCATGTTCTAAAATTAATAGAGATACGCAGTGAAACAATATGTCAATAAGCTTTTACGTACTCAGTTTAATCAGGTTTAAACTATAGCATAATTTTCACAGATACAATTGCTATGATCAGCTTAAAACCGAATGTTATTTCACTCGTGTTATACAGAATGTCAACGAATTGGCGGTACAAGTCGAAAAGATCTACGTGAAAAGATAAGACTGGATTGTAGAGTGACAGATTTATTCGTACAGAGGTCCATTTTCGAGACAATCGAGTTTGGAAATCAGGTATACTTGAATATGGCCAATTCCCGACTGGACAAGAGTAAAATAGTCAATAGGAGGTTATTCTACGTGTGAAATAAGTTCTAGGCTAATTCTTAACTAAACATGTTCATACTCTACTTTCTTGAAAATGATCCCTTAAATTTTTTTTTTATTTAATATTTCAAATTCACAATTTGTCCAATTTGGACATTAGGTAGAATTTTTTAGCTGTTAGATTATCATGTGGGTAGCTACCTCCAGCGAGGTACCATCTTCGTGTTTGTTAGGTTATATCCTTTGTGTAGTTTATTTATGTAATTGTTATTGTTAGTTGCAGATGAGCGGAAATAAATCTTTTTCTTGCGTCTCTGATTTGCTCCAATTCACGAAAAAATACAAGTATTTCAATCACGTAACAGACAAGTATTTGTGAAAAATACTTTAGTATGAACACTGTATCAAAAATACGAAGAATATTTCAGCTAATAGTAAACTTATACAGCTTACTCAAACTCATATTTTTATGAACACGAATAAGGAAATTTTTTTTTATTTAATATTTCAAATTCACAATTTGTCCAATTTGGACATTAGGTAGAATTTTTTAGCTGTTAGATTATCATGTGGGTAGCTACCCCCAGCGGGGTACCATCTTCGTGTTTGTTAGGTTATATCCTTTGTAAGATCTGCTGGGTGTTTCCTTTCCAGTCTTCTTTCTATGCTTAATGTCGATCCCTTAAATGAAACAATTTTATTCCACATGCTTCGTTTATTTTCACATTTAGAATAACCTGCTGATCGTTTGCTCATATTTAGTCGATAACTAGCCATGTTCCTAAAACCTAGGATAAATATTTTTGTGACATATTTGTCACTCTAAATTTTCGACTTAGTTTTAGATTCAATTCCTTCCGGCTTGTACTACCAGCTCGGTGACACCCTGTATATCTAATTTAACGTAACTAAATAGTTAAAACTGAGAAAAAGGCAAAGTATCCAATCCATACTCACGTCGCAGTCGTTAAGCGAGAAATAACTTTTTACTTACAGTTTGCAAGAAACGTATATTAAAATTCAGGAGAGGATATTTAAATCTAAATTGGGGAAACGACAAAAACGAGTGATATTAAATCGATATTACTAAAGTAAGAAATGTATCTAACTTGAATGAATATATAAACAAACGTATATAATTTTCAGCGAAAAACATACAATTTTCCTAATAAGAATTAACGTTAACAATAGGGATAATTCAATTACAGTAGCGTTGTGTATGTTAAATATTAGTTAGAAAGAAAAATATCAGATCTGAAACTATATTTTCGTTATATTAATATCGAAACTATGATACTTAACAAATGTTTGATATGGGAAATACTTACCACAAGTAGCAATAACAGCAGCATCCTTTGTATTTTTACCGAATAGAATGGATATCAATGAAATATGTATTAAAAATGAAATATTAATCTTAGTTGTTACTGATAAAAGTATAGAAAACAATCCTCTCGAGTCTAATCACAACCACTTACTGATCCACCGCAGCCAAGTTGAAGTTGAATCACAGTTAAAGGCCTACGTAAATAAACCTACGTATCCGTACTTGGGAGAGCAGACCGGACCTACGCCTTCGCAATTCTCCTTTACGGATTACAATATGATTGTGTGTTTCACATATATTCGTATTACACCGCAATACATATACGTAGTCAAACGGTACTGTACAATAGAATTTTGTTTTATTTTGTTGACTCCAATGTCACGTCGCTTATAGAGACATTATACATTTTTACGTTACATTACATTACACTATACATTGGTATGCTCATTACGTCAAAATCTTCTGGTAGAAAAATATTATAAGGAGAAAAAACATTTATGTATAAGTTCTAAATTTATTTCTATGAAATGTGATCTATTAGTATCATTCTGTGAGAATGTCACAACTCATATGCCATATTCTCGTACTCTCGCAATTAAACATGTGACAAATGACAGTATATAAATAAATTTCTATTCTCTTCTTTTATACAAACTTTTTAAATTATTTTCTTCGATAAATGAATGGTGCATCGGATATCATGAAACGAGCAATTCTTGTAAATTTTATTTTCAAATCGGGCCTAAAAATTTCGAAGAAATGCAGCGAATCTATCGTTTGCCAGTGCGAGAAAGCGATTTAATTGGATCTCGATTATGGAAAAATTCATTTAGGGGGTTAAATACCAGATTGATTTCTGCGAACTAATAATGTATTCGTAATAAAATTAATCTAAGAGTCACATTTACAATTCGAACACAAAAGCGATTTAGGAAGCAGAAATCCGGATAATAATTTATAAACATGCAAATACAACGTCCTATTTAAGCGACGATGTTCAGGAAGAATGCTATAAGCTCAGTCCTTAATAAATATTTTATTCTATAATTATATTTTGTAATTGTTATTTGGAGAATAACTTATATGCAGAAAGATAATTATATGCAAATGTGAATTATTTCTGAATTATTTCCTCGTGATACTGATACACGTGTATTGCATATATTTTTACAATTTCAAATGATTAACAAGATAAATTAGTAAGTTTTGTCATCGTTATTTTTTGAAAGAAAAAAAACATCAATCGTTTCAATTAAAATATCTATTAACTTGCCTTCAATATTTCCACCTATCTGTCAATTAATTTATTCCATCTAAATTTTTCGTTCTTTCATTAAAGTATTCCTCCACTGCCTCTATAATCTGTGAAACAGTTTTACAAAAATTTGATCCAACGAAAAAGAATTTGGTAAAGCAGCCTAGGATGCATTTCATTATGGAACAATTTATCGATCATACTTTTTAACACCAATTTTCTCATTTTTATCCAGCGATACTATACCATTTTTCCACATATAGTTTAATGTTTACAGCATAGTACTTCAATTTAATATCTTTCCTCTTTGTTTAATTCAGATAAGGTTGTATTTGAATTTCTCTTAATTTGGCAAATGTCAGTAATATTGATATAATGAAAATTACAAAAATTTTGATTTAGTATATACGTTCGAATATTACTTAGTTTTGCAACCGGTTTGCCACGCAGGATTCAAGTGTCTCTCGTTACCAAAAGTGGATCGTTTCGTGTAACGAAACCTTAATCGAGAGAAAATCTTGTTACTTTATCCTACAGCACTATAATATTTACTTCCTACGATTGAAATATCGTTTGTTTAGTACGCAAAAAAAATGTAACTATATCGTTAAATAATGCAGTATATATGATTAGAAACAGAAATTAAAAGTAACTGTAAATTTACCATGTACGTACAATTTTGATTTCACTTTATTCTGAACGTAAGATCTTTTAAAGATTACAACAACTTTAAGATTCCAGTTTGTAACGTATAAGTATCTTTTATAGCGTCAGAATGTATTTTACAAATATAGATACCTACAATTTTCTTTTCACAACAGCATTAATTTTTCAAAGTAATAATTAATCTATATAGTGTGCGATTATAATAATATATACATACATATATATATATATATATATATATATATATATATATATATAGTGACGGATACTTTATGTTTGCCACCGTTTCTATTTCTATTTCAGTATGTGTGACATAAAATTTTGTCTTTCAACTTCAAAATTTTATATCATATTCCGTTACATCATATTATATAAGATTTACTACGTGAGTTCATTCTATTGTTAGTACATTTTATTATCATTGTATAATAGTAAATAGTAACATATAGCCTGAATGAGATTACGTCATTCTTATTCTAAGCACAGTGAGAATTCCATTGCCACGTTGAACATTGCCTTCACTTTGTCCTTGCTCGCATTTTACATTTACCTAGACCCGTGTAAATCAAGGAACCTATCACGTGTGTAGTAATTATATAATTGTATGTGTAGACACATGCCCACTTACTGTCTTCAGAATATATAACGTCTTCTAAATTGTTTCATCAACATGCAAAATATAAATATTCTATTGATAGAGTACCGATGTTTACGCAGCTATTATACACCGAGAAACGAGCAAAATGTACACATCGTATGTACATGCATAATACAAGATCATGCATCATAATACAATATCAATCATCCATGACTGGAACGTGAAACATTTTCAAGAACGTGTTATCTATACGCGGAAATGTTCCAGAGAAGAATTGAATGATTTTAAGGAGAACACAATTTAATGTAATCAATTTTTTTTAATCAATCAAATCAAATTTGATTTTTAGCAGGATTATATACAAAAATCTACATACACCTTTGAGATGTAAAACGTTATAGTAAAAACGCCAGTCCTGCGAATTATTTTAACATATTCAGACACTCATTGTTAAAATGTAAAATAATTTATTCGCAGGAATTTTTGTTACGAAGAAGAAAGTGACAGAATATAAAATACAATGTTACAAAAATTACACACATCTGTTATATCTACATGAAATCACAAAAGTAGTAGGATTGTAATATCCTGCCACTCTCTTGGCGTTGAAAAAGTTAAAAATTTGATAATCCAAACTATTTTAATTTTTTAAATTTCTGTTAGATATAAATTAATGGTAATTATATTGATTACGCTCGTCAGGATCCAAAAACGATTTGAGGATGTAACTAAGTTCGAGAACGTCTAAAGAGTATCGAAAGGAGAACGAGGTGGTATTTTGTCTGAACCGTGCTTAAAGGTGGTCACTTGGTTGATTTCGTACCGAAGATTTTTAATGGCGAATTACGGGGTTTTTATCGAATCGCATTAGTTTGATTGGAAGGTAGGGATGGCCATATTTGGTCATTCGGCGATGCACTTCGCGGTGACCTCGTGCGGCATGTGTCCCTGATTCGGACGTTCCTATGTCGCACATCCGGGCACAACATATCCCCCACCCGCCACCCTGGAGAAAGTGCACTTGTAATTTAATCTATTATGAAATATTTATTCTTCTCCTTCTTCTCCTCCTTTTTCTTTTGTTTATATATATATATATATATATATATATATATAAGTATGGTAATACGCAACACACAGGATCAGTCAGTAAGAATGACCATGCGAAATAACTCGTTACTTACTGACTTTATCGAATAATATTTGAAATGAGATTTACCGTGTTTGAGAAACATAGGATATAGTTCGATTTTTTAATACTTTATATCTTTTGAGATATTAAAGATTGCCTATAACGTTAGTCGATCTAGCTGGACATCCTTCTACAAAAGAAAATTAACCTGTTTATACCTGTTAACTTCAATTTGTGAAATTTAACGTATAATATCATTTCCTGGTCTTTCGTACATTAAATTTGACAAATTGGAGATAAAATATCTGCTGAACTAATGGGTTTTCGACGTAAACAGGTTGATACTTTCTCATAGAGAATGTCCAGTTGAATCGGATAATGTTATAAGAGATTCAACTCAAGATCAACTTATCTCCAAGAATGTAAGGTATTAAAGAGTCAAACTATATTCACCCGGTTGGTTCTCTCAAATAGAATAAATTTTATTTGAAATATTTTTTGATAAAATCAATAGGTAACGAGTTATTTCAGCTGATCATTTTTACTGACCCACTCTGTATAACCTAATATATCACTTTACAAAGATAATAACCAGTTTACATAATACGTCGATAATATACAATAGTAATAACTAGACTGCAAAAATCCGCATATTGTACATAAATTATTGAAATCAGAGCAGTTTCTATCATTTTTAGTGGATGAAACAAATTTCTATATAGATTCTATTTCTTTAATTTTGTTCAGAAAAGTATGAAATTGCATAAAAATCCGCAGTCTAGTCATAACATAGGCAACCTTAAATAATAATTTTTACATAGTTTGTTTTCGGCTTAGTCCTGTCCGATTGCGACTAGTGTTTATTGTCTATGAAGATTGGCGTTTCTTTTTGTAATAAAAATAGAGTTCTGTTCCATCATCTCGATTTACGAATTATTTATTCGCTGTCTCCTTGATCTCGCATTTTAATTGTGAAACGTATTTATAACTAATTATTATAATTGCAGTAAGTATAAACGTTCCGCTTATAGTAACGAGATAAGGCTACAGTTGCACTCTACAGGTATCATATTATTATTTGCGCTTAGATTGCACGTTCCTAATAAGCACGTGCGATGCATCTGAGCCTTTAATGATTTTTTGAAACTTTCAGTGTTTTTGGTAAAAGTTCCTAAAAGTAGGAAATGTTGAGTCGCTCGTACGATTGCTAGTAACTCTCTACTTGCAAAAACTACCGGTAAATCGTTTCCCTTTTATCTGATGCGTCGTTAGCATAAATCGTTTTGCAACATCAGTTTATTGTAACAGTCGTGCTGTTGTCAATTTTTCTTTTAATACGTCAAAGGCTTCTTGTTCCTCGTCAGGCCATCTGAATTCCGAAGGTTTTGGATTTGGAACCCGAATAGGTTCCACAATATGTGAAAAATGTTTTATAAGTTTCCGATAATGTCCATTCCAGAAAGAAAATTATTAATTGCTTCTAATCTTGACGGGTCTGACTTTATACCATTTTTGGTAATTATATAGCCCAGATAAATTGTTTCTTCACGCAAGAATTGACATTTATTAGGTTGAAATTTTAATCTACTGTCCATTATTCTTCCAAAAATTTGCTATAATCTTTCTTGTTGTTCTTTAAGTAAACGTCCACGAATAATTATATTGTCTGTATACACAAATTATGTTATTCCGGGTAACAAAGATTCCATTGCTCGTTGAAAAGTTGGGGGAGCATCAAGCTTTTTTCAAGGTAATATCGTTCTAATATTTGTAAAATATATTGTTTATCTTCTTGGCTTTTTTGCTAATAAATTATTACATTCTGATATTGGCCTGATTTACGCCTCACTCTGCGGTATCATTAACTGTTTTCAAATCTTCAGCTTTCTTCTGAAATGAAATTTTTGACAGAGACATAGTTTTTCATATTATCCAAGACAATTGTTTTTAAGAACTAAACACCTAATATCTACTTGGGTACTTTCTACAATATCAGCTATACATTTTTTTATACGCAAAGATAATCTTGTATCAGGTATAGTTTCAAGTATTACAATCGTTGACCTTAATCTATTTCAGAGAACAAGTTATCTTCTTCAATTTTGATTATAGTTGACGTATCGTTATGAACGATATTAAAAAGATCGTCTAATGAGTTAACAAACGCCTTCTCTCTTCTTTTTTTGTACTTTCACTTCAACGTTTCTGAAACCGTTGTAATCGTCATCAATTTTAATATAACGTTAATAGTAAGACATTAACACGCAAAACTTACTAAGAGAAAGTTTTAAGTCAATAACTCGACTTTCATCATATTGCAACAAATATACATATTTTTTCGTAACTTCCAGTTTCCATTTTTTTAAATTCACTCTTTCTTTGCATATAACTCTGCGATACGCACACCGCCAAACCTTAACTAAGAATGAAGAACAGACGCTTGCTATTACTAACAAAGACCCAGGTAACGGCTTTCTAAATAGCTAAGTTTAAGAAGTTGATGTTTAAGTTTAAGTTTAGGTTTAGCTTTTGTTTTTGGTTTTGGTTTAGATTTGGGCAGCAGGAGGCTAAAGAGAGCTTTCTCGACTCTCCAAGCTTGCATACAGATAGAGTGAAAAACCAGGATGGAACTGATATCTCCTCAAAAAGATAAGTTTGATTTGGATCCTAAGTATTTACCTGTCCTAGGTGGGCGACTACGATAAAGTTCCTCTTTAGTCTAACGGTTCACTCACTACATCTCCGTGCGGATCCTCCTGAATCCAACTCGCATGACTTTGACTTTCTGAACAGGATGCAAAAAAGTAAGTGGTCAATCGAGTGTAGTAATGCGATGACGACAGGGCACGTTAAATGGCTTGCCCATCTTTTTATATAAAAATTATAGAAAGTGCAGACAGAGAGAAGAACGTTGCGGTGCAGGAAATTTAGGACCCCCTAGTAGTACATTTGACGACTGTAAAATAACTGATACAGCGAGTGAACCCCAAATACTTCCCCGTTTTATGACTGCTTCTTGACCTTTTGTAGGAGTCCATGCTGAAAATGTGTCTCTTTAATTTAAAAATATAGAAAATAATCGACGATTCAGTGAAAGGAAAATAAGCTGGCATAGCCTGGAACCTTAGCTGACGACGGAGGGCGCCAGATTGATGCAGGTGGCCATAAAGTGGAGAGGAATTAAAAAGGAGAACAGAGATATGCGAAGAGTGGAAATTCGGAAAGAGATGTCAGGGTGGAAGTTGACAAACTTCCTCACTAAAATTACCTAAATATATTTAAATATATTAATATGTAATAAGTTAATATATTTAAGTACATATGCATAATATTACATATTAATATATTTAAATATATTATTAATATTAATATTAATATTCATGTATTTAAATATATTTAAATCCTTTTCCCGCTAGAAACTAAAGAAACTGCCTTACCGGTATGCATTTTAGCTAGTTTGTGCTGCTATCTAAGGGATAACGAGAACATTATTAACCGACGTAATACATAATCAATTTCAGGTTATGCGTGTATTGACATCTCTAATCGATCCATAATTTAATAATCTTATTGATTCCGGTTATGAAAGTGTCAAATGCGCTTAGATTAATTAAAATTATTTATCGGTTAATTTCTAGCATGATAAAATTAATTATTTTTAAAGGCTACGTTTAATGCCATTATTATAATCTTGATATTCCAAATATTATTTCAATTATATCCATATTAAAGTACCAAAGTATTATTATTAGGTTATCCGAAATGTTTGTTTCGTTTTATAAGGAAATAATAGACGCACAATGTTTTTTGTTTTATATTAGTTTATTGAATTATGCACGAATATAATAATAGAAATAGAATGAAATGGATCATACCTAATTCAATAAAATAATATAAAACAGAAATTGTTGCTCATCTATTATCACCTTATGAAACGAAAGACACTTTTCGGACAACCTAATACATTATCTCATTCACCAATTCTAATTAAGCAAAGTTCGCTGTATCTTGAATCCATGCAATACGTGAGTAATTCAATACTTAAAATATGTCTAGAAGTATGAAGTACTGAGGAATTACATGTGAATATATACATCTGTCGTGGCAGCTTCTGAACAATTCCGTATACTTAGTAGCATTTATGCCAGTTGAAAGCTAAGAACCAGAAAAGAAATTCAGATAAGTATTTTCTGCCTATGAAAAATAGACTTAAGAGGAATGGACACAATACTTTGTGGTCTTTTTGACTTATCTCTTGCAGGTGGTGAGGCATAATTAGGTGATATAATTAGTGTTAAACAGTTATCTACTTCAACATTATGGAGATGGAAAAATATATTGTGAAAATTATGAAATGATTATTTTTTGTGTAAGTATACATCAAATACACGATACAAGCGAATTGTTTTAATTCGACCATTATCAGGTTTTGTCTATTGCGAGGAAATATGTCAACAGTAAATAACCTCAGACTGTTTGTCTTTAAAGCTATATACGCAAATTATGAAAGTGTTGGTAACTTTCCCTTACACATTACATGAAGGTTGTTGGTTTACGTTGTTTGATGTAAAATTGTTGATTTATGTAAAATATAATGACAGCTTTTAGAACATTCAATTTAAATGAATGTTATGAATGAATATTTTCAGACCAAGACAGTTTGTTAGATAATTTATTTAGAAAATTTCATTATCACTGGAAAATCATATTATGTGCGTTTCTTTGCATTCTCTAGTTAAAGATAACTTATCTTATGTTTTGCAATATTACTATGTAATAATTTCGTTAAATGATACATTTTGACCTGGAACTTGCATCAATTTTATTCTTTGTTGGCTGGATTCTCAACATTTATAAATATATGTTTCACAGACGCAGAAATTTCCTGAGACAGGAGCAGATTTATTTGTGTATGTGCACAATGATTGTACATACAATATTGATTATCGAAACAACTACTCATATCGTTGTAACAATTGTAATCTACCAAAGTATATAGCTGCTTTATATGTGGATGGTAACAATATTAACATAACTATTGAACATAATCGCTGTGGACAAAGATATCTTACATCATACATGGTATTTAATGATACAACAAATGAGTGGGTTCAATCTGGATACGTTAATGCCATTGAAACAAATATTTGATGATGTTGGTGGAAAGTATGTTTATGCTTACACATCTTATATATTTCCATATATATTTTATACATATTCCTATACAAATATTTATTTATAGATTTCTAGAGGTTGCAGCGTAATGTCTTTTTAACAACTTAAGATCAGTATTACTAGAAAGATAAGCTGGTGTAACAAGCCGTAAATTGTGCAATTGTTGGATATTTTGTACAAGCAGTTACAAATGAACCAGTCTCTAGAATATATAAAAATACATTATACAGGTCAGTAGTAGGAGAGGATGCAATAATATCGTCGACTGATATTTTATTAAAAGGTTTTTATCCAAAGGTAAGGAATTGTTCCTTGATGGCATGTAGCATATGGCGTAATACTATTCTTAATATTGTTGTGCGTACATCAATGTCATCGCTTCCACTATCTGAGACGAAATTTCAGGAAGAATTATTAATTATAGAAAAAGAGGCAAATATTGTATGGAACGATTTTTCTAACGTTCTAACGTTTCTAACGCAAACGTTGAACATCGTACTTGCTCATTCGAATACACGAGCGGGTTAGAAGTCACCGAATCCTTCCCAAACGACGCGCCTGTCCTCCTCGAGAATTCTAACATGTACATTTTCCTTCGCAACGTTCTTCTCGCATGATAAAATCATTCTCATACCAACGACCGGCTATAGTGACTGACTGCTTCTGAAATATTTTGTTACTGGAAGTATAATTAAACGATTAAATTCCCTTCAAAACTGAATATAAAATACAAGTAAGCCGAATGTACTTTTAACAAAAATAGGGCCAGAGTTTTTAACGAATTTTCCTTCCTCTGTCCCTTCTAAGATTACTTGAAAGCACGATCTCATTGGATTCCAGCTCACTTTGAAAGAGATTTCCTCTCTTATTTGAACTGCCATCTCGGATGGTCACCTCGTTTAAAGGGAATATTTCACGCTAAAAAAGCAAAACCTTCTCAATTGATTTAAAATGTGATTTTGAACAAATAGTGCCAACTTTAACATTTGAATATTATACGTTTATATGTATGTATTGTTATACATGACTGCGCAAAGATCGCGCGCAGGTTCCATGTTGTATCCAGGATTGTAGCCAATCAACAAGCAGTACCAACGCTATAATAACAGAAGACCGGTATCGTACATTCGTCCTTTCGGTTCGGATGTGGTAAGATGTACATCGTGTAGAAGATATAATTTTGTACCTACCACGCGTATATCAGTTAGTAATAAGTACTAAGTGAAGAATTACGCAGTTAATTTGTTAAATTTTCGTTGAGCACAAATACGAAAAGATGTAAAATCGTTCATTGCTTTATTCAAGGTAAATATTTTACATATGTTTATACAACTAAGGATTGTTCTTGTTTAAGTTATTCTAATTTGGATTATGTAATTTAATCTATACTATCACACTGTACCAAAGATATAAATAGTAATATGTAGATTATACGTATAGATTTAAACGTGTAATAAAAATATACTCGCGTGTAATTAGGTAATTAAGGAATACGGAATTTACGTCTTTAATTTAATTATGTTATCAATAACTGCGTAAGTTAATGGATCTGTACATTTTTATCTGTGTGACATTAAAAACCATTGGATAATATTCTAGAAACTTTGAAAATTAATTTTTTAAGAATTTTTGAGGATTTTTTGAAAGAAAATAATCTAAACAAAATCTGCATGGTCTCGAAAGACCCAGCATGCAAACAACGCCAGTAAGAATAAGGTTGCAGATGAGAGGTTAATAGACGATTAGTTAGAAATATGTACAAAAATGAAAATTAGCCAAATTAAGCATCAAAATATGTGTTTGTAACTATTGTATATGGGCCCACATGATCATCGCTAACGATTAACTTTTCATAATTCAGTTTGTGATGCAATATAAGAAATTTTGTTAATTTCTATCTTTATCAATACAAAACAATATATTTCAAAAGTTTATTTTTAAATACATGCAAAATAATTACTTTCTTCTCTTTTTTTTTTATTAAAAGTTATAGACTTTTTACCGTATTTCACTATCCTGCACAATTATTACTTAATATAAAAAATGAATATATTAGTACAACTCGCAACACGCTAAAATCTCAATATTAATATTACATTAGCATTTCTGCTAATTTCAAATATATATATATATATTTATTTATAATTATTTATAAATAAATAAATAAACATATATATATATAATTCCAAATATATTCAAGTAACTTCCAATCCCACAAATCAGTACCATTAGCTTTTAAGTGCATATGGAAATTGCATAAATTGCGTATACGTATGTACATATGTATATATTTATATGTTTTTCTCGCGTATACGTTCCTCTAAAGTATTATAAATGTAAAATTGCAGTATCAACTGGCTCATGTTACAGAATAAACAAAAGAAAACACGAATGTATAGGTGTTTATGGAATCGGAGAGTTAAACTGCTATGATTATTTACTGTTTTAAATCCATTTTAGCAGCAGTTCATGTCCTTATTGTTCGTATATTACGGTTAGACATGAAATAACAGACACGAAACCTCTAATTTCGATACACGTTATGAACATATGTTAAGATCACAGTCTTTCAATGCCTTGATACATGTTAAAAATCAACTTTACAAGCTAAAAATCATCTGTCTCAGGACCTTGTCATGCCTTTTTTTGTCATACCTTATAAAATAGTGTCTACTTTCGTTAATATTACAAGCTTTCGAGTTGTCGACAGTTGTACTATGAAGTATATTTGGTGTGCCGACGGATTATTTTCCTTAAATTTATAAACAGTTCTCCCATAGGGGTAAAAATATTACAATATTACAATATCAAACTATAAAAATGTTCTTTTTTATATAGATTGAACTGCTTTAAAGTTATCTTTTTTTTATATAGTCTCTATATATAGTTCTATATAGTTTTCTTTATATTGATTAGATAAAACATCAATAGAGGCAGAAATCCATAGAAAAAAATGAATTGGAAAGTTTTAGCAAGTAAAACAAGATAGATTATGAGAATATTTTGTGGAATCTCGAATATTATAGCTATATGTTCATTTGTAACTTGTAAATAGAGTATACTATAAAGATAATAGCATTTTTCATTTTAGTGCCATTAGTTATTTGTTTTTATTAAAATATTCTTATTTAGAAATGAAATTCAAAGAAATAACGACACAGTATTCTAACATTTGAAAAATATACTGCAACATTTTATTCAATGTTGTACTCTGACAAAATAATCATGCTGTAATTTTGATATTTTCATTTAATTTATCTAATTTTTTCTAATTTCTTAGAGCTTCCAAAGTCTTTGGGTCTTCAGAAACGTGCGGATTTGAAACGAGTCAAGCAAACTTATTCCTCTGTAAGGCATATCGTTATATATCTACTTTTATGCTGAAATGGTGAGTCCCTTTTATATACTAAGGTACTGCGCTCATTTACAAACGATTTACAAGTTGCTGTGATACTGCTTGATGCGGCAATTGCCGTATTAAAACGATAATTAGAATGATTAGGGCGAGATCTGTATTGATACGCGCCGTGTGCTTGTAGGAAAGTTAAAAATCGATGTGAATTTGTCGCGGATAGCAACTGGACACCGATTTAGTATTGTTTGTATCACGCATCACGGAGGTTAATCGCGCCGTTACGTTTAGCGATTGTTTATCTTTCTTTTCAGCTAAATATTACCCAGTTTTCGTCTTTTTGTATATCCATTACCTCGACATCGCCGCTACGAAGGAAATAGAATTTAGTGAAGTAAGAAATAAAAATGTCAATATTATTGTGCCCTTGAATAAGAATGTTGTTTGAATTACAAGGTCGAGAAATAAGAAGCTATAAGTAGATTTTTATTACTGTTTCTTGTAACTTTCAGTTAGAGTTACATACCAAGAATAATTTTTTTGTAATGTCCTTTGTTGTAAACATATCAACACGCTTGCTATCACCTTCACGTTCGAACAGAGAAAGTTAAGTAAACCTTTGTAAATATCTCGACATCGCTCTTAAGAATATGAAAGAAATTAGCAATGTTAAACGAAGAAAATATTTTCTTTTATAAACCAATGATTTTATTTTTCTGGTACATGAGATTATTCACGGCATGATCCTTATTAAATCGTTGAATTACGATTGCTACGTTCATGGAATGCCAAGTGGAAACTGTAGTTCTAATTATAATATAAAAGTGGAATGTCGTGTCGAATGCGACCGACGAGCAATATTCAGGACACTAACGCACATTTGATTTCGACATTTTATACTTTTATTAATTCTGCAGAGAATAAATAAGTGTGTCTTTCAGCTAAAAGGTTTTTATTCTACATATGTATTTGATGATTAATCTAATGAAGCTGACCTTGAGAGCCCTATGTAGAATAGATAAAGCCAGGTCATTACTAGAGAGTTTCGTGCGTAAAGCTCCAGCCTAGTTTAGTCTTAAGGTTTGAGTGATAAAGGCTGCTTCTAAGGAACTCTGCTCCTCGCTATTTCGTTAAATTTGGAACGAACCTAGAATCATTGGCCAGGTTGAACCAAGAGCAACCAAGCGATTAAAAGTCACTCGGCTTTCCGAAGATTCAGTTCCTAAGTCGATTCTTAGAGCTAGGCTCGTATCGAGTAACTGAACTGAATTGAATTTTCATCTTTTTTTTACGCAGTGTATCCTGCGGTGTAGATTTGATGCGTAGGACTTATGTCTCTATGGAGCAAGAGCTCTTTACACACCGAGATACCAAATCAAAAATACCAATCAAAGATGAGTATACATAACTAATTGAACCGTTAATTGTGGAATTTAGTTTCAAAAATTCCGAATTAAAATCAGGCGATTACGAGTATGCGCATCGATGGCAGGGTAAATGTTTCTGTTATAAATTTTACGAAAAAAGTAAAACAAAATGAGGTGGAATTGCACTTTTATTAAAACTAACAATTCATTGTTGAAAGAGGTATTGCTATTAAAAACTTAAAAATTGTCAAAAAATAATAAAATTCATAAAGAAAAGTTAAAAAAAATTTTTTAAGAAGCTCGGTTGATTTCAGTGTGGTATTTTTCAAAGCAAGGTACTCCACGAAGAGGCGTTTCGCAGGTCGAGCACCAGTAACATGTGATACGTTCATAAGCTTTTAACCATAAAGTACCGGACATATAATGTGGTTTTGTAAAATGGCCCCAATATGCGCTGATCGTACCCGGGAAGCATCTGACTACCCGTAACATGTCTTCTTACATGTTCCCAGTTTTTTGAGCAGACTGCACATCTTCGAAGCGGGATTTGCTTTTGATGGTGTTTTTTTTTTTTTTTTATAATGTTTATTTACCCAAAATACAGTTTAACATACAATTTTTTTTTATTCATAATAAACAATGAATTCCGTTAATGATGTTAGGCAAAGGAACCGGTACGCGACGGTACGACGTAGCCATACTATATTGTGTGTCGGCGCTTTACATTTTTTTTTTTGTGTATGATGTTATCTTTGGATTTAAACCGCTGGGGAGCGGAGCTTTTACATGATTTTGTTTTTATTTGATTTTTCTGTCCTGAAAAACTTGGTCGCAAAACAGGACGAGCTTTTGATGGTGTAGCTGGTATAGAGTTGAGGAAATGAAGATAATAGCCAATTCGACAGTAAAAACATAGTTTCCCTTATTTAGAAATAAATAATGTATCCCCTCCGCGCCGAGTTCACCGCGAGTTATTCGAATCTAACCCCTGCACAGATAATAACTCCGACTGAGCACCCGGTTCCGGTGACGGCGACGAACTAGTCGGATAATCTGGTTTAGGTGTCCTTCGCGAATGCCTATTTCCCGATTTTAAAGCAGAACTTCTAGGAATATAACTCCTAACCGCTAGCTTTCTCGGCGTCGAGGATGCAGAGGTCCTCGGACGACGCGCTACTAACGAACGCTGACAGTCACAATCAGTTATACCATAAATTCCACACACAGTACTCATCTATCAATTTTAACAGAGTTATGGTTACTATAACATATTATTATACTAATTTAACTTACTACGTGTAGGATCATAACATAATTTTGATCCCTTCTTCTTCTAATTTCGAAAACAAAATCTCATCTGAACATAACGTTTTAAAAATAGAAATCAATTTTTCAACATCATTTATCTGTCCCTTATATCTCTCAGCCACACCCAAAGAAAGACCTTCATATATTCTACTATTAAACAACGGAATCATCATGTCAATACATGAAATACGATAATCTTCCACATGATCATAATTCACCATATATCGTCGCCCCAACTTAGTTAAAAACTTTACAGGATCCGGGATAAAATAAATCCAATCTGTCTCTCTCATTCTTGCTCTTATTACCCAGTACGGTAAAGTAAAAAGGAACAGTAAAGGTACAGTAAAAAGGAGTTCGGCTCGAGTACATGTATGAAAATACAACAATGCAAAAATACCTAAAATACGAACTCTGGTCGACCCGACTTTATTTATTCAAAATAACAACTTACGCCGATCACCTACCCACGTGCGTGTCTTAACAATATCAACTCCGCAACTTTAACGCTAACATAAAGTACCGCGCCACCGCGCTACATTGTTACAGTGCCTCAAATATAAATCCATAATCATGTATGATAACTCGCGAAACTCGCAAAAATTAATACTCTCTTTACAGTGAAAATACGTGAAATGTGTGAAATATGTGTGTGTATATATTCAAATCAATTAATTAATTAATATATTACTCAATTACTCGATTACGTACTAAGCTGCCAACCTACAATAGTAACGCCACCCTGTAAACATTAAACATAGTTCTTCCCAATAATCTTATTATTATTCACTGTATCATGATAAAAACAAACCCTATATATTAATAGTCTATACCTCTAATGTTTACTGTTATAATATTTACATTAATTGATTTAAATATTTCTTACTCAATTTAATAACATCTAATAGCTTTAATAGCAAACCATCCGGGCCTGCGGCTGTTTTATTCCTTATCTTCCTTATCCTCTTATTAATTTCCTCAGCGATTATCGGAGGAAAATATTCGTGTATAAGACCTCCTTGTGGTATAGTACATCCTTGTGGTATAGGAGGGTCTGATAGGCCCACTTTATCCCATAAATCTTTATATAACTTCTTTATCTCCCTTGCTTCAGGAGGTTGTCTGGCAGGAGCTAAATAAGCCAAATCGGTAACGTGTGTATAAATAACGCCTCCTTTGATTCCTCTCTATCTTATTATTTTTACTATATCCTTTTCTCATTTCAATTCTTTTGTTTATATTTCGATTAGGGGTCCTGTCTCCCTCATTATTGTCGCTCCTTAGTAACGCTCTGTATAGAGACGTGCCGACAAACTTATCTATTTTGGCCGCTAAAATCGTATGATTACCATTAAAATCGTCCCACAACTTTTTCAACTTTCTGTAAATCTTTTGTGTGAGAGGGGGGACTTCGGAAACCTTCTCTATTTCTTCTTTCAGACAATGCCGCCATTCGCTAATCGAGTCCCTTTCTAGCTCCTCAATAACGCTTCATGCTGGCGCATTGCCTGAATCAACGGGATCGTACCCTCCCTCTGTCTCCTGAGTAACCCCCTTGGAGCTCGCTTCCTCACCACTCATTTTAATATTATTCCTCTTTTTCTTAATCTGCTCCATAGTCTTACTAGTGAGGATCTTACTAATTTCAACATTTGGGAATCTATGATCCTTATACAATTCATCGAGCTCCTTCAGGAGGTTAACCTCCGCTGCCGTCCAAATTCTTGTACTAGGGGGGTTCGCTCCCCTTCTTTTTTCGTTTCTGACGGCAGGGTGCGCGTGCTGTTCATGAATGAATAACCTCTTTGAGTGCCGAAGCTCATGGGGCAAGCTTCACATTTATACGATCCTTCTTTACTCGAGCTGGTGCCTTTACACTTTGGGAATTGATGCATCCCCATTGTATTCGGACATCCACGTGATGAAGACTAAGGTGCCTATCCAGGTCTGCTAGCGTCATAAAGAAGAGGAGAACTTCCCTCTTCTCGCAGACCGGACACGCAACCTTGCCCCCCATTAGCGGCACCATTATTTTTAAAGTCATGTCCGTGGACACAGCCGGGTCTTCAACCATGATCCCCTCCGAAGCGGATAAATCCGCCACAGCGCTTCCGGGACCGAGAATTATTTCCGGTCTCGTTTATTTATACTGGACGGGGGAAGTCGGAAAATTTGAGTTCGTCTTCATTCGATGGTTGCACGTAGCGGCGACTTTGTTTTGCCCGGAGTTTGTTCATCGTTACATTCCTGCGTCAAGGCTGACTCAACGTCCTGAGGCAAAACAACAGCATCAATCGCTCTCAACTCGTGTCGTCCTTTGACTCCTGTGCCGCTACATTACCCCCTACCAGTGATAACGTTTTCTTTTTCAAGTTATACATCTAAACTGTTTACGGAGTAGGTCTTCAGACATCGTTAATTTAAAAAAAAAAATTTATCGATACCCGTGTCCGACAATTTACAATTCTTAACCGAATCCTGTCTGCAACCAGTCGGGAAAACGGATTTTACGTCCAGATCGGGTAACGTACCTATTCCTGGTGTTTTCGTCGCGTGCATTCGCTTGACCTACCGGAATCAGTACGTCACGAGATTCGGCAGTTTTTTTCTCTAGGTCATCCGGAACTACGAACGCAGGTTTTAACCGATCTATGGAAACCGTTACGTCGCGATTATCTACTTTGATGGTGTAATTTTTTTCATTTCTTTTTACGACATTAAACGGCCAGTCGTACTGCGGCTGTAAAGGGCCCCCCTACCGCGTCATGATGTTTCTAATTCTTTAAAAACGAAAATTTTCCTTTCGCCATGACGCGTAACCGGGTATGGCCTGACCTTCTGGTACTTTCTGATCTTGTCTGGTAAGAAAAATTCCGCCGGAAATCGTATGCCGGTGCCGTAAATCATTTCGGCTGCCGTTGCGTTAAGGTCCTCCTTTATCGCGGTTCTGATGCCTAGCAAGACGATTAGCAGAATTTCGACTCAGTTGCTCGTGTTATGACACATGAACGTCGCTTTGAGTTGTCTATGTAGGCGCTCTACCATCCATATCTTCTCAAACAGTGGCGATTCAAATTGGCGTCCTTGATCGGTCGTGATTTTTAAAGGTACGTCGAAACGAGCTATCCAGGCAGAAAGGAGGGCCGACGCAAAGGTTGACGTTTCCATATTGACGATGGGAACGACTTCGGGCCAACGCGAAAAACGATCGATACACGTTAGACAATATCGATAACCTTGCGAATATTGCATGACGATAATGTCTAAGTGTATGTGTTCGAACTGGCTTGCGAGGATACGTGCGTGGTGACTTTGCAGACTTAACACGGTATGCATTGTCGCGTCCACGTTCGACAATCTTTATCAATGGACGGCTAGACGAAACGCGTTGTCACCAATTTTTGCGTAGCACGTATTCCCAGATGGAAAAGTCCATGTAACGACTGAGATACGGTGCGTCGTAACGGTTCCGCTACTTATGGTCGCAGGGTTTCAGTCGATAGGTCGCAATATATTCCGACATCTTGTTCGGGAAATCGTACCTTTTCAATTGTAGCGCGCTAGAGCTGGATTTAATGATTTCGCGCAACTCAGTATCATTCTCTTACGCTGCGGCTAGCGTTTGATGACCTACGGATTTCCTGATCGCTTCGATCCGGGATAGAGTATCGGCTACATTGTTGTCTATCCCTTTTATATGTCGGATATCGGTCGTAAATTGTCCGACGTAGTCCAATTGCCTTGGCGAACACTTATCGAGATTTTGATCAAGCGCGTATAAGGGTTTGTGATCCGTATAAATCGTGAAATCTCTACCTTCGACGACGTGTCTGAATCGTTTCACCGCGAGTAATTCTCGGTCGTACGCGCTGTACTTTCGTTGCGCGGGGGATAACGAATTCGTCATAAAACCTAGGGGTTGCCAGGTATCGTTGACGCGTTGTTCAAGTACCGCACCTATGGCGTAATCGGATCGACCGCGAGGCTAACGAGTGCGCTGGGAATCGGATGCGCTAACATTGTCGCGTCAGCTAAGGCGCGTTTCGACTCGCGCAAGCTCTTTTCAGTTTGCTCGGGCCATTCAATAGACGCGTTGCACTTCTTTGTGCCTTTCAACAAGTCGTTGAGTGGTTGAAGGATTTCCGCGGCCCCCGGTATGAAACGTCGGTAAAAGTTGATCATACCGAGGTACCTTTGTAGGTCTTTAACGGTCGCGGGCAACGGTACTTTAACTACAGCGTCAACGCGTTCGGCTAATGGTTTTATCCCCTCAGCGGTGTAGCCGAGAAACTGTATCTCGCTCACGCCGAATTCGCATTTTGCCAGATTTACTACGACCCCGTACTCGTCAAGGCTGAGTCAATGTCCTGAGGCAAAACAACAGCATGAGTCGCTCTCGACTCGTGTCGTTCTTTGACTCCTGCGCCGCTACATGAATACATTAATCAACTATAGTATCACTGAAAAATTTATATTTCCATGTTGCTGCTGCCTAGAGTGAGAAAGTTGATTGTCAATAAGCAATTGCATATAATGAATATATATAGAGGTATATGAACGTCGCCGTGTGATTTTATAGTCGCGAAAATTCCATAGTGGAAATTAATAGCAACAACAGATTTCTGCTAAAAACTGCTGTTGACTGACGAAAGCATTCTGAATGATCGTTACGGTTCAATTGCTAAACATTTGTTAAATGGACATATATTTTCAAGAAATTCAATGTCCCAGTAATAAAAAGTATGTGGTTATGGAATTTCTACGGAAGATTGTCAAATTACTACTATCTCTTCACAAAGGATATAACCTAACAAACACGAAAATGGTACCCCGCTGGGGGTAGCCACCCACATGATAATCAAACAGCTAAAAAATTCTATCAAATGTCCAAATTGGACAAATTGTAAATGTAAAATTGTATTAAATAAAAAAAAAATTATTATCTCTATATGTGAAATGAATAGAATATCTTGTAGTGACATTTGAATGTTACTACTTTTATATGTACCACACGTTCTTGATTTTATATCTAGCTAACAAACTGCAAAATAATGAATTTTGTTTCTTCTTGTAGTATTTTTAACAATTCTCTTGCAACTGTGCTATTAACATATATGTGATAAAAACGAAATAAATCATTTATAGCAACTGCTTACGAAACGGTACCAGCGATCAAGGCGTATCTGCATATGGAAAATTTCCTATGTGCGAGTTTTTTTGCTAAAAATATAATTTTTCTAGAAAATGCCAGACTGCAAGGATCAAGTTATAGAGTAATTTCTCGTGATATTTGTGTTTGATTATCAGTGCCGAAAAATACTATCGAAAAGTACAATAACAAATGATGTCGAATTTCGACCGTTTTAGCGTGTTGCAAAAGGTTTCTATCTTTCTGTATCGGTTTCTACGCACTAAACTGTCTTTAGGGAATTTAGCTATGAGAAAATTCTGATGCGAATCAAAATCTCTGACTGAAACTGATGTTGACATGGTTTTAATTGCCAAATCGGAACTCAATTTTTGTGGTTCGGAACTTTTGCAAATCGCGTTATATATAAATATGATGATGCAAACAACGCAAATACTGTGACTTGTCACAAGAATTATCATTGAATGTCGATTAAATTCAAAATCTTGTATAGACGTCCAAGATGAAGATTTGGAGTTTTCGTGAAAACTGTACAGCGTAAGGAACGAAGTAAGCTTGATATGATACTTCAAAACGTACGTGTTCACCATAATATTTTCTATCGAATATAACTGGAAATAAGAATTAATTAACAATTCATAAAATCGTGTCGTACTTTTTCTACAAGAGCACCCAAAATTAGATGGTGCAGAAATTTCAAGGATGATCTTTACTTCTTTGATAATTTGAAATTGAATATCTCTCATCGAATTACGATCAAAAGCAATTACTTATTGTTTGGACGACCAAAGATGTACGAACTTGGAAGAATGGCACCTCGGACAAGTTGTCTCGAACGAATAAAACTGTAATATTTTATGGGGATTGCCTATGTTTACCTTATCGCAGATTATCGGGAAGAAGTCAAGAAACGAAAATTACGTTTACAATGACTTTAATGCGATAACTGTAAAATTACTACATGGATTAATTGAGAAAAAATCCAAATTGAAGATAAGAAATCGAAGAACGATATGCAGCCATCAAAAGTACAGTACAAGGGAAAATTAAAATGCTACAATCGAAACATGGAATGTCTTGGGTGTCCCATTTGGACATCTTGGACAAATGCTCAATAATGAAATACTGTATACTTGCAACATTGAATAACATCATTGAGTAGATATAATGTAGAGATAACGGACTGATGGTTGATACAACTCTCTGTATAGCAAAGTTCTTTATAGTGTTTTTAGAAATTACCATCGCATCGGTCAAGTAACGATCAGCTACCATTGTTTATTTGGTACCATACGCTAGGTGAATTGTAAATTTTGTAGAATTTCAAAAAATTATTACAACGAATTTCAACAAAATTATCAAGATATTCATGGAATCAAAATTCATGAACCTGTACATATCTCATTTGCTTCTTTATTCTTCATTCTTGCACTCGATGCTTTGTAGATTATGATTGTTAATGAATTTTGAGTTACGACGTGGAAGAAAATTTGTAGATAGTTAAGATTGAAAATTACCGAACAAAGTAGAAAAAGGGTCAAGATATTTGTAAGGATGCGAATAATGCTATTGCGCATACTTTATTATTTTTCAGATAAACACTATACGTCACATCAAACTCGCTCTGTGTTCACGCTTATAACAGATTAGTTTTAGCGGCAACTCGTAAATGGTACAAAATGTCATGTTTGATTGTAGTAACAAATATACGTGTAGCTTATGTTGCTATCTTCCAAAGTTAGTTAAAATGAGCCGGTGCGAAATCTCGAAGGTTCGAAAATATTAATCAACTTCAAGAGTCGCGGATAATGTATGAAGCAATTAATCAGTTTGAAAAGATTTAGTCCGCTACAGTCCTACGAGATTCAAGAGATTTCAAATTTGAACTATAGAAGAGCAGTGCGTAGTTGTGGTCCAGCGTGCCGATTTGGAAGTGGAAAATCCGAGAAACCTGTGTTGCTCTTTCTCCAACAGCGGCCTGTACGTTACCTCGTCCGGAAATCGGATTAGCAAAACGTTATTAATGCAGCTTAATGGGCTGAATGCTCCTAAATTCCGCAGCACATCGCTTAATAAAATCTAGCGTCTTATATGACCCTCTTGCAATGTATTGAAAGCGAGGTAAGAAATTTAAGAGAGATGTAAAGTGGGCATTTAAATCACACAGGCTATAATTAAACATTATAGGACATAACTTTCAAGCGGAAGGCACGAAACAAAATTTGCAGTTTGCACGGCACCGTTGATCTACGCTCCAGAAATCAAGTTGGACTTGAAAGCAATGACGGATGCATGAATTATTTCAAAAATCTTACAATCGTCTGAGAACGTTAGCTATGGGTGCTAAGTACAGACCGCCAATTCGAACACGCTGTTCGCTACTGTTGAGATAGCTCGTTGTCCATGATAACACTGGATCTTTAAATCCCATTGAAACCAATCCCATTGAGAAAGGAATGTGATGTCAATCGTTTTTTGAAAATCAACGTGTACAGTATCGATTAGGTAATATTGTTCGAGAACATCAAAATGACAATAAACCTAATGAAAGTTAGAATCATAGAATCATGAATGGTATAGGGATTGCATCGATAATGCATATTGGCCTGTAGTTACTCACGTCGGCCTAATCTCCGGATTTAAATACAAGTCTTACGTAATTGGACTTTCACTCACTCGAAAAAACCTCGGAGGATTTTGAGACGCCAAAAATAATCCATAGAGCTTGACGTAGAATGAAACTACGGGACTTGAGAAAATTTGAAGGAATTCCTTCGATACCAGGTTCTTTAGATGTGTCTGGTTTATTCAGTTCGGGGAATATGTCGCCAATGTTAATATCTAGACCAGATAACAGAATGCTTTGGACGTATTCGAATACCGGAGACGCAACGGATCGAAAAGTATGTACAATTGTCAGTCAAATGCATATTGTTCAGGAGTTTACAGTTATTGCGATGACTGTTCACAAAACTCGAGAATGGCTTCGCGTCATTATAATCTAAGATTAGCCGCTCGGTATTGTTAATACAACGAGTGTAGCATCACACATACATTTTGATACATTTTTGCATTTAGTACGTAAGGTATTGACAAGTAAACAATCACCATATGCATTGGTGTGTTTGTAAGCACGGTGAGAGCGTTTCTTTAACCGTACAAGATTAAGAAGCCGAGGAGAAAATCACACGAGGAATGTGAAAATTGTTACGCAACGGTTCGAAATTAATAAATCGATACCATTGTCTACATTACTCACGATACCATCCCATCTAATGGAATCCAGATAATCACCGGAGTGCAGTTTATCAACAGAAGAAGACAATGAATCTTCGATATCGAAAGAAAAGCATAAATCCAATAAAGAACGAAACTTCTTGCAGACATGATCTTCTTGAGTCAGACAGCGATAAAAAAAGTTTTCACTAAATATTCAAAAGACATGGCTTCATTCAGACCACAGGCAGAATCTTAATGACGAAACATTACTATCCTATGTAACATAGGGTAAATTGAAATTGCCAAAAATGTAAATGCAAATGTTTACCAGGATACTAGTTCGTAACTTTAACGACGTATTTGAAATGGACCTAAAGTTAATATTCACAAGCAAATGCTCGTAGCCTCTCACCGCAATCGACACATCATTGCCTCTCGAAAAACTGATAAGACGAGACCTGTCTCACCGATAGAGGTTACAAAACCGGAAAAACCGAGCTCCTCGAACGATACACGAAATCATACGTTGAAGGTGCTGCAGCTTAGAGGAAAGCCCCTCACACTTTGCAAGTGCACCAATAGCGACATTGTGCGTTTCTTGAGCCTAAAGCTCAACAATGCTGTACAATTCTGACAGAACTTCGATATCTGTCTTTGTTTCCCAATAACAATAACGGGAAATTTGGCACACACACGGGCCTAAGTCTACTACTACATGTGGTTCTATCAAGGTGACGGATGATAATACCGACGTTACAAGCATCAGATTGGATTGCATCACTGTCAGTCAAACCAAAGGATGAGATTTTTGAACGACTTGCTCTAAGATATCGCATTCCAAGCTTGACTACTTTGCCGTAGTATATACTCATCAAAGTATTTTTTAACAATTCGAAATTCGATTGGAAAACCTTTAGCTGACGTTCCAGTTTCCTAAATTTCGAATAAAACATGTCTCGAACCCTGTCAAGCAGCGCTTTGTCTGTACTTACATCAGTCATTGGAGACGCCGGAGTGCCAGTGGATGTCGAACCATATAAGGAGTCTATCAGATTGCCATGAATGAGAGTATCTAGCCAAACAGGAGAATCCCGGGTGTGATACCGCTCCATTGGGCGCGCAAGTAATCGGATTAGCTGTTGGTACAAAGTATCCTTAAAAAATCTGCTTCCTTGGATCTGCCATAGTCCCAAGGGAGAAATAACATTTGCTGAATGAATCTGTTAAATTGAATGATTGATAGACATCGGAAGATCCAATACATCCAAACGAATCGATATATCACACATCAATATAGCTAGGCTTAGTGACAAGTCTAACCGTGGCGGTTATAAGAAAAATGTAGAAGAGTGGATTATGAAGAAAAGAACGAAGAAGAGATTGTGCCCGGAAGATGCGCGAATCACAAAATAACGAATACTGTGCAACGCAACACAGACTGTATGCAGAGGGTGTAAAGACTCATAAACGGACCTAGAAATCAAACAAGACTATCAGGACTCGAAGATACACCGAAAACACGTCCATATTCGCCGAATATCAAATCAGCTCTCTGTACTCTACGACGAATTGTCTGTATAATTTTTAACACGCGGTTCACAGTTATTAGTAGTTGTGGTTATTTTCCACTTCCTTTCTTCAAGAAAGTTATTCCATTTCTCGGACAACGGAATGTCATCATCAGACATACAAATTTCTGTACCAGCATTACTATCACCATCCTTAATCAGTTGGCCTTTTAATCGACGGACCATGATCGCTGTACACACGAAATGCTCCATGAAAATTAAGACAGAAACAGAATATAAAACTAAAGTTTGAAGCTGAAACAGAAACTAAAACACTTGTCTAAAGAGTGACATTCAATTGTAAATACCAAGCGAAAGACGCAAAATATTTCCATCCACTTTTCCATACATGAATTTTAGTCCAATGTGGGTACAGTGCTGGCAACTTCAGTTACCTTGAGTTTAAAGAAAGCACAAATTTGTTCAATATTGCCGTGTATTTTGGTAGTCAAATTTTCACCGAGTATTTTAAACTTTTTGGTAAAAAGGTGCAAAAGACCAAATGCAGACGTAGTGTTAGTGAGATTCTAGATAAACATCTGAATCGAGTGAGCGATGAAATTCCACACAAGTCGCATGTAGTCGGATTTACCACTAATTTACCACAGTCTTTACAAAAAAAGTAACGTAGCATTTTTTATTGCTTTTGACATTTCAAATAGGAATAAGCAAACACGATTTTGCGAAGTTTCAGATCTTAAAAATAGCAATCTACACGTGCGATCATCCAGAATCAAGACAAACAGAACTAGCGCAAAACAGGCCTGATTCGCTCAGAAGAAAAATCAGATCCCTTCCTTCGTTTTTTTTTTTTTTTTTTTTTTTTTTTTTTTTTTTTTATTTTTTCGTACACGAAAATTTGTTCCGTCTCTCAAGTACTTTTACTTGGCTAATACAAAATGCACTTTTATACCTTGAACGTGTGGTGAACGTTTTCTCTTCGGTAGAAAAGACTCTTCCAGATTTTTGTGAGAGAGGAGGCAATATGAATCTCAAACATGTAATAATTGTTTTGTTTATATTATTAATTTTTTACATTTGTTCAAAGATAGCTGCTCGAGGCTCTCTTTCGTCGTCAATTCTTCGTGATTCCCGCTTCTATTCAGCCACTGACGAGTTTGTAATTTACATGTGCTTGATTAATGGCACAGTTGGTAAAAGACATCCGTCTTGCCTGTAGTTTCCCCCGCCTGTAGTCCCGCGCCACTTATTATGCGCGTGGCATACAGAAATAGTCCAGTCAAATTGGCCTTTTACGCAACGTTAAATATGGTATATCGGAAAATTTCTTACACGAGTTTACAGAAAATTATATTCAGCAACAAAATCTACACGTTTGTCATTCAAGTTTTCTTGCGCGGGCTATGTAAACAATTGAGGTGTAAAAGTGTTAGTCGTCGTGATAGTGCTACTCCGCTGGTGTACGACTGGCTGTGATAGGTTCGGCTGCGGGTGTACTGCTGTATTTTCTTTTCGTTTAAGGAGGAAAAATCGGACCACGGTCGCCGGGATTTGAGAACCCGGGTCCCGAACGTTCGTAACCTAAGGCGCTAACCACTGCGCTGCCGTCGTCCGACAGTAGTTAGTGTCGAGTGGTGGTATTTACTGTGTCGAGTGCCGCCACACAATCTCCAAATTTTTTGTATGTAACAACGAATCTAATAAGCGAACCGTAGAAAGTTTCGAATAAAAATCGTGGGTATTAAAAATACGTATCAAACGAGGCGTCATAAATAAATGGAAACAATCCAAAATCGCACTATTTTTAATTGCTAATTACTCATCTGAAATGATATATACGAAGTTGGAACTTTGTGAGAATACAGTTTTTGTCATTCTGAAAAAGTGTTCAAAATTTATCCCCAAATGTTTATTAGTACAGTGGACGGTCATTGGTAATAAATCAGGGAGATAGATAACGATATCTCCATCATCCACGCCGGATAAAAATTTTTTAACAAATTCCATTAGCCCACTAAACGAACTAAAAATTATTACCTTTATTCATGACAATACATCTCCTATGCTCTCATTCACCCAGGTAACCAAAATTTTATGCTAGATAATCAGAAACAGTACATTCTTTGATTTCAACCTAACCTCTCTCCTACTACCACCTACCATTTGAATTGTTTGCTTTCAAAACCCTTTTTATGCTCTACCGCAAACACATACTATTCTCCAATAAGTTTATATAATATAATATTTATTAAATAAGTTTTTACACTTAACAATAGCCCTTCTTCATTAACTACTCTTTAAAAATATGCCACTGCCACGCTGCATCGTACTTTACCCCAGTAAATAAGATAAAATCTCCCAATAAAATTTAACACCAAGGTATAAAATTTAAAATATAAAAACTCCCCATCAATCATCTATAATTTACTTATAGTTTCCTTACTCTTGTAAGAAACCACTCGTCAAATACTTAAAACACAACCAGTACCCAAGTTGTCGGGCAACGAATACCATGCATCACGTCAGCAGCAAATCCCTATATATTTATCCTCATATTCCGATCAGTCAATCATCCTCACCACAATTCCTAAATCACAACCCTTTATATTAAAATAGAGTATGATAGAATATTAAAGAATAGGATATTAAAGCATATACACTTTTTTTTTTCGAGGAGAAATCCTCATGGACACTCGTCGTCGTCTTTGTCTCGCTGGAGGAGGAGGATGGCCCTGGCTGCCTCACGTCTCTGTCTTGCCGCGGGAACAGAGTCCCGATGACGTTGGCCAGCAACACCGGATCCATGTTTGCGGTCAGCGGGAGGGCCGAAGGTCGTAACTTCTTGGTCACTATTTTGTATGGCCGCTCCCACGGATCGGATTCGACCGATTCGATTAACTCCGTCCAGAACCGAGCTTTCGCGATCTTGATCTCCCGCTGTAGAGTACGTCTCGTCTTTCGGTAGGCCTCGTAGTAGCGAGAGATCTCTTCTTTGTCGCGTGTCCGCCTACGACGACGGGCCCTTAAGAGTGTTTTGCGGGCCCGAACGCAGTTCGCTCGCATCTCCGCAATCTCTGGAGCCCACCAGTATACGCCGCGGCTGCGTCCACCACCCGAAACGGAGCTCGGCATCGAGGCGTCGCACGCCGCGCTCATGTATCTTCGGAGGTTTTCCGCCTCCTGGTATCCCCGAGGGCCACCTCCATGAGTATGTAGAGGTGGTCGAACAAGGTCTCAGCATCCTCGGCCACTCTCCAGTCCTGGATCCACCGATACAGCTCGGGGGTAGCCCATGTGACGTCGACCACCGAGGATCCTCTCCACGCCACGCAGGTGATCGCCAAGCCCCTGTTTGCCAGTAGGAGCTCGAGGCCCGCAGCCCAGTCAGTAAGCCATCTTCCCCGGGTGTTCGTCCTGGCGTTTCCCCATTGCGTCGAGTGGGCGTTGAAATCCCCGAGGACCAGTACCTGGCGGGGATGGCATCTTTTGACACATTCGCCAACCCCGTCCAGAAAGTCCCCGAACCGGCCAAGCCGCTGTTAGGGGTAATGTATACGCTCACTACCCCTATCCCAGCCCACTCGACCGCGACATAGCCGCTGCCACGGTCGAGCAGGACGCCGGGAGCGCCCAGCGCCGAACTCCACGTTATGGTCGTCGATCCATTCAGGTCCCCGGCCCAGTTGGGGGCGTTGGGGACACGATACGGCTCAGCTACCGTCGCAAGGGCGACCTCACTCTCTCGTATGGTCTGGAAGACCAGATCTTGCGCCCGCCTCGATCTTCCTAGATTGCATTGGAGGAGGCGCTTAAACTTAGTCGTTCAACTCCATGGCCTCCTCCCGGCCATCTGCCGCTGCTTTGGCGGTGCTCCCGCGGTGTGCTTCCGCAGCTGTCTCTCGGACGGGTCGCTTCCTCTTGACCTTCGGGGGAGCGCATGTCGCCCCGCCCATTCTGTAGTCGGCGGGCGCCCCGAGCGACTCGCACAGGGGGCACTTGGGTGCAGAGGCGCGACATCCCCTGGCACGATGTCCGGTTCCGCTGCACCTGTAGCACAGGTGCCCCCGATCCACAGCGAACACGCAGGTTGCGCGTACGTGTCCCAGCTCCAGGCACCTATAGCATTGCAAGGGCCTTTTCGGAATGGCGATCACCCTCGTCTTGGACCAGTCCAGCGCAACTTTCCCTTCCCGGGCTAGTTTCCGGGCTCCTGCTACCGGGCACCTTATTCATGCGGACCCGAGGCCGCCTCTGGAGACGCCGATTTCTCCAACTTGCACCTCCGCGCTGCCACATCCTGCTGCCGAGGCCAATGCTTGTCGCAGATCCTCCTTGTTGACCGAGGTATCTATCCCGACCACTCTCAGCTCCGCCGTCCTCGTTGGAGCAGCGACTCTTACCGCGGTCGGGTCGAGCACCTCGGCCTGGCTTTTTTTTTCTTTTTTTTTTTATTATAATGTTTATTTACCCAAAATACAGTTTAACATACAATTTTTTTTTATTCATAATAAACAATGAATTCCGTTAATGATGTTAGGCAAAGGAACCGGTACGCGACGGTACGACGTAGCCATACTATATTGTGTGTCGGCGCTTTACATTTTTTTTTTTGTGTATGATGTTATCTTTGGATTTAAGCCGCTGGGGAGCGGAGCTATTACATGATTTTGTTTTTATTTGATTTTTCTGTCCTGAAAAACTTGGTCGCAAAACAGGACGCTTCGGTTTGGTCGCAAAACAGGACGCTTCGGCACCTCGGCCTGGCGCGTCGCCAGCAGTGACGCCTTTCCCCTGTCTTTTTTTTTTTTTTTTTTTATATTATTTATTGTAAATTTTACAATTTGTCCAGTAGGACATTTGGTAAAATATTATAGTTTAAATATACATAGCATGTGGAAGGTTACCCCCAGCGGGGTACCTTCTTCGTGTTTGTTATGTTATATTCCCCTGTCTTTGTCTCCAGGGACCCTTATAATGATGGCGCCCCCGTCATGGCTTTCTTCATCTCGACGTCCTCCAGGCCAATCTCCGCGAGCGGGACCTTCTGTCTGGCCGTCGCGAGGACGTCGGCGTACGACATCTTGGCTGCCTCGCTCAGCGTTAGGGTCACCGCGGATGTTCGCGGTGTGCGAGGGAGCACAGCCACCCTTGACGCCTGCGCTGGCGCCTTCTTCGTCGTGGCGGCGACGCTCGGTTTCGGCGCGCCTGTCTTCCTTGTCGGTGGAGCCGCGGTCGCCCCTTTCTTCGCCTCTTCTCCAGCGGCGACCATCTTCCCTTTTTTCTTTTTCTTCTTTCTGGACTCTGCCACCCTCCACTCACCACCCTCCTGCTCCTTTGGGAGCGTCGGTGCCTGGGTGGTGCGCCGGGTGGCAGAGCGATCACTCTGGTGTCGCGGTTCGAGGGAGCGTGGTCGCCGGCTCCCGAAGCGTTCCTCGATGGCCCTTATTATGGAGGGTCCGATCCTGTCGACCTTCTTCTCCAGGGCCTCGACGCGCGCATGGATGTCCGCGTCGTCGCACTTGTCCTCCGGCGGAGGACGGGCAGGCACGAGAGCCGAGCCGCTACACCGCGTGCACGGGTGAGCATCGGCAGCCCTTCTAGATATTTCCTGGCGAAGGACTGCATTTTCCTGTTCTAGCGTGGACAATCTTGCCTCCAAGAGCCTCGTGGCTGTGGAGCCGGTCCTTTTCGACGTCTCGTGTTTCCACGCGGCGGTCACATAACCCGCCGCGTCTTTTAACGTTCTAACCGAGGTGCCCTTCAGGTTGGACGATATCGTCGCAACTCGTACAATCTCAGAGATGCGCCGTACAACCTCGGCGCTGACATCCTTCGGCGAGCTTGTTCTGATTTCCGCTTCCAGCTCCTCGGAGACCTCCGGGGTTGCCGGCATCATCTTCCTCTTCTTCCCCCTGGACGCCGTGGAGGCCAACGATGAGCGCGACGCCATCGAAGCGACCGACTCTTCGTCGTCGGACCTTGTCCGCGTCCGGAGTCCTCCTACCATGGGCGTCATGGTGTCGACCACCATAGCCGGAGCAACAAAGACGCCATCCGGCTGGTTCGTGGCTCTTGCCGCTCTTCTCGCTGTTCTTCTTCTCGGAAATTCTATTGTCTCCAGCTTGCTCCTCGACGCTTCGCCAGGCGCAGAAACACGTACGAGGGCCTGGCGGTCCACCCCCGAACGGCCGTAGTCGTGAGATGACGACGCAGGAGGGCCCATTTGACAACTCTCGACTGCGCCGGTACTGGGGTATCCCTCCCCTGCACCGTAAACGAGTATTTTTCGTGGTGTACTATCCATATTTTATCAAGTGTATTTTCGCCGGGTCGTCAACGTTAGTCTCCATCCTGGTGCCACTCACTCTTTCGCACCCTACCCCGGTCAAGGCCGGTGTAGGGTGACAGGGAGCCCCGCGAGAAGGTGAGGTGAGTGGTCTTGACAGGGATGGGCCCACCAACTTCTCCGAAATTCTCCGCACCGGATCAGCGAACTGACGGGTGCCAAAGGCACCGACCAGTCGTCACCCGGCTAATGGGGAATATCAGATCCATCGGGGTTTCCCAGGGAGTGGTACTACGCCCTGAAAACCCATACCCGCCTCCTGCGCCTTTCCACGTTCATTGCTCTTTGTTCTGCGTCGATGATGTTTGGAGGAGGATTATCCAATAGCAATTGTCCTATTTCTGAACGAAGGCTTCTTACACAGCTAGTCACAGAGTCCCTGTTTATTCGATCATTTATTAATTGTCGAGTTAGTTCGTCTTTATACTCATTGGTAATGGTGTGTTGAAGATTGTTAAAAGCACGTCGAAATCTAATGTTAAAGTTTTGCACTCTTTCGGTTAATCCTTGCCTTATTTCTCTTAATTGGCCTTGGTGTTCCCTTTCTGATGTTTGAGTAGCTACGTTCCGTCTTAATGCTTTGTATAGAGTTTCGAAATCTTTGATACAAACATTACGGATTGCCATTGCGGCTTTTCCTACAATTTTCTCTATTTTGATCATTTTTAATAATAATGTTTGTTCGCTATACATCATTCTCATTTCTTTTATTTAACGAATAAAATCTTACATTTTAGAGCGTCTGTAGCTTTAAGCTCTGCTTGTGCAAAACGTTCAGGGAAAGTTCTGTCCTCGGATGGTTGAGGTGGTATCTGAGGTATTGGAGGAGGTTCTCGAAGGACTGATTGGTCCTTAGCGGTATGAGTTATTTCATCTATGGTTATTAGGGAACTGGCTTCTGATATATTTCCCATGGGTGTTCTCGCTAGAGTTTTATCCATTCGTAATGTAAGCATTTTAATTTCTTGACTGAATATTTTGCTTTGCTCCTGCATTGCGTCAAACATAGCCCTAACTGTTGGGTCTATTTCACTATTAGTTGAAGCGGCGCTAACAGTTTCGATTTTATCTTCTCGTAGCGTTGCCATTATTATTTGGTTGTACTTGCTGTGCTATCTGTGCTTGAATTGCTAGAGAAGCTGTCTCTTCTAGTTCTGTATTTGATAATGGAATCCAGAGTTTCCTCACCTCGATCGTTTAGCCCGTAGGAAAAGTTCCGTTGCAGTGTTCCTTTGTCGAAACGTCAAAAGTGTTTGCTCTGTTGCAGTGGTTCGCTGATCCTTAATCTTCAAAGTTGATCGTAGCCCGAAATGTGTAATTTCGTTTACTTAAAGCTGATGGATCCTGAAAAGGATGGCAGGATCGTCAAAATGTCACGTAAAATTAAGACTTAGGACTCGAAGACAAGAGGGTTGAGCCGTAACACAACTACTACCTTTCTTTTCTATCGAACTTTATTATGAAGCTTGAATATCACAACTTAATAAGCACAGTTTACGCGACTGATCTGAGAGATGTTGACTGATGAGAGTCTGTAGTTTCAGTCCACAGGTGTTCTCGTATTATTACAAAGGAAAGCTCGATGTGGGTGTGCCCTTTGAGCTAACAACGCGGATTCTTTGTTCACACTTTTCGTTAGGAAAAGTAAGGGTAACGATCCGCGATGCCAATTGGTTATAGTCCACGTTAATAAATTAAGATAGGAGGAGGAAGCCTCCTACCAACGTGGCTCGTAGATGACATTGAATTACATCCTATACCTAAGACCAGCATACCTTGGCATACAGATCACATAGACATAACAAGCAAGTTAAGCGGTAAAAGTGATTTGAAAGAATATGTTGAGGTGGATAAGTCGTGATAGACACTGAAGGAACACTCAGATATATTCAACAATAAATATTTATTCGCAATTCGCGGTTTCCAGTTCAACTATTGGTCGATATGTTTTGATGCGATGTGAGTTCGGGCGATGATTGCGCGAGATGCCGAAAAACTTGGATTGATAATTGACTCGGACCGTGCGACTGTAACGGCCGTTGTGTGAGGACTGTCTGTAACGACCGAAGGGTAACGACTCTGCATGTCGACATCACTTTCCGTCACGATGGCGCTGCGAAGGAAAACTATGATGGGGTTAGGTGTGTCTAAGGATGCGAGATCATGGGATTCGTTGAGGAAAGCTTTAGTTCGGAAAGTGAGGAAATCGGATGCCGTTGTTAATTGGTGCATTTTTATGTTGTTCGTTGGAAAAAGATGCTAACTGCCCTTTAGAGAAAGTTACTAGCGGGAAGCATCGTACGTGAGAAAAAGCAGATTTCTTGTGTCTTCCCGTGGTAGGTGGTAGACTTAGGGATTGGTAAGGGAGGCACATAGGGAGACACGCGGTGGAACTCCAGGGCCTCCTCCATCTTGCTCCAGGGCAAGCTGTTGAAGGCGTTGGCGATGTCCAGTGACACCGCCAGCTTTACGCGTTTCGATCGTCCCTAAGGCCTCCGCCAACTGTTCTTCTGATACCCCCAGTTCCGGGTTCCAGTCCTCCGCAACGCGCGGGGAACCTAAGGGTCGCGTCTTGTCTCCCATCCTGGGTAACAGTATCGACGACCTTCTCCAGGAACTGAGGGTCCATCGCCTCCGGTTGATGAGGCGTCCGAGGGCGAAGTTTTTTCAAATCCACCCTATAAGGACACCCCTATGGGTCGGAATTTTTTGTTTCTTTGTTACGGGTTTGTCCTGCTTCTTCGCCTCCCCGATAGCCCGCTGCAGGGAGCTCCGCGCTTCGCGGTAGGCGTCGTACAAGCGGGTCCAAGAAGAGTCTTGCAAACCGTAAGTTGTAAGTTGTCGAGTTGTAAGTTGTTAATTGTAAGTTAGAAATTGATTTGTGAATAATTGATTTAATTGTCATAATTATATCACAGCACTGTATTAAGTTCATATTAAGTAACCATTGCTTCCAGTTTAAATCATATTATAACAAGTAATTTAATAGAGATCAAACACCAGAGGTAAGATTTCTACTATACGATATAATATTGATACAATTTTAGTATTACTTTTCATTTAGACATTTTCCTAGTACTATTTCTACCATTCTTAGTGCCATTCAATATCTTTTTTACGATATTCAAGAAACAGTTTTTCAAATTTGTCTAAAGTTATTTAATTCAAAAAATTAAAAAAAGAGCTGTCTGACATAAAATATACTATTTACATCATATTTAATTTAATACGGATTATTTTTCAACGCTTTAAAATGAAGTTACATTTCGATGTCTTGTGTAGTTGAAAAGTTATACAAAAATGTCGCATAATTTTTCGATCCGGTCGTGGACTGAGGTCGTGACCCTCCACCACGTGATGGGATCATACATATCTCGACTTTATCAGATTTTTATTGGCTCATTTTTGGTTCGATATGATTGAAACTATTTCTGCTATCAGTTCGACAGTCTGTAGCGATTTTTCCTAAAAAATTTATTTTGACTCCTAATTGGTGTAGAAGGAAAAATTTTCTTTCAATTCATAAAAAAAACGTTAACTTTCCAATGGTCCACGTGGAAATTCAAACCGATTAAAATTGCAGAAGCTATTGCATTTATTTATGACGAAAAATGGTATGCATATTTTGGCATCGTTTTTGAAAAGTTTACAATTACAAAATTGATTGGTTTCGAACTGTACATGATAGTGCAATTCTTCAAGAATAGATGAAGCCATCGCTAATTGCTGTGTGAATTCCGAAAATTGTAGACACACAGTCTTAATTGCTAAATACTTTTTGCGAAAACTAATAAATATTTGGGGATTAACTTTGTGCACTCAAGTTGATATGAATAATTGACAATTAAAAATAGGACGATATTGGGGAGCATTTGTTCATTTACGGCCACATGACATTGAGACGTCATGCGGCCGTTGTCCTTTCTGGGTCCTATCGGACCCTTCTATAAAGAATGCTTTCTCTTGTTTCAAAGTTACTACGCACCGATTCTTTGTAAGGAACCCTCTTCACCAAAGATTCGGTTTCTTCGTCGATTGTTCGTGCTACTTCTAGCCACGATTATTCACAAGCTACAATCACCCAGTAATTTTTGGAGGAGGGATTACGGTTAAAGTAGTCGACATGCTCAATGCAAGTTTTCTATATCGGAACCCGAACGAATGATCTTATAAGAAAAATCCTTGTGGAGGATATTAAAAAAGCCATTCAGAGTTTAGTCAGCTGGCAGATGTCCTGTGCCGCTCGTAAGATGATGGCATAGGTAATTTGGGCGTGTCAGTCCTTGATGCCAGGTTTATGGTGAGATATTGAGAGTCGTACGTCAACCAGAGACGTACCAAGCCTCTTGCCCAACACCTGAGCCGAGATCTGAATTGGCTCATCTATGGTCTACTCTTTAGTTCTGTGGAGATGTCCTCGATCAGTTCTTCCTCGCTAATGATTGGATCTATATTCTTCGCCTCAAGCGTTACTCTATTCGCTAATGGTATAATCTCCATTTCCTGGTTGATCGCCGTTTTCAATCGATCGGCCACTTTGTCTGCCGGTGTTTTATTATTAATTTCTAGTATAGTATATGGCCAACCCTAGTTTTTCTTACCTCAGTTGTTTCCTTAGTTCTCACTGGATGACCTTCAATCTGAATGTCCATGGGAGTACGTTTCCCGGTGAGCAGGATTACCTCCGTCTTTTAGTGTGCTATCACTAATCCATTGTCGGTACACCACCGCGTCACCACATTCATTGCCCTGCCCAAGCTTACGCCGATCTCTTCCTGGCTAGCCACAGGTGAAATTGGCAGTGTCACAGGTGAAATTCGACTAATTATGCGATAAGGTTCCAAGCGCGTTATCATGAGTGACCACCTGGGTGGCATCCGGTCACTTTACCCGTTCTCAGAGATATATGATAACCAGAGAAGAAACACCCCAGAGACTCCTCAACGGCCATAGCTACTACGGTAAGCTGGAAATCTGGATTCTTTTAAACGATATAGAATGCGAAAAGTTAGTTTCTCTAGCAACTCTAGCGAAGAGACAATATTCACAATGAACAACAAGAAAGACTCAAAAGCCGAGACAAGTTTACCCTCTACAAGTGGAACCCAAAATAAAACGGGATCACTCGATTCCTCTACCAGAGCAATTTTAGACATAGTACAGAGACAGAACGAAGAATTTCGACAACGATTTAACGAAATAAAGAATGCATTAAGATTGGCCAACGAAGAAAATAGAAGACACGCTAACGAAATAGAAATATTAATAGACATAGAATCAACTGAATTCGGTTCTATGATGATTAACGATGACGATAATATATCAGTATTAAAACACGATACTAAAATCCACCTCCACCTATAAGACCACCAACATACGTCCAACCATCCAATCCAACAGCTGCAAACTCTGGAAATCTAAAAGCTGAAAGTGCATTAAAATGTATTCCGATACTAAACGCAGAAGATGATATAGGCGTAGAAGATTTTATTCGTGAAATAAAAGAAATGAGAATGATGTGTAACGAACAAACATTATTATTAAAAATGATCAAAACAGAGAAAATTGTAGGAAAAGTTGCAATGGAAATCCGCAATATCCATATTAACGAATTCGACACTCTGTACGAAGCATTAAGACGTAACGTAGCTACTCAAGCATCAGTAAGAGAACACCAAGATCAATTAAGAGAAAGGATCAATTAAGGCAAGGATTAACCGAAAGCGTGCAAAACTTTAACATTAGATTTCGACGTGCTTTTAACAAACTTCAATACAGCATTACCAATGAACATAAAGACGAACTAACTCTACGAGCGTTGAACGATCGACTATACATGGATTTTGTGACTAACTATGTAAGAGGCTTTCGTTCAGAAATAGGACAAGTGCTATTGGCTAATCCCTCCAAACATCATCGACGCAGAAAAGAAGCAATGGACGCGGGAAGATACTTTCGCGACGACAATGCTCGCAGACGGATGACACGACAAACAACCGATCCGCCATCTTATCGTAATCAGACGCCTCGTCTTGTTAACCGCTTCGCGATTACAAGTAACATTAATAACAAAACTCTACCCGCACGAAACATTCAACCAAGAATGAATAATTTTACAAAGCTTGAGAACCGACCATTAAGCGAGAGGACACGTACGAAATGTTTTAAACGCAATCAAGTGGGACACCTTGCCAATCAATGTTGCCAATCAAGTAGCAACATTGATCTTCGTCATGTGACCCAAGTCTAAATATTCTTGAATCACAGCACTATACGCGGTTTCAAATTGTTTGTCGCGTTGGAATTGGCGATGAAGAGAGGAGAGCCTGTTCATTGCAACGGACTTCGACGTCCCAACTGTGGGAAGCTTCTCGTTGAATGGCAGAGCGACGATGTACCACCCTTCCTCGGTACGTTGGACATGGTTTCTAAAATGCTTCTTACATAGTTGTTCCGGACAACATAATGTGTCGTTCCAGACGGGCGGCGACGACTCTCTCGAGGAGCTTGCCAACAGGCATATCGGCCGGTACGCCGACGGCAAATTCGTCGGTCGGCCCTCTTTATGGAACAAAACCAGCCTCGCTGTCCGCCATGCCCGGAGGTAGACTCCCTCTATCAGACATTTTGTGTAGAGGCGCCGAAGTTTGGGAGCCATGACCCCCATTAATTCCCCCCAGATCCGGCTCGGGATTCCGTCCGGGCCCGGCGCCACATCGCTGGAGGCCATTCTTCCGGTCGTCTCCCACAGCTCTTCCTCCGTGACTTCCCAGTCATCTATCCACTCCACCGTACGGGTTGTTTCCCGCGACTGTTCTGCCGCACTGTCCTCTTGCGAAGGGAAGAGCGTCCCAATGATCTGCAGCAACAGCGCCGGTTCCATCTCCGTAGTTACCAGAAGTTTTCTTCGCGGGAAGTTTTCTCGTCACCGTCCTGTATGGCGTTCCCCGTGGGTCGGACTCTACTGCTTCGACCAGTTCCGACCAGGCACGGTTCTTCGCAATCTTAATCTCCTTTTGTAGCGAGCGCCGTAGCACGCGGTACGCTTGGTAGCGCAGGGAGACTTCTTCGCGTCGTCGCCAGCGGCGAGCCCTCAGCTCCACGATGTCGGGGGTCCACCGATACACGGCTCTGCTTCGCCCGGTGCCCAGCGTGGTTCGCGGCCTGGACGTGTCGCATATTGCCGTCATGACTCGAGGCCTCCCAGTTCCAGCCACTACCGCGGCCGCACGAAGTAGATCGTCGTCCCTTTCCTTAATCTCCCACCTTGGTGTTGGGCGAGCGCGTCCTCTTCGTTCCAGGTCCAGGTGTACCTTTCACCTCCATGAATATGTAGAGGTGGTCCGAGAGTGTCTCGACCCTCTCGGCCACTCTCCAGCCTGAAATACGCCTGAATGTATCAGGGGAGGCCCATGTGATGTCAACGACGGAGCTGCCCCTCTATGCCACGCAGGTAATCCAACGGAAGCCTAGAACGAACACATGCTGTAATATCCAACATGTTAAAAGCTATACAAAACGACAATGAATCAGAATGGGATCAAAAGCTAAATTTTATGTGCCTAGCATATAACACTATGGTTCATGATGCCATTTGAACTAACATTTGGACATAAGGCCAATCTCCCCTCTACCATATCCCAAAATCCCCAAAGAACGTACGCTGATGAAGTTAGCTTCAGGAAACGAGAATGGGATGCCAAACTACTTAAAGCCAGAGAAACTCTAATGAAAAGTAAACAAAGATATCAGAGAGATCAAAGAAGAAAAATTATTAAACCTCAATCTATTTTTAAAGAAGGAGATTTAGTATTAGTTCATAACGGTCATAAAGAACACAAGTTAGATACTGAATGGCTAGGGCCATACACCATTGAAAAAGTAAAAACCCCTTATTATGAAATAATATAAATGACTCGATTAGGAAAATACATGGTAATCGCATGAAACCTTACTTTCCAGGACGATCTTCACCTTCTTCATAGTTAACTGAGCTAAACGTTATACCTCTTAACGATACTTTTATATATCAAGAAAAATTAGCTCATGCATACATATATAGCGAATCTGTAAACGTAATTATAGGTTTTGACATTAAGGATATGTATGCAAAACTAAGCGAAATTAAGAGATTTAGATTAATGTTAATAGAGCATTGTAAAAGTGAATGTCCGTACTTCAATGAAACGATCACACTTCGCGCTCGCGAAAGAAATTTAGACAATTTAGTAATGCATATTAAACTTATGACACACACTCGTTACCAAAGAGGGTTATTGAATTTTGTTGGATCCATTCCTAAAAGTCTATTTGGAACTCTGATTTAGAATTAATAAATAAAAATATAGACAAACTTTTTGATGAAAACAATAAATTAAAAACCATTAAACCGCTTTCGTAGACTCTGACAGCTTACAAAGCACTGAAATTTTGATGGCTATGGTATGCAAAAATGTGATAATCCTAGCGCTGATTCCGAGACCCCTGTGACACTCTATTTGTAATTTCATATTAAAATTTAATTTTAATTTCCGCCGCTATGGACGCTACAATCTTATTCTGTACTGAATCGGTAACATTGGGAATGACACTAAAATGATAAGGGAACTAGAGCACGGTTGTATACACAGGCCTGGACATTCTAGTGGGGAAGATCGCGACTATATAAACAGGCACAAGAAGATTCTCGTTCTGCGTATGAGTGACATGTCATAATGTCTCTGACAACGCAAGAGGTAAAACACTCCATGTTCATTTTTTGCGACTTCATTTTCGAATGGTTTTCGATCGATTTGTTGAGCTTTTACATTTAACGCTACTTTCGCCATTCTTACCACTGAAGGTAAAGTATGTAAGCTAAACTACTTTTTATAACTTTTCTCAACATATTCAAAGTAAACATACAGAAGAATGTTGTTCCGATAAATGTAGATCTATAAAGAAGAATAGAGTTCAGTTGCAGACACAAGGCACGTCACGCGACGAAGCCTAACGGACTAACAAATCGATTGAAGCACCTTATTTTCAGAAACATTTTCTGACTCGTAAGTGATTTATCCCCTCCACTCTAATTTCCAGACCTGTGCATACAAACCATGATCTATTATAGGGCTCGTAAACCTTGGGAATAAAAAAGCATTGGGCGCAAGGTCTATTCTGTATTATGTCTGTATTACCACTGAATGCATTTCTTCATCCCAACCTTACCGGCAAGGTACAGAATCAAGGATGAATAGAGAGATTAACGCTTATGGACGAACACAGCCAAAAAATGGACACTGAGGATAAGAGCCTCTGATGATCAACGATTGCTCTATCCGCCAATGTGCTCCTGATGGTAGAAACGATTGAATGCCAGAGGAAACATAGTACATACTACCAGACATGAGTTTGGGGTACTTATTTATATTTAGTATAAATTGTTTTCCATTGCTTTTATTTTCTAGTTATCTTCTTATAAATCTATTATTATTATCCTAACGTCAACAATTTTCATTTATTCGTTACATAAATATGTATATCATTTCTTATTATAATTGTTTACGAGATTGGTATTGATTAACATATTTTTCAATTAACATATGTAAACGTCCTAAGAGTTCAAACGCGGATAAATAAAGGGACTCTCTCTGTTTAACGGACAGTGTGACCTTATTTACTGTTACGAACAACCGATTCGCCAAACAGTCAGTACACAGACGGACGGCTAGAGAGGCAGAAGGATTCCAATTAGTAGAAACGCACAAGAATAGAAAAGAGAATATTATTCAGAATATTGAAGATTGGCAAAAGAAGAGTGGTAGTTTAGGACGTGGAAAATCGATTCTCGATTTTCAGGTAGACTTTGTACAAAGCTTTGTTATTTGTTATTATTCATTGTTATTAATTATTATTAATTGTTGTTTAACTCTGTATTCTATTTAAGTACGGTTAAAATAAACTCGATTTTCAGATTTCAGAATCGATCCCTGAATTAACCAAAATTTGAACATTATACATACATACATATATATATATATATAAGATAGTCTGAGAGGTATTAATAAAAATTTTAATGACGCGTTATAATTAATATATATTTTTATTGATTGTTTGGCCAAATGTATTTATTATAGGAGTAAAAACGGGTTTCAAACGGGTAAAAAAAAATTCAGCATTCTGAATTTAGCAATTTTGTTCATCGAAACGACTTTGCGCTCATTATAATTTAACTACTATCACTTATGAACATTAATAAATATTTTTGTTATCAAGGGCATCATTCGGAAGGCGATCAATATCAGCTGCCGCTTAGAAAATATTATCTGATTTTAAATAATAAAGATATAAGTACCTTCAAGAAATGTCTTACCTGACATTTATAAAACGCATGAGAAACGTGAATCAATACGAACAAGGAAGTAGGAGGTATCCGAGTCCTGAATAAAAGTTTCACTGATAAAGTAATAGAGAAAATATTTTCAAAATATAAAACGGATAATCCCCGTTTACTCTGCGATAAACTTTGTGGCCGAGCCAGGTAGGAAGGAACCTAATGATTTTACAGGAAAAAGTTTACAATGAAATATGTAGGTGTTGAAAAGACCTACAAAGTGAGATCTGTAAAGTTAAAATCTGTCCATACGTCAACTTTTAAAAAAATATGGAATATTCCTTTCATTTTTATGGTAGCGGATCGGTATAAATTCTTTCTTTTTATTTATTTAATAGAAAATTCATACTTTTTTGGAGCCACGAATTTTTACCTTTCTCGGTATCTACATTTTTCATTCTACTTTTTTTCTGTAAAATCGTTATGAATTCTCCGATCATTACCGATCGCTTCCTTCTACACACGGAAAGCCTTCTTTTCACACCCTCATGTATTTTTCTAATAATTGTAATAATAACGACGTTAGAAAAGAGTGTAGCAGGATAAGAAACTCAAAAGCGCCCTTGAACCGATTTTATCAGACAATGGATTACTCGATAGCGTTCCGAAAGAAAACATCGTAAACCAATTCTCAACATTTTACCTCGACCGGGAGGTAGTTGTTACAGTTGTACAATACATTACGATTTTTGTGATTGGCGACGTAAATTTGTTCATTGCGGTAAAAGTCAAATCAAGAAATGCTCTTGTTTTCTCGGATCTCCCTTAACTATGAGGTGTATTTCAGTTGTATGATAATCTAAGTGACAAATTTCCTGGTTTTAAATAAGTAATCAGGATTCTATGGAGAATGATTATTCCAAGCTTCGTGAAAAACAGCGTTTCGATTCAAATCCTACACGTACGATGTACCGTTTAGCTTTTCGACATATTTTATTAACGAATTTTATATACATGTACGAGCAAAGGAAGCAATATCACGTGTTCAGAAACTCGCCCATCAGTTGAATGTGAAACTAATGAGTCGCTTTCCACCAAATTCACAAACTCTAACGCAATAGTCGATATTCAATTATTTGATTGTGAGTATTTTTCCGGAGAATTATGAAAGCTCGTGGAAATTGCCGAAGCTGCCGACATGATAGAAAGTATATACTCACGAAGAGTATCCTGATAGGTTTGATTAGGAAAATCTAACGGACATAGAATAAACGCGCTGAACTTGTTACGCATTAAACTTTATTCTAGAATTCGCGTGAATGATAATTGTATTAAGATCGAAACAACGTTTGTATAAAAAGCATGAAATTAAAAACTGTTTGAGATTTGTAAATGTTTGAAGAAAGACGTTGATGGTTGTTACGTCGCGTGACATAAACCGTACGCCGTCCCTCGTTGTCTGGTCGCCAGATGTCAACCTACCCTTATTCAGACCCTCGATAAACCTAAGCAGGATAAATCTTAGTATTTTGACAATCAGGACTCTCAAGTCCCGTAAATGTCTTTGATCCTTCGAGCCGAATTATGTGTCAAATGAAAAGAGCACGCCAGTGACACCCATTACCATACAGTGCCACGTGAATCCATCAAAACCAGCAGCGGAAGCTTTACCACGAAAGCGAAGTGAGTGACGTCAGGGCCGTCACCTTCGAAGATGTGTAACCCGTCGGTTAAGGAACGCAACCACGCAGCCTCCCGTCCCAGCTGGACAAACATTATCATAACGAGTTCCAACAAGTTCAACCTCAGGCTCACATCATTAGGAGGGTCAACTTCGCGAAGGAAATACCTACACCACGAAGCACGTCTTGCGACAAACCACGCCTTGTAACGAGCAACAGCTCGCCGCCAGAGCAAGACTGCGTCGAAGCAGTTCCAATTTCGCGACAACAAGGTAAGCTCGTTCTTTTTATCGTCAATCGACTATCCGCTGCAACAATGGCAACCGCAGACAACATTAGCTCCTTGCGTCGAAGGAGCTAATGGAGACGAAGCTACCAAGTCGGCCGATTCACGATCGTATCGAAACGACTAAACGAATAATCAGGATAAGTCCGCCTTATTATTCTACCAGCTGAACGACGCTTGGAATTCGTTTCAACGCCATCTAAAACGATCTAGAAGATTTAAACGAGGAGGAACACGCGCGCGTCCCCCTTCTCGTATGCTTGTCTCATGTATTGATAGAGGATTTCCATGTGCTTGGTTCTTCTATGGTACAAGGAGTGCTTGATCAATTTAATTGTACTCTCGTTGCCATATACAGAATTTCCAGAATCTCAGCGGAATCTCCTGAACCACATGATCTCTTTCGTGATCTGGCACGCAGCTACATATTCCACGGCGGCGGTGGAGAGCGCGGTGGTTTGGTGTCTCTGCGGACTTCAGAATACCAACCTGAATCCAAACTTGGTTATACAACTCGTCAAGCGCCTATACTGGCCATTACTGAGTCGCAGGCCGTAGTTTACCACGTCTTCGAGGTACCTGAGGATCCGTTTCACCGCAGTCTAGTGAATCTTTTGAGGGTTTTGCAGGTAGCGGCTGACAAGCTTTATCGTGACTACCGAGAGATGGCTCCCTATGTCCTCGTGACGATCAGCAAGTATTGCCACTGATTCGCACTTTCGGTACGGTACATCTATCTGATGGATCCGCCCTTCTCGCGTAGAATCTGCAATACTAGAAACAGTTCTGCCTTATTATCGGCTACCTCGAGTTCTTTGCGCAAATCTCGGAGTAGATGCTGAATTGACTCCTTGCCTATTGACGCCAACAAGTCATCGTTGATGTATATGGACTAGCCTGTCCCTGTGCGTGCCGCTCACGAAGACGCACTAGTCTACGCTCGTGGGCTTTAGCTTGAACTTTTTAAAGTTCGGAAAGTTCCAGCGCGGTGCGAATTGCTTCAATGCTAAAGACTCCGCCTCAGTTTGCAAGGTTTAGTCCGCTGGAATTGGTCCAGAGAAGTCAGCATGGATCAGCTCTCCGGTGCGCTCGAGCTCGGTAGTGCTGCAATGAAAGTCGGTGCATCTTTTCCATGGTGCATTTATTTGTCTCACGCGTCTACAATTGTAGCGAGCCAACTTCTTGTGCCAGCCTTTAAAACTAATACCTCTCTGGGTTTCGTTGACAAGTCGATGGGGAATCTTTGCGATCTTCAAACTGCACAACACACCCCGGCTCGACGCTCTGTCTCTACCACAATACGGTCATCCTTGGTGAAACTGCATTCATCACTGGACGATTTCATTTCGACACATCTACCAAATGATTCTCTTTTCATGCTGAACCGTTGAACAATCCCACGTTTATGCAGCCTTAACCGCGCATTTCCAGAGAGCTTCTGTCTCCAATGCGAATGTGCCTTGGCTCGTTAGACTTCTGGTGCGTGACAAACCACTCCCCTGGACTAGACATGCGATCATTCACGCCCGAATCCAAGAACCACGTTCTGCTGTCTGTCTCGGCGGCCTTGATGGATGCAAGAGCCTCGCTGATATACCTTTCACCTTGGGGTCTCCCGCTACCTTTTGTTCTTCGTTTCGGATGTTGTTTAGCCCAACGGTGGTATTCATGACATTTATAACACTTACCTTGCCTTGTTTATTTTTCCCTCGTTAAGGCTTTCCACTAACTCAGTTTCTGAAATTCTTTAGAATTCTTGCTTCTTCGATGATAAGCCGCGAGGTTAGATCCGATATTGTCTTGCCTTCTTCGGGGACGATTTCCAGGCGCTTCTGAAGTGGCGGTAGCTGACACGCAGCATTACGTAACGTAATGGTTTTCGTTATAGCCGATATAGTCGAGCATTTTTCGCGAAATCAGTTTTTTATTCGTAGATAGCCGACAACCTGTCTGTCCTACGTTGCCTTTGTCGTGTCGCGATTAATTATGTAGAGAATCAATTGCCTTGCGACTGTAGTCGCGATAAACTTTCGCGTCGTATCTGGCTTTTGCCACGTGACCAGATCTCTTTCGTGCTGTGTACGCACCGTCTTCTCGTCCGCGCCATCCACTGGCTCGTTCCGGTTTTCTTGTCTCACGCTCGCGACTTCTCAAACTTTCTGAGCATTATCCACGCCGCTAAGTTCAGTAATAACCGAAAACTCGGTCTCCGTTGCATTTTGAAGTTACCATCACGCTGTTGCACGAGTCGGTTATAACCTCGGTTTTTCATCAGAGTTTTCCGCTCCGACAAAGTCAAGTCACGCGAAAATACTAGTCGCATAATCTAATTGGGCCCTTAACCATATGCATCCATATGCAGATGAAGATTAATTTCGTTGCGGTTTAGCGACACACGAGTTTATTATAACCTCAAAATTATCATGGTATTTCAGTCTGTGTACGTGCTGGCTGCTCTACTTTTCAAGGAAAGGGAAAGAATGACGACAAAGGCGGTGTGAACGTGGAACGAAGAAAATAACTATGAACGAAGCTAACCGTGGTATGCAAAAGTAAGCAGCGAGTAAATGCAACTAGATGTCAAAGTAGAAGCAACGCATTTCAACAGTATAAGTTGGTGAAAATGTAGTTGTGTTTGGTCGACTAATGAACCCAACTTTTTAGGTTTTCTGTTTGACTAGGGTTTCCCACTAATCGTTACTAGCCAACCGAACCTATTGAACTTGTTCGAGTTTATTAGTATTTTGCAACAACCCTCCGTACCGATAAAAATAGCAATAAAAATAGGCTTGAAATGCCAGGATTGTTTGGACAGCCACGCAGCGGGACAAATCGTATACGCGATGTTCTGTGAAATGGCGTACATCATTTTTGAAGCACTTCCAATAGTATAAGAAAAACATATTTCTAACAGAAATTAGTCAGCTTTGAGTCGGCTGTAAATTGCGATATTTAAAATTGGCAAAAAAATTGTTTCTTTTGATAAAAAGCCAAGGTCATCTTGACTTTTTTAAGTAGCACAATATATTTTTGATATCATAGCATTGTATGTGTGGATTTTGGTTTACAAAGGTGTTGAGTCATTTTTTGAAGGCTGCATTGAGAAATAATGCACAGTTATCTTTCCATAGCAACTTATTAGGAAAATCAATCTAAAGTATAATATCGCCTTCAAAAATAACTAAATAAATTTCCACCGTATGCTCAAATAAAAATGCAACTTTGATTAACTGCAATTAAAGAAAAAATGTACGCATCATCTAGCAAAGTAACTCTTTAAACTTTCCAAAAAACTTTAGATCTGTTTTCACGAGTGTTTGAGTATTTTCACGAGTCGGTGTATATGTATGCGAAATCACAGGAAAACAAATGTTTTCGACTTTCCAAATGCGAACGAAAGATTTTTCAATTGGAAAACAGATGGTATTATTGTCTCACGCAAAACGGAGAACATTTCGTAAACATGTTATGAGGATGGTGCAAAACCATTGCAATTTTTTGCGCAATAAAAAAGTAACGTGAAAATGGAATTGTTATTGGTTTTACCTTATTATCTAATAATAAGCAGAGGAATTAAAGAAATCTCATTTGTAGCACAAGTCTTTCTCGCGTGTAGCAAAGCTGTAGTAAATTTGTATTTTATTAAATATCTTTTAAGATCAAGTCTGATAAAAAGAACGTTCCATATAAAAATTCCATTATTTAGTTAATTGCATTTTAGCGTGTTCGTATAAACCCAAAACCAATTGGAGTAGGAGACCACTTTACGCGCCGCTTACAATAGCAAACAGTGCTAGGTATCACGGGTACCTGCACGAGTCGCCAATCTACTAAATGGACGTGATTGAACGACCCACTGATATCAGTATCACGTCTCAACCAGGTCTAGTCGACCAATTATAGTCGACTCGACCATAGTTGCTCTGACAGTTGCTTTTTCTTGTCCCACGTTTTCGAGGCCATCCGACCTCCGATACCATTTTTGTATCACATGCGACGTTATTGATTCAGCATAGTAGTGGTTTGAATTGACTGAACTAAATTTTCTTATGGAATTACAAATAAATTACAGAATAGGACATCTAGCAAATGAAGTATAGAGTTCTATACTTTCGCAACATGTACGTGCTTTATACTATATTCAACCGTATTATGGTATAAGTGTTTAAAACTCCAATTTTAATGCTCCAATTTTTATTATTATTTACAATTACTTTGATATAAGTAATTATTATGTCGGAGATGTAGGGACATCGGGCCTTTCTTTTGGAATTTTGGCAAGATTCCCAATACTTTGGTCTAAACTATTTATTATAGCTGTACTATTGTGACAGTGGGCTTGGGCTCGAGGTGACACAACTGGTCGCCGAACGTAGTCACGGTCACGGGATGAACGTTTTTACCTAACAGAAGAAGTACCGATATTGAGGGACACACGCTGTATTAACAAACAAGCCCCGGGCAGGAGCAACGACGGCTCTACGCCGGTCTGCCTAGTAACGGCGCCTGGAATTTTGTTGATATCCCCGGTCAATATGCAATTGACAAATGTGATCGTATCAGCCTTTTATTCTTGTGATCACCTTGGAGAGTTTTCACACATCGTCTTGTCAGTCAGAAAGAAACCGAGCGACACAGCTAACGTCACATTGTGTTTCAAAATATATTCTATCGAACATAGAGCTTTGCCCGTTGACCGTGGATTCGTTATTGAAGCTAAGAACATTGTCTTTAACATCTAGAGTGTCTAATCACCGCGTATAATTGTCAAACTCTGTTAAATCAACATTTGTACCTATAATTGTAAATATAATGTCCATTGAACAACAACGATGGCTTGTCCTAATGAAGATACGTTACACGCCCCTAAGGTTAACGCCAACCCGACATATAAAGCTATTTGCTTTGCATTGCGTCACAAGTCGGAACACTTGCATGTGCAGTTGTGAACCAGATTTTCGTAGAAGCTGTTTATTTAGATTCGAAAAGTATAATATTTAGATAAGGAGATCGATGGTTGATGGATGATAACAGATCGCCAAGCTGCGAACGAAGCGACGAACGTGTTGGCTATGCTTGCGAGTCTGTCACGGATACACACACATGGGCAGGATTTAATGTCTAGCAAGCTTTTACCAGTATCTCGGCAACTAAAGTTGACTGCCGTTTATATGTGCAGGAAATAATTATTCAAAATGTAGAGCTTTGTAATATGCTTCAAAATCATTAAAATCGAAGAGAAAGTGGCTTTTTTACAAGTTCACTTTTTCATTATTGATTTATTTAATAAACGGACATATAATTTTTGAAATACGAAACAAAATATTTGGTTATATTAATACGCTTCTTTTATAGTAATTTCCTATACTTATCGTTTTAATCCTTTTGCTACATATGTAACAGATAAATAAATAAATTAATAACTAATAAAATAGAAATTTTATTACATAGTTCGACCCAACTAATTTTCTACTCAGGCGAGTGGAAATAAGTGGTTTTTTTTTATTTGGTCGTCAATTTACAAGCAATTCTCATTAAGAATTTTAAGTAACTTCATTTGGCGTGGTACAGTAACTTGGATTATAATAATTTATATTACGTTTGATTCTAGTTGAATTTAATGCTTCAATTTAAAGGGTATTTGCTTTTTAGTCTGCGGATCTGGTCCGTCGTGTCGAGTAGTTGGGTGACTAATGGGTTGTGGTGGTTGTTGACTCTTGTGTTATATCTGCTTTTCAGTCAAAGAAGAAATATACAAGTTCAAATGCAGATATAACACAAGAGTCAACAACCATCACAACCCTTTAGTCACACAACTACTCGACACGGCGGATCAGACCCGCAGACTAAAAAGAAAATACCCTTTAGATTGAAGCATTAAACTAGAATCAAACATAGTATAAATTATTATAATCCAAGCTACTGTACCACGCCAAATGAAATTACTTAAAATTCTCAACGGGAATTGATTGTAAATAAACTACCAAATAAAAAAAAATAAAAAAAAATATCTGCTTTTGAACTTGTGTATTTCTTGTTTGACTGTGGGTATCTTGAGGTCGCGGTGGATTGTTTCGCATACCAAGGTGCATTTATTAAGGATCTTAGAGTTTTTGATTGGAATCGTCGAAGAATTTCTACGTTGGAGTTACTCGCAGTTCCCCATAGTTGGATCCCATAGATCCAAACAGGTTTTAGTATGACTTTATATAGCAATATTTTGCTCTGTGTGCTTAAGTTGGAGCGAGTTAAGTTAAATAAGTGGTTAATAAGAATAAGAATCAGTGATCAATTTTTAGGTTTTAGTAGTCAGCTACTAACGATTACGATCATTATTTTTCAAACAGAACATGCACAGTTTTATGTTGGCAATGCAGTTCTAAATTATTAGTTAGGAAAATATTTCGAGCAAGAAATTTAGTAAATTTTATATATAATTTTGAATGGACCATGAGTTTTCGTAATACATATCTCTTACTTTATAAAGCTAATTTGAATTTCAGATTAAAGATCACACTTTTCCAATACGTCAACTTCAAATAGTTCTCTATCTTTCTTCCCATACATTTATTTTAAAAACCTATTATACGAAATATTATTTCGTTTTGCCTATATCGGCCCATGTCCGCATTGACGCATTGACGTCGTATCTGCTTGTGGGTGATATCAGATTACTCCCTCTCCAACTGGATATATTCATATTAAAATACTTTTTTGTAAACTACCAACTGACGGAAAAACCACAGAAATTGAGAAAAATGGATTTGTAATTTTATTTGTATTTTTCGTATTGTTACCGTTAGGTTTTCATTTATTAGAAGTAAAAAAGGCTTTGAAGTTAGCAGAATATAACACCGTTGGAATTTTATCAACAATTTTAATATAAGATCGCAGATTGTGTACCAAAGTGAATATAAATCGATATCGAATTCCAGTACATCGTTTTTTAGTAATATTAATACAACTTTAAGAAATGTATATTAAGGATGCTTGGCATTTTGGACGTATGAAAGTCAGTAAATTTTCCTAGCAACTTTTTTCTTTTAAATAGATAAATGAGATTTATCATATAAATGTTAACGTATAGAAAAAGGTAGCTTTTTTTATTTATTTTCAACAAAATAACAATGTCGAAGTAGCTGCACAATGAGTTTCCTGAAATTGAACTATAAATCGTATCGTTTTCCATGTATTTCCGAACTCGTGTGAACAAACTACCAAAAATTTTCATTTCCTACGTGACAAAAGCTACTGAAGTACATGGAGATTTTTCGATTGGTTGAAAATATTTTTCATAGACATTCTCATAACAAAATTTTTTGCCAAAAACGCATATTTCTAAAAATTTCTGTGTAAGTATACAGGTCCTCCTGTTAAGAAAAAAGTATTTTATAGGCTGGTATTTCAGTACTATAGTATTGATATTATGGTATTTTTTAAATTACAGGACGTCTTTTTATGCCTTCAAAAGTGTAGTGGGTTTTAACAGTGTATAATATTTATTAATTTGAAGCATCTTTTGTATCTTAATATTTGCCATGTTACTTTATTTTAAATAATATTATTTAAATAATAATATGTTTAAAAAATAAATTTTAGGAAAGGGGTATACAATCTTGGGAGCTTAAAAAAAGGTAGGGTAAATCTAACATTTTTTTTCGCTTTCAAGTATTTGGTAAAGGATCAAGATTTTTATAGGAATCTTTAAGCGACACTTAACTCTATGTTTATATTTTTTTTTATTACGCAAAATTACAAAATGTCGCAGTGGTACGGTATCATTATCTGACACCATATCCAGCGGAACCTTGTTTGCGTACCATCCAGCGGCAAATATGACTGGATTGTAAAGAGTAAACAAATTTTGTGCAAACTTATACAAAAATAGATTGTCTCCAATGTAGCGTGTGATTTTTCTCTAATTTTGAAAAGTAAGAAAGTCGCGGCTTGTTAAGAACAAAATTTTATTTTTTGGCTGGAAAAAATCAAATTTGAACGTTTATAAAAATTCAACTGATTAAGATATTGAAAAAATTGTATGTTACATTGCAGATAATGTTACGCAGAATAACGTGTAAAAAGTATCAAGTTAATCGGATGAAAAGTTTGGGGATCTGCTGGGTGCAACATCGAAAGGCAAAGTTGATATCAACACTGAAATTTTCAGCTGTAAAAAGGTGGGTTAAATGGTAAATAATGATAAATATAATGGGCAAAATGGTGAAGAGGGGCTTAAATTTTTTTAGGGTGTAAGATATTGTGCGCGCGAGTTCCTTAGGGGCGGAAACGGTGCCACCCTTATTTTTTCAGAATGATATTAATATTAATATATATTAATTTACTAGTAGCAGACGTATCATTTATTCAATATTTGAACAGATGTTCGGCCTTAATTGTCTTCGTATCTGTAGTAGCAGTGGAGATACGTTAATTTGAGTATTTAAATCATTTTTTACAAAATTGCGCATTGTAACACACGGGATCCAGTGTAGATCTAAGAGCAGACGACCTATATACGAAGCGGAGCTTAACGCGCTTTTAATTATCTATATATCTTCAGTATCGCCAGAGATACGATAGTTTGAATACTTCAATATTATTTTACAAAATTACGCGTGTATTGTAGCGCGAAACGACTTGTTCGCGCTATATTTGTCGCCAAAAGCAAAGCTAACAGTTTTTACCTTTTTTATTTCGGTATTTTTTTTTTTTTAGTTTGCATAGTGACCAAGTTTGAGGAGTTCCAACTTGAGTTCGTCCATGTTAGCTGAGTGGTGGAATTGCTTGTAAATAAACCTCGAAATAAAAAAAAAAGTTAAGCAGTCATAGGAGAAAATAATTTACACAAGGGGACTCCGTGAAGGTAAGATATCGAAACAAATATTTGTCGCTTTGAAATTTATGTCATCAAAGAGTTGTGCATTATCTTCCGAATATGCATTTATTCTTGTGATAATAGCTGTACGAACATAATGACATTGTTGGAGTTACGAATTTATAGGCGGTGTGAATCTTTCTTTTCATAGTGCTCTTCGTAGTTGGTGACGTTGCCATCACTTTTTTCTTTACGTAGCCCCATAAAAAATTAAGTGGTGTTAAATCAGGTGACCTATTTGAAAAATTATTTTCAAACGTAGAATACATTTCTTTTCATATCTTTGGCATCTTTGTGGAGCTGCCATTACGTAGAGTAATTTCCGCTATAATTCTTTAACTATGCAAAATAAAAAAGATGTTTTAGGTAAAAATTGTTAGGTTCGATAACATTTGTCCGAATATAGAAAAATTGATATGCCATCCTATTCTTAAAAAATGGAGATTGCGCCCTTTTCGCCCTCAAAAATTCACCCCACAATATCGTACACCCTAAATTGATAGCCCCTCTGCTATTTAACAGTTTAAAATTTTAAATCGATATCTGCAGTAGCTTGTAACACTTTATCCACCTCACCATGTATAATACATAACTGTTTTACATTTAGAAAATTGAAGAATTCGAAGATAAAGACTTTGTCGAGAAATAAAATAGTTGTATAAAGTATGACAATTACAAACGCCAGTTTTGTTATTAATATCGACTTGCGCAAATCAATTTAATCGGGTTATAATATATTATTATACGTAGCTTATGGTGATTATGGCGAACAAAATCATTGCAGGTTAATTTAATTTTAGTTTCGCACCTGAAACGTCTTGTCAAAAATAAGCAAATGTCGGAATACCTTTGAATGGTATTTCTCTTAAGCGTTAAAGATCATTATTTATTGCGCCTTAACCTCCGGTATTATCTGAGAGAATCTATTTTAGAAATAATTTATTTCTCACGTTTGCTATTTTATTTAAAATAAATATTAACTATCTGACTTTTTTATTCGTTATTTTTGTTTCAAATGGAAAATGTCCAACCTTATTGTGGGTGCACTTATCCTCCTGTATTTTTGTAACGCAGTTTCAAAGTTCAAGCCGAATGAAAGAAGCAAACACAAGGAACGAAGGTGTTTGGTGAGTGTAAGGTAGCGTAGATATCTATATCATTGGAGAGGATAGGACTTGCGCATTGGTTGGTATTCTGTTTAGCTTCCTCGTCGGCGACGTACACCTAGTTCCATCAGTCACGTGGAGAACTTCCGCGGCTTCGCCTCGTTTTCCTGGTTCCTTCTTTTCTTCTGACTCGGCGGTCGGTTCGCGTTCTTTCGTGTTATGTTTGGCGGCAAGTAACATCGATTGATTCAACAAAAAGAAGAAATTGCGGCATCTAACAACTGGCAGAATCTGTCAAAGGTAAGAGACGATTCAAATTCCACGGCTCATAACACGTCCACGTTTGTCGTTTTCCAGCAAAACAAGAAAATACTCCAATATCTTGAATTTCTTCGTTTGATATATCTACCTTGATATTTTTTAAATCAAATATTCGCCATACATATTAGGCTATCGCTGCAAGTGTAATTATCTGTATTGCAGAGAAACTATGTTCGATTAAATCACAGAGTTGTTGATTTTGTGACAATGATTGTTTTCATATACAGAACAAATTGTATATTGTGAGCTTCCCTCCTGACAACTAGAATCTCATCTTATTATTTAAAAAATTGAAAAGTTTTTACAAAAGTTGCATCTCGTCATCAATATTGCGCATTTTTAATGTCATTCGTCGCGTAGTTCAAAGAAGTATTTGCTTCATTTCTGCAATTTTAAAGTGCAATTTGAAGACCTATGGCAATTGAAATGTAACTTTATTTCCAAATTTGATGTAACTTTGAGCTAATAATAAGAGTAACACAAAATATTTTTATACGTCATTTTATATGTCTTTGCAATTTGTAACGTGCGAAAAACGTGCAATTTGTATCTCGATACACGTCTGCATGATTACCTATGCGATCGACAAAAGTCAAAGAAGCCTTTGAAAGAAGAGGGAAAGGAGAGCTTAATAGGGAAGGAATACAACTTGCAAGAAACGCATTCGTCTGTTGATATCCATCTATAGTTGGATACTTTTATGTTCTTTAAATATCGTTGTAAGAGTTATCCACTGAATTTGTACGTTTTCATCGAAGTAATTGAATCGAGTGACTATTTCGGTACATAATTTTAAAGATTCGTAGTAGCAAACGTTTTATTTCATTAGTATCACTGATCTAATTCCTATTATAGAAATTTTAATGAAAAGGATATCTTTGAGACGGAAGCGTTGGAAAATATTTATTCGTATTAACGGGTTAGAACATTAGTTACAGGGTTTGCACAAAATGCTGTTATTTTTTTACTTATGAGATGTAGGCAAAATACATGTTTTTGCAATGGCTCACGTGTGTCTATAAATATTTGAAATTACTCATTTAAAATTATTATAAAATTGAAATAATGAAATTGTTGAAAAATTGTTAAATTGCTAAGCTTCGATATATCGTTCTCTTTTCCTTTTCATCCAAATAGGTATTATTAAAAACATTTTGTGTAAAATTAGTGTTGTATGTAGGTATTGTAAATTTCTATATTTAGTTTTCTTGTTGAGCACAATAAAAAACACATTTTCGTTTTAAATTAATTGTTTGCAATCGCGTAGTATAATAAATTATAGCTCAACTGGCGTCATAGGTTGATGATTATAGCTTTTGAAGAAGATTGGTTTGCCTTAAAAATTCTATCTTTCATAGAAGAAGAATATCACTAAATTATTAATAAATATTACAAGACATCAATTTGAAGCTAATTTATTCAACGCGAAGAATATTTAGTTTCGCAGCTTTTATCAGCGATTCAGGGTTTCAGGTTCAGGGTACAAAATCGCATTAGGGAAAAGAACGTGTATAAGGACGGTTTTGTATTTCACTGATGCTGAAAAAGTTTTTATTTCCTTAGGGAATGAGCTTTATATTCGCGATACCTCTATATTCGAATATTCTAATCTTCGAGTTTCGAGAATGTTTTGTTATATTTGCATATGAATCATGCTGTAACACATCTGTTGTAACGAAAGAAACATTATCATGAAATTTTTCGGTGAAGATATGATAATCGAAAGATTTGAGGCAAGAGATCATCTTTGTTGAGGGGCAAGCGGAAATAATTTTATACCAAAAAGAGTTTGTAACTTGAAATCACACGATGCTTTATCCTTAACTATCCTGTTTTATGTTTTTTACTCGTTTTCGAATGAGCAAGAAAATTTTGCAACAGTTTAAGTAAGATTCAAAAAATAGATTCTCGAAATTTAGTTTAACAGAATTTAGTCATTTTAATGGAAGGAATACAGTAGCTTTTGTACATTTATATTACATTTTGCACGGTTATTGTGCATTTTGTACGAATGTGAGCAGTCGTAATAATAAATTCTAAATAAAATTACATTTTATCGAAAGTGATAATTTTTTAGATTAAATTTCGAGATAATCATTTTAAATCTCGTAAAAAATTTTTTTATTTTTGCGTTTTTATGGGTGTCGTTTGATTAAGTGTTCCATGGTCGGCGAGGTCAGCGTAAATTCACTATTACTGCTTATCATAAACCAAAATCCAATAGCTTCGTTGAGATGCGTTGCAAGCCGCTTGAATAAAAGTCAGATTATTTGGTTTCATTATATTACATGCAATTTATCCTACGTACGTACAATATTAGATGCCCTATAACGCGGGAAATACGTTACGCGTTACACGATTTCCGTATCGTAACGCGATTATAAAGTTGCTTAAAGAGACCCTACACACGTACAGTGCTACGAATAATTAGAAACTCACGCACATTTTCTGCATTATTCGTTCAATATTTGCAAGGAACCTCTGATCGTATCTGGATATGTTAAGTGAAATTGTTCTCGCAAAGGATACATCGAGCGCTATAGGATATCAAGAGATGTGAGATGACGAATTATTGCCTATCATAAAGTGAAATAGAAGACAGAAGAACAATTTTTCAACAAGGCAATGCTGCTATTCGTGCAGTCTTTGCTAGGAAAAAGTGGTTTCAGCATTTTTCGAATAGAATTATTTTACCATGGTCAGCATTACGTTCTGATCAGAATCCGATCGAGAATCGAGAAAAGTTTACGATCACTAGAAGGCCACCAGTGGAAAACGTCGCTGAACTTGAATATTCAAAATAAAACTTTTATACGTTAGTGGATAGTGCAGATTAATAAAACGGATTAATAAAAGTAATCAAATATGATGAAAATCCAGTAAATGTTGAATGAAAAAATAACAAAATTAACATTGAATTTATTTTTCCACAGCTAAAAACACAATTTTAAAGGAAATTTTAATTTTCTCCAGACTTTAAAAGAAGATGTTGTTTGATTCTTTATATTATTGTATTTCATGAATTGTATAAACGATTTTGTCAATTTTTGTTTTAATATTATGAAACAGTCAAAAGATAGGGTTCAATTTGTAATTATTCACGCCACTGTACGAATATGTGTGTGTGGGTAAATTTTCCGAGATGCAAAAGCATATTACTGTCCGAAATATACAAGGCAAACAAACACGATCAGTACATATTTGTATGTAACTGATTTGCTACGGTTGCGTCCTGTTCACTAATTGTCTTATTCGTGACGTATCAACAAATTTTTAAGTTTTTGAATTGACTCGAAAATCATAGTTTCGCATTATCTTTGGTATGACAAGGAGAATTTTACGTATTGCGTCACACTTATCTCTGTGTAGAATTAGTGTAGAAAAAATGTGTTTTAGTTCTTGCGCTATGGATCCCTTCTAACGCAGAACGTGTAGTGAGAGTCAACTGAGCATGCACTTTGCAAACAAGGGTATCGTATACTATCGACTTACTTATAGATTTACTAACGTCTTTTTATTATCAATTTGTTTTCCTACATACTTTATATCTTTTCCATCAATTTTCAATTTATGCAACATGTGTGTAAGAGTTCTCGAATACCGATAGCCTTCAAGTATACTCATTTTTCACCATTACTGTATCTTGTGTGTTATAGAGAATTTCACACGATACATTGTACGTCAAGAACAGTGTTTATTGTTAAGAATACCATTCGCTGTAGAAATTTGACCTTTTTTTTTTTTTTCTTTTCTTTCGCTTATTATTAATATCTTTTTGTTTGTAGGAATTATAAGAAATATACTATGTAACTGTCAGTAAGGTAGAGGTGTACGATTTCAATAATATTGTTTAAAACAAAATAAAATTGAATGGCATTCATTTCCCCCGAGATATGTACGTGTATTGCTATTTTATTGTTTTGAATTTTCAATACCGTTAAACAATAGTCTCTCTAGCATTCTAACGTAAATCAGTATTGGATATCGGGCTAACGCACATGACAGGCACAAAGGTGCAGTTATGATTTGTAGTGTATATTCTACTGTGTAAAGTGCAAAGTATAAACTAGAAAGAATCAATTGCACAAGTTGGTCGCAATTGTGTTAGTCTTTTATGAATGCTTCATAATGTAACAGAAGTCGTAAATTAGTTTTCAAAAACATTTTTACGATAAACAACTTCCTTTAGCTCGAATATAACAACAATAAGTTATCTTTATTGCAAAATCTAACTTTCGGTTTTCTCGTTTTACGCACATTATTCATAAATATTTGTATCCATTTCGAATTTAAGATTAATTATTTTAGCCTCTAATATCGAATATTCTTTACGTTTTACATTTTTAAATATAAAACCATGGTGTAATGATGTAATAATTGAAAATTATTACCAGTATATAAATAATTGTGTAGATATATCAGGCACATACTAATATATGTCGGAGATGAAAGGACACCGGAGCCTTTCCTGTGGAATTTTGGGAAAATCCTCTAATACTTTAGCCTGGATTCTATCATAGCCGTAATTAAGCAATTGTTGTCATTCAATCCGATCGTATTTGTTCGAGATTTGTGATAGTGGGATTGGGCTCACGGTCACGGGATGGACGTTTTGCCTGACGGAGGTGTGGAGTGGTTGTATGGTTCTCCCTAGAAATGTGGTTGTTTTTTTTTATATTATTTATTGAATTTTACAATTTGTCCAGTAGGACATTTGGTAAAATATTATAATTTAAATATACATAGCATGTGGAGGGTTACCCCCAGCGGGGTACCATCTTCGTGTTTGTTAGGTTATATCCTTTGTGAGATCTGCTGGGTGTTTCCTTTTTAGTCTTCTTTTTATGCTTGTGTTGATCGTTTCCGCAGCCAGCCGGTTTGGGTGTGTTGCTATTCTTAATCTGTACTTTTCCGCGCATCTGCTAATCTCCTCCTGGATCGTTGGTTAATGTGGTTGTGGCGGCATACTGCCTCGAGAACGGGCCCAGCTACGTGTGATTTTGCCTCGGAGGTGTCAATATAATAGGACACACGTTGTATTAATAATCAAACTCCAGGCAGAAACTGCCTAGCAACGGCGATTGGAACTTTCTCGATGCTTCTAACGAGTATATAACGAACGAACGCAATCGTAAAAAGAGGAAAATTTTCATCAGTCTGTTATTCGTGCGATCGCCTTGAAAAGTTACACATCGAGCAGTATATACCGAGCGTCCCAGCAATCGTATTTTGTGCTTCAAAGTATTCTACGTTTAGTAAAGAGTTATCCCGTTGACCGTGGATTCGTTATTGAACCCAAGAACATTGTCTAAACACCACGGTTGTTCGTCAAACTTTGTAAAAAGTCACATTTATACCTGTAAATATAATCTCTGTTGTACAAAACGATGGCTAATTCAAATGAAGAATTGTTACGCTCCCTCAATTCTAACGATAACCCGACGTATATAATATGCGATACATATTTTTGGTAATTATACAATAACATTTGTATATCAAATGTTGTATATCGATAAAATGTATATCAATAATATTTATAAATCTATTTTGATCATATACGTATTGTTTATTTGTATAATTATGAGCCGTGTTGTAAGAAAGCAGCTAGTAAAAAAGTAAGGTAAACGAAAGTTAATAATTAACAATCAGCTTTACACTTTAAAGTTTAAAGAAACATCAAAGTAATATCATGATATTGTGCTTATTTCAACGCACTTTTACTGGTTCGGGTTTCATCTAAAAATGTGAGTCCTATTTGGGTAATCTAATGGAATATATTTAAAGAAGAAACTGGAGATGTAATAGAATATATAAAATTTAATGAAATATATACAGTGACTCGCGAAAATATTTATACTCCTTCTACAAACATATTACGTATATTGTCCGAAACATTTTAAAATTTCATTAGCGCTACTGACACGCAACTACCACGATTATAGTGATAAATTTTTTAACGATTCTGAAAATGTGTACGCAAGCTACAAGATATTTAGTGCAAGTATATATTTTGCAGAGATTGCAAAAATATTTAAACATGCAATCGTTTATAATATTAATAGATCTTACAAAGAGATGACAATGGTTGCGCAATCTCGAATGAGTTTACTGTATGTGTATTTGATATTTTAGATTGATTTAGATTCAGGGAAAACAACCCTTGTTCTGGAGAACTTGATGAGTTTGTCTATATCCTACTTTATAAATTCTCGTAATATTAATATTATGCTTTTTTTTTATTTTTACGATTTATTTTGATAAATTTTTGATTATTTTTATTTGTTGTAGTGCTCCGGCATATTTTTACAATTTTGCAGACGGAAATTGTAATAGAGACGTGTAAAGCCGAAGAAATTGCTGCATCAAGAACAAAATTTCTCGATTAATTTTTCAAAAACAAAGGGCCATGTACACAAATCCTTATCATCAACTTAAAGCATCAAATGCACATACAGCCAACTTATTCAAGATTTCGCAATTCTCGCCATTTCCTTCTTAGTATCCAATGGCACGATCGTTATTATACGCTGGATCGTATATCTTTTTAGATGGGATCCAAATTTTGCCAATGTAATCATGGTAATCGCGTCTTATTACAGTGTTAACAAAATTTCAAAATGTTTTATGTAACACGCATGATAAACAAATAAAAGCTTTCGATGCGTAGTCGAAAAATTCAATGAGATACAATCTCCACACTAGGAGATTATAGCGCTTGTCTTGAGATTGGAGTTACCAAGGTTCGACTGTGTTATCATCATCATCATCATCATCATCATCATCATCATCATCATCATCATCATCATGATAGCTGGAAAGGGAAAGGGAAAGGGATATGAAATTGGTTAAAAAACAACGAAATATGGCAGAAAACGGAAGAAATTGGGCTCACCTAATCGATACTAATTACAGAAAGATGATCTAAATGCCGGTACTTCAGCGATAATAGCTGAGCTGCTGCGGCGAAAGTATATGTATAGATAAGAATGAGTTTGAGTGCCACCGACAGACTGGCCAATTTTCATTGCCGTTTTCACGGCAATAGGCCAATAAGTAAGATTTTTAAACAGTGTGAAAGCGAGTATCTAGTATTTTGTGAGAATAATCCTTGAGGATCTGAATTTACGATTGTTAAAAGCTGTAAATCGTACGTGCCGAATGTTTAGGAAAAAGTTTGTGAAATTATTCAAAATTTATAGGAAGAATTAAAGAATATTCTATAGAAAAATTATAATGCAACAATATTGATTATTTGAAAATGATTATTTTTAATATGCCACAACATTTATTAGAGAGATTAAAAAATATTATTTTAGTTTTATGCGTTTAATTTTATATCGTGTTTGATCATGTTTGACCACAAGAATTCTTCTGTTCTTTCGTTTCTCTTTTATTATCTACACAAGCAGAAAATATAAAATCTTTTTGTATTTTAATCACTTAGAAACTATGTTGTAGCACAGCATAACAGACCTTTGTATCCTTTGTATCCTTTGTATATTTATTACACAGTATGTGTGAGAACCACTGTTGCTTGATTCTGCACTTCTGGATTGGTGGAGATTTGTAAAAACAAATTTGTGCAAAATTAACCTTGAGCATGATTTTTAAGGTTAAACTTTCTTTTATTGCGCCGTATTCTATTCATCGTGAGAATAACAAGTCTCTGAGGAATCATCCAAGGATCGCAACTTAACCGTTAAAATTTTAATTACTCTTAAATAGAATTTACTCATTGTGTGTTTACATATACATATATTCGCATTTAATGAGAGAGTGGTGCGCTATTTGCGAAACAGCAGGAAATTGCAGATTAGCTCGTGAAATATGTCAGAATACAGGAATAATGGAAGATTTCTACGTGCAAAAGACACTCTGTAACAATGCGATTTTCAGCGACTATGTTAACAATTCGGTGATCGAGAATTAATATTGCGTTATCCGAAAGCAGGTCAACCCCGCATGAATTGGCGCGAAGAAGAGCAGATTAATTATCGCTTTGGTCCTGTTATTCACCGTTGGGCTTAAAATAATTTTTTAAATAAAATTAAATTAAATTAAAATAATTCGTCAGGCGGGAATCAGTCGCATAACAATCCGACGAATACGATGAGTGTGACGCATAGACTATTATTACTTATCGGACTATAGAGCATGACGTATGACTAGTCGCATGACTATCCCGTTCGACGAAGCTTTTTCCGTTGGATGCTGCACAAGCTGCGTCGTGAACCGCGCTTTTCGAAACGCGTGTTGTTTAAAAATGAGAACAGTTTCTCAAGTAGTACCGTCCTTAATAAACAAAATGCCAAGATGGGCTCGGAAAAATCCATATAAAATGGTTGAAAGATTTAATAAATAATTATTGGGAACCATATTACTAGTCTCGTCTATTTCCATCTCACCGTAGTCAGCCGGTTCGCCAACTTGCAGTGGATTTTTCTTTAGGAGAAGAAATTGTTTATAGTTCGAGTAAACAGTTTATATCCGTTGAACAATTACCACATCCGATTGAATGTGGCTTTTATCATACAAAGCCAATATATAATCTTGGAGAAAAACTTGATGAAAATGTAGAAATGCGAGTTCGAGGTTGTTTAAATAGGCAGAAAGAGAAAAAGAAAAAAGAAGATAAAGGACATATAATGCTAGATCTGGGATACGTAAGTGCAACAACAAATGCTATTTTCCCCGCATCTAACTGCAGAATGTAAGCCCATTACAAACAAAGCGAGTTCGAAAACTAGTGGAACTTTAACCAACTTTAACATTTTGTTCAGAGACAACGGTTGAGTTGTCCATGGTTCCTTAGAGATTTTTTTATCCACAAGATGAGTATAATAGGTAGGAATAAGAAAATTTTGGCCTCTACAAAAGTTAATTTTACATGAACTTTTTGAAAATTTCCACCGATCCAGAGGTGTAGAATCACGTGATGATGGTTTTTACATTTACTTTTTATATGCCTTGTACAATCGTAATATACGCTGTTTTATGAAATTTTTCTGCCCATTCTATACTGTGAGAGAATAGGGCTGCGACATTTGAAAGAACACGCATAAGAACCTTTACGAACACGCATATAGGAACAGATATCGTAAATTTTGAAAAGATCGCATTGCTAGAAAGGATAGTAAGCATCGTAGCTTCCAAGTTTGAAAAATAGAACGAAGGACGTTAGTATCTCAATAGTGTTTTGTAAACAAATAAACGCAACTTTTTGTTTCTTATGTCGGCAGTTTCTCAAAGTGTGAAAATAATAGGCGAAAAAAATATAAAGTTCTATCAGTTTTACGTAATAGAAGAAAACAAGTTGTTCAAATATTTTCATTTAATCTCCGTGACTATATCCGACCCATTTAAATAATTGTACGAGTCTTTCATATTGATAGTTTACATCTTCCGGTGGAGAATCCAACGCGAACGAAATTACGATAACCACGGATCTAACCGTTTGCCGGATTCTGGATGATCTAGAGTTAGGAAAAAGACGACGATTCCAGATTATGTCACGTTCCGCGCGTAAGGTGAGTGATTGGTACTTCAATTATGATAGTTATTGCAAAATTTATTATATAAACTGACAGAGTAAAGATACAGAATGTCGAGTGCTGAGTTGGGAGGGTCTTTTACATCAGGTGTTTAGTTGTCGCTGGATACCGGTCGCATAGGTATGCTGCTACTGCTTAGTTACTATTTCGATGGCTATGGTATGCAAAATTGTGATTATCCTAGCGCTGTATTCCGAGACCCCTGTGACAATTTCATGCGACGGAAGGTAAAGAGACTTTTTATTCAATTGTGTGCGAAATAGATACCGCGCAACAAATAAATAAAGAACGAACACGATTGTTTTACGATACAAGTGCAATTACATTTACGGACAATGCTTCAAACTTATTCCAGCGGAAATTGGTAACTCGAGAATAGCTTATTTTCGTACGAGAGATTTACAGGATTATTTGCGATCGAATTAAACGAGGACTGCTTCGCTCGGTGCGTATAGATATAAGTTAAATAGATGACTGATCTAAGAGTGGAAAACCAGTGAAGAGATGTTGACTGATCCTCGGATGATAAACCAGTAAAGTTGGGTGACGATGCTGTCGCAGAGGAAAACTATTGCTGGGTGTTGGTCGCCCCACCACCGGTCCACCACCTTCGACCGTTCCTTCCTTGATAACATTTTGATCTTTCCTTCGCGGTGGCTACTTTCAGAATACGAAATTCGTGCGTATTCCCAGAAGGATATTATTTTGTTTCCACTTGAGGGCAACGATGCTGTTGGATAGTCACTCTCAAGATAGAAAAAGCTGTCGTGCAAACGGCTAGCATGGTCCATGACGTGGAAACAGCAAAACTATTTTTGAGAAAGCCGTTATTTTCAATAAACAACTTTCTACGAGGCATGAATCCCCCATCAAATGCGCTGCCGAAAATACCCAAAGTTTCCATGGAAAAAATAGTCGGACAGGGTAGAGTATCCATCGCGTATAGACCTAACCATTTTTGATAAAAATAAAGTGCTAGAAACTAACCTCGCAATTTATTGGATACGTCTCTAACCTGCCCTTCGTGTCCTTCCTCACAGATCGCGTGCATTGTTCACTTTTGTTGAATGCACAATAGATTTTAAATGATCTTAAAGAACAAAAACGTAATAGATAAATCGTATAGAATTCATCTAATTGTTAGTCGTAGATTTCTAATTTTATTCAATCTAATTTCTATTTAACTATTTTTTTCAACGATGTCTTCACCTTGAATATGACACCTTGAATGTCCTTTAGCAACTCATTTTGTCTTCTTTTCGACTTATTTTACAGCATCGATTCACTTTTCATGCTTACTGACAATGTTCTTTTGTGGAATACCTCTATACTTTTTTCAATGCTGTACAAATGTCCATTCGTCGAGTGCAATTCAGTTTTTCCAGTTTGATTAGAATCCATTTGTAAAGTTCAGTGGACGTTTCCCCAATTCTTTATGTGTAACACAAATGCCAATATGTGTCAATGTGTTATGTAAATACAAAGGATTTTTTTTCTGATTAATGAAAACAGGTCCAGTGAAAAACATATATTATTGGTATTGATTTAGTATAGCATCAAATAACGTTGATGTTCTCTAGTTACAATGAAGGGCGATTTGTAGAATGAGTTATGGGCGACATCAATAGGAACAAAACAGAATTCAGCAACATTTCATTTGGATAGCAGATTTTTTTTTTTTTTTTTTATTTAATATTTCGCATTCACAATTTGTCCAATTTGGACATTCAGTAGAATTTTTTAGCTGTTAGATTATCATGTGGGTGGCTACCCCCAGCGGGGTACCATCTTTGCGTTTGTTATGTTATATCCTTTGTGTAGTTTATTTATGTAATTGTTATTGTTTTTCTGATTTGCTCCAATTCACGAAAAAATACAAGTATTTCAATCACGTAACAGACAAGTATTTGTGAAAAATACTTTAGTATGAACACTGTATCAAAAATACGAAGAATATTTCAGCTAATAGTAAACTTATACAGCTTACTCAAACTCATATTTTTATGAACACGAATAAGGAAATTTTTTTTTTATTTAATATTTCAAATTGACAATTTGTCCAATTTATTTATTTATAATTTATTAGGTAGAATTTTTTAGCTGTTAGATTATCATGTGGGTGGCTACCCCAGCGGGGTACCATCTTCGTGTTTGTTAGGTTATGTCCTTTGTGAGATCTGTTGGCTGTTTCCTTTTCAGTCTTCTTTCTATGCTTGATGTGTTGATCGTTTCCGCAGCCAGTCGGTTCTGGTGTGTTGCTATTCTTTCTCTGTACCTTGCCGCGCATCTGCTAATCTCCTCCTTGACCGTTGGTATTCCCAGGTCTTTCGGAATGTCCTCGTTTCTAACGTACCATGGGGCGTTTACTATTGTTCCAAGAATTTTAGCTTGCATTGTCTCTATTTTGCTTATATGGTGGATAGCAGATAACGGATAAATATGAGGAATATAATATTATTTGTTACAATCAAACCATATGCAATATGTTATATCCAGAGTCAAACAAGGATTTACTCGAACAAATATCCGTGTAAAAATATTATCTGAATAAAAATTTATTCGAATTATTTATTCGTATAAAAATTTGTATGGATAAATATTTATTTATGTTATATAAAATCGCAGATGAAAAAAGTAAAAATATACAAACTATATCAAATATGAAATATATTTTCAAAGTTTATCATCTAATTGTTGTTATATTTTTATATCATTATACTTTTGTAATTAACCTTTTTCAATTGTCAGCTAGTTTATTGCTCTTTGGTAAGCTAGTTGGTTGACAAATTAATAGTATTATATTCGTATTCGAAGATTGCACTTATTATTCTTTTAAATTATTCGAATAAATAAACAGAGTAGTTTATTGCCAATAATGTAAAATGAATTTATTCTGATAATCATTACATAAATGTTTCTTGGAAACAATTCCCATAATTCCTATTTCTACGAAAGGATAGGTAAATAATATGGTCTACCTATCGCGATATCAAACATTTGAAGAGGAACGAAGACATATCAAAAGGAGAACGTGAATTTATTGAGAAAGAATTTATGTAATATCTGCGAGCATTGGTAAATCAGTGACCGTTGCAGGAAATAGTTGAATCAAGTATAATTGATGTCCTGTATCATATCTTAATGGTTGAAGTGATATAAATGAGATAGAATTTCATTTATTTCCTTCAAAATGATTTTAATCTGAACATCGCTATTTTTATCTCTCGTAATTATTTTCTTTCTGGCATTATTCCTAACCCAAATGTATCTAACTCAAATTCAATATGGCAAAATCGAAGTTAGATTATTGATATCATAAAAATAATACGTATTTACTTTCGAATCTATATGTAATAAACATTTTTCTGCTTTCATGCACATTAAATAACTGATTAGAAATCATAAGGGAATAAGAGAAAATCTTGGGAATTTGGATTTAGTATTTTAATCCTAAATTAAGTTATAAAACAATTTTTATTACTTGGGCAAATACAATAAATTTTGTATAACAATAATTATAACAATAAGTTATTGCAAGCAATTAAAAAAAATATACATTAAAAAGTTGTTTAGATTAGATCCAATGATGCAAAATGTTTCTGCTATTTATTTTGTATATACTGTGGTTTGTATATTTATTGGTTGAGTTATGTTCTTCGCTGAATCTCATACGATCAAGTCAAATTAGATTAAATTAAATAAGGTTTTTACTATTAGATTAAATAAGACTTTCTTGAAAAGAGCTTTGTTCGTGAATTCAAACTGGCGAAGCTTGAAAAATAGTGGTTTAAATTGGAGGAACGAATAGAAAGGAAATTACGTGACTGCTCTAACTTCATCACGAGAGAAACTCTTTTAGTTTCGTCTATTCGGTTGCTGTGACGACTTCTTTACTAAAACTCAAGGTACAAAATTTTAATGGCGATATCACTCATACCTTGCAACACAATTAATTTGATTTTTAAATTTGAAACTTTCACGTTGATTGAATGACATATATTTGTGGTTCAATCATGTTTTTATTAGTAAGTTGTTGCACTGAACATTTTCAAACCTCCCTGAAGAAGTAAACTGCTATGTTCACGAAAACTTACCAATAAAAATATAAACACGATTGAAACTCAAAGAATCGCAAATATCTATGTTAGCTATCTGTCCCTCTACTTTCTCTGTGACACTCTTTTTCATGCCCTCTTTTCCTTACAAATTCTTCTAATTTAGATAAAAATATAAGGAAACTGTTCTCTTGATACGCCATTCAAGACCAAGTCGAAAATATAAAGTGACAATTTTCGATATTAGGCTCTGTTTTCCAAAAAAATCTACTATACAGTTTAGTTAAGTTCGCGTGCGCTTGAAAGCCTCTTTTGGTGGGACAAACCGAAAGGGTGTGATTACCTGCACAAAGCAATTTTTAATACAAAGTTTTTGAGAAAAACAATTATGAAGCTCCGTCCATTTGACTCTCGTTTCTTTTCAAGTGCACGCGTACCTAGATGACGGAACTTCACAATTCATTTTCTTGGAAACGAAGCCAGGCAAAAGTTTACGCATCTGGATGTACGTATACAAATATCGTCTATCTTCACACACATTTGTATGCTTTTTTAAATATTTTTCTATCAACTAATATTAAATGACAAAACTACCGACTTCAGCTAACGCTCATAGCGCGCTGAGTAAACTCGTTCTCGTATGTAATCCCAACACACAAATATTGTATGGCTATGTCGTACCGTCGCGTATCGGTACTTTTGCCTAAACCACCCCCACAACCAAAGTCCATTGTTTATTGTGAACAACATACAAATGTAATACTCATTTACTGGTCAATAAACGTTATTTAAAAAGAAAAAAGAAAAAAACTCGTTCTCGTCCGATCACGAAAGTTTTAAACAGCGCTGGGCACGAATAGTACTTGGATGGGTGCCGCTTGGGAACTTTGTGTGGTGTTAGCTTTCTTATTTTTCCAACTTTCTATACTTTCTTTTTAATAATCTATGATCTTATACACCGAGAAAAAGAAATATATTTCTAGTATTACGCGGCTATTACTATACGTTGTATCAAAGATAAGTTAGCACATGTTTTAAAACTGAAAGAAGTCACGTTCCTTGGCATGCAGAAATTGTATAATAACAGGCTAATGTCAAAAATTATTATTCTACATTTTCGATTTTCGTTGCATGGGGAATTACCCCCACTCTACTTGTGCCACCGAACGCAGTAGCTAAGTTTTTTTTTTCTTTTTTTTTTTTATTTGGTAATTTATCTACAATCAATTCTGCTACAGAATTTTAAGTAACTTCATTTGGCGTGGTACAGTGACTTGGATTATAATAATTTATATTATGATTAAATCTAGTTTAATGCTTCAATCTAAAGGGTATTTTCTTTTTAGTCTGCGGGTCTGATCCGCCGTGTCGAGTAGTTGGGTGACTAAAGGGTTGTGATGGTTGTTGACTCTTGTGTTATATCTGCATTTGAACTTGTACATTTCTTCTTTGACTGTGGGTATCTCGAGGTCGCGGTGGATTGTTTCGTTGGTGACATACCAGGGTGCATCTAATAGGGATTTTAGCGTTTTCGATTGGAAGCGTTGAAGTATTTCAATGTTGGAATTACTTGCTGTTCCCCATAGTTGGATTCCGTAGGTCCAGACAGATCTTATAGAGGGTAAGCAGTACCTAAGTGCGAAGAAAAGAAAAGTCGATTGTCGTTACCTCTCAGTTGCACGCGTACTTGACGAAACCTCATCGTCGAGTTTCTTGGGAAACAAGTCTTGCATCAAAAATTATCACCCTACATTTTCGGCTTGTACCAGATTATCTATACACCTTGAGTTTTCTCGTTTCGATTTTATATCAAAAGGTGGTTCAGAGGCTTATAAAAAGTAGAAACGGTGAGAAATTTATGTTATTTAATATAGGTTTGTGGTTGGTTTTTAATAGATTCACACAGATTCTATTTTACTTTTCAGACAAACAACACGTGTTCGACTCCTAAGACAAAAGAGCGTCGCTGGAAGTCGTACCAACTTAGCTTGTAGGAACTAGCGATCATACCAACTTGACATTTCTTAACAATTTATGCAATGTGATTTAGCACGCAGTTGAAGCTCGTTTCTGCAAGAATTTGATCAAACATTCCATTCTCACTTTTGATTCGATCGAGTCACTATTTTCGACTAATTTTTCTTGTTCCAAAACGTTCCGCATTCTGAAGATTTAAACTTTTCTTCCCAATATGTTTCCAACGCGTAATCGTCAGAAGTGGAGTGGAAACATAACTGCTTTTCGTTTTTCCTTATATTTATGGTTTATACACAGATGGAATTTGGCACAGCAGCAAAGCTTCCTTTCAGTCGCAAGATCTCACATCCATTCTAAAGAAACGTTAAAAACTTATTTCTGGGCAAAAACTCTGGAGCCTGTGACGCGTCGGTACGCTACAGCAGCGAAGGAAACAAAAGTTTGAAATTCTGAGACTGTAGACTGCCTATGTTTTGTATGATTGCGGTACTCAGAAAAGAAATAGCGAAGAAATCGAACTTTTTACCAGATCAAAACAATGTTTACAAATTTCCTAAACTTATATTCTAGAAAAATAATATTTTAGACACACCAACTTAATATTGTACAGAGTTTGCCTGGATTTAAGAGCCAAACTCTGTCAGTATTATAGATACGTATATGAGGTTCACGTTACGATTAGTGTTGGGGTTAGGGGCGTGAAGCGAATTTTCGTTGTGATTATACATGGTTGTTATGCAATAGAGAAGATAGTGACTAGTGCAAATATAATTATTACAGATTTCGACAAGTAACCGTGGTAATTAGATACTCGAGAGGCTAATGACAATGATCCTAGGTTCAATAACGAATCCGCGGTCAACGGGATAACGAAATGCGCTTTCTCCCAAAGTCCAAGTTGTACCCAACTTCCTTGTCTACGGTACAAGTGTTACTCAACTAACTCTTTGTTAAAACATAGAATATCCACCGAGCGTAAAGACACTGTGTAACTCGCTGATGCGACCTCGCGAGAGAATGACTCTCCGTCACGATGATGCTGCAGAGGAAAACTATAATGGGGTGTGTCCAAGGACAGGAGATCATGGGATTCGTGGAGCGATGCCTTCGTTCGGAAAGTGAGGGAAATTGACTATTGAGCTGTTAATTGGTCAATTTCCATATTGGTGGTTAAAAAAGGATGCTAGCCGCCCTTGAGGGAAAGTTGCTGGCGGGAAGCGCCGTTCGTGAGGAAGTAGGTTTCCCCTATCTTCCCGTAGTTAGGACAAACGCTGTTTGTCTGTTTGAAGGACCTTAGTTAACTAAATCTTAAGATTTATAACGGGTCCTCAGGCTAGCTGAAAATATTCTGTGAGGATGTATCGACATCTGACAATCGTCTTGTCCGCAGAATAGGATCTGTGTGTGGCGAGCCACGAGACAGAAACCGTTGGAAAGTTTACTGTCGAGTGCCGCTACATATACATGTATACAGGGTGCGGCCGAATAACATGTACAAGAGGGCACGAAGTGATTCCTTGTGAAAAAATAAGGACAAAATATGGAATACAATTTTTTTTCATTCAAGGCTTAGTTTACGAGAAAATCAAGTATCAAATATACTGGAACATGACCAATTGCGGACTAGACGGGACTAAATAATCGACAGGAGGTGTGAAAATACGTGTGAAAATAAATCGAAAATGCGGAATAAAATTTTTTCTCAAGACGCTTTGTTACCGAAAAAGTAAATTTGAAAATCATACGCACGTAGGTATTAAATCGATTCTTAACTAAACATGTTTGAACTCTATTTTTTTTTTTAAATAAAGCCTGAAAAATGAAAAATTTTATTTTATATTTTTTACTTACTTTCGCCTCTACAATAACATCCTATCGATCGTTTACTCGTATCCAGTCGGTAATTATTCAAAGTTTCAAGAGAAGTTACAGAATGGCGTCTGTTACTTGCAACTGCCCTCAGACGAGCTTGGAATATGTTACGCAACGATGTAGACGACAACGTCACCCCATCTGTAACCGAGCATGTTGAATTACATAATTTGGCAGACGATATTATCTGGATTTGAGAATTGTGATCAGAACGATATTCAAAAATGGTTGGGATAAATAACAAAAATCTGAGAGATGAAAAAATTGTTTCATCCAATCTTGATGAAAAACATGACGACACAGATGATGACTCAACAGGACTCTGTGTCGTCCACTGCATTGCGCAGCTAAAAGTGCACTAGGTATTCTATCAAGATGGGCAAAAGAACGTAAAATAACAGATACTGTGCAAATATTTATCTTAGGAAGAATACGACACGAACCAAATGGCAATATCAAAGCATGATAAATTTAGTTTTTATATTATGATTTTTCTAATTTTTTCTTTAACTTAAGGTTGGTTTAAGTTTATTTTTATATTACGTTTTACGAGATATTTGCAAATTTTGTTTCTCTAGTCCGATTATTCGAAAAATTGGTTATCGAAACCAGTTTGTCTCCCTATTAATATCGACGTTCTACTGTATAAAGTAGTTCAGTAAAGTAGTTCATTATTAGATAAAAATGAGAAAGTATGGGGCGGTGTACCCGGCATGAAATTGTGCAATTGTAAAAAATCCAGAGCATTTATTTCACCAAGAACTTTTTTTGCAGTAACATCTGATAAAACATTTAGTAAAAAAATATGGATCAAACGGCTAATGTGCGAATTCTGGGCACGTGGCGAATGTTTTGGCGCAGAGTTCAACATTTCGATGTGTGATTGTTGCAAATAGCTATTTTTTAAAAATGTGTTTTTATACCTAAAGTGCCATATTTAACTATATTCGCCCATTCCATATTAGGTAGAGTGTTTTTAACGTCAGTTGAATATCGAAAATTATTTATACCGTTAGAAATACGTATAAGACTGCCGTTAAATTGTGCATAAATATATGATCAAATATCCATAAAAACCTTTATTTATTTCGACTGATTCCATAAGAATGACATGACTTTGCGATTAAATAATAAAAAATATGTAACAAACAGTTTCTCTCGAACATAAAATTTCAATTAGTGTGAAACTGATACAAAAATCGATTCTAAAACTGTTTCGAAAATGATAATGTTTTGCAAATGAATGATCTGAGAGCGATACAAGAATCAATATCGAAATTGTGGCTTAAACAGAAACTTTGGTAAACTTCGGTCCCTTACAAGAACGGAATTTCGCATTTGTTTTAAACCATTAACAATATAACAATTCCTAACAAGGACACAGTCAGATATCTGGGCATGACTCTGGACAGGAGATTAACATGGAAACAACACATCACAGACAAATCGAAGCAACTCAAGGATAAAGTTACAAAATTTTATTGGCTCACTGGCCGACGCTCCAACCTAAGCACGCAGAACAAAATTACGCTCTACAAGACTGTAATAAAACCTGTCTGGATCTACGGAATCCAACTATGAGGAACAGCAAGTAATTAAAACATTGAAATACTTTAACGCTTCCAGTCGAAAACGCTAAGATCCCTAATAAATGCATCCTGGTATGTCACCAACGAGGCAATACATCACGACCTCAAGATACCCACAGTCAAAGAAAAAATAACAAAATATAGCAACATATATAGGAAAAGAGTCAACAAACATGGAAACCCCCTAATTACTAAATTACTTAATACGTCGGACCAGATCCGCAGGCTAAAGAAACACTACCAGTTAGACATAAGCACAAGATTTAACTAGATATTTATATTAAGTAATATTTATCAGGTCTGTAATTATGAAACCGGAATTTGCCTATAGATGGCCCTAGCTAATAACGTAGTTATCACTAAACTGCGTCATTGATGCCAAAAGTCTTTGTTGACATCTCACAAACATTTTCGACTTAGAACGATACAAGTTTCATACAACAGCATAGTTTGTAATAGCGTTGAACATGTCGAATTTTGTGGCTGGAAAGTACGATTTGCGGACAGCATTGATTTTCCGTTACCATTTGAAGAAAACTGCTGCAGAATCGCATCGAATGCTTGTCGAAGCTTACGGTGAGCATGCTCTTGGTAGATCACAGTGCTTTGAGTGGTTTAAAAAATTCAGAAGTGGCAATTTTGACGCGAGGAACGAAGAACGTGGAAGACCACCGAAAAAGTTTCAAGACAGCGAATTGCAAGCATTGTTGGATGAGGANGGAGAAGCCGTCTCCATACGTTTGAAAGCCATGGGAAAGACCAGAATATCAAAAAAGGCAACACAAAGTAATTTTGCTTCATGATAATGCACCGTCGCATACAGCAAAACCGGTCAAGAAAACGATTGAGGCGTTCAGTTGGGAAATACTTTCGCACGCGGCTTACTCACCAGACTTGGCTCCGTCCGATTACTATTTATTTGCATCGATGGGACACGCACTTTCTGACCAGTACTTCACTTCTTACGAAAATCTACGAAAATGGCTCGATGAGCGACAGTTTTTTTGGCGTGGCATCCACCAATTGCCAGACAGGTGGGAAAAATGTATAGCTAGCGATGGACAATACTTCGAATAAAATATTTTTAATCACTTTCATACAATAAACGTGTATTTTCTATACAAAAATCCCGGTTTCATATTTACATACCTGGTACTTATTTATAACTTATTATAAATAATTTGCCATGTCTAAAATTACTTAGTTAAAAATTACTTAAAATTCTCAATGCGAGGATTGATCGTAAAATACTAGTAAATAAAAAAAAAATATTTGTTTTAAGGAGCGAAGATGATTTCTGAACAAGGAAACACGAAATATGCCATATACGGAATAATTATATCATAATTTTTGCGTTACGGCTATTCCAATTGATTAATGTTTTTAAATAAATGATATATGCCTGAAAAAAGTGAAAATATTTCATTAAACATAACAAGTAAAGAATGAAATTTGTAACTTATTAACAGGTTGTATAGTGAATATTCATAGAGTACGTGGTACGTGCAAAAAATTACGTAGATCAAGATTATAAGAACTCAAAAGATTAAGTCGAAAAAAGGATCTAAAAATGTTTTTCTAGTAGGTAGAATCAGAAGGAGCAATAGTATTTTTAGCATAATTAGTCGGAATTGCTTTGCTTGCAATTTTGAAATCTGAAATGCACTTAGCGAAGGTAAAGTTAAGGTCAAAGTGTAAAGTTAAACAGTCTAGATTGGAGCTTACAACATTGTACGCAGTTCTGCCAAAGCTTCGTGTTTACACTTAGCGTAAGATATATACATATGTATTTACTTGCTACATAGTACGTGTTTGACTTCAATTTCAGCTGATTATCTACATTCTCTCCTGTGCACTCATTGTAAACAAAAGAATAGTGATCTTTGTATGATTTACACTAAAAGTGACTTAAACCAATTTCTAATTTTCGAATTAATGACCAGATTGCGGATCTTTATGCATTTATAGGAAATTTGAAAGCGCAGAATTGCACAAAATGTACATGATATGGACTGTTTATCTTGAAAATGGTATAGGTCCATTTTGGGTTGATTTGAGATACTGAAGTGTTTGCACCGATTGAAATATCCTGATAAAGCCTACTTGATTTGTCCATGTCGCTATGTGTTTGAGTAGATGTAAACTCGTTATAGAATAGTGTTTTTTAAGAATCAATTAGACCAATAACTTTTTTCAGGATCATGAATGGACTTGTATCAATTTCAATATATTATTTCAATATATATTAGGTGCGTTATTTCTTTTTGGATTGTTATCTGCAAGTGTTTTGGTATACTCATGATACACGGAAGGTATGTTACGCCATAACCGCATCGTATTTTATCACATCGTACATACTATATTCAACGCGTAAATATTGTAACATTGTAACAATTTTAACGTAATTATTGTCATCAAGGTCAAGAATCTGAAGTATATAAAATTTACTGCAAAGTTTAGATTCGCATTAAAGTGTGAAATAAATAAGTCTTCGATCTTAAGTTTACACTTTTGTAACAATCCGATATTGATGTAAACCTAATATTAATTTAATAATATTAATATTATTACTAATAATTGTAATAATGTACTTTAAACGTAATAATAATTTACGAGTACATTATTGAGAGGGATTTAAACAACTTGTTCATAGCCGCACATGCAATATTATATTTAATAGAGAGGATAGCATTACATTCGTTATCATTTGTTTTTCGTTATTAGTAACCCGACTCAGATTACGGGAAATGTATCTACAACACATTCAAAATAAATGATTATGCAATGTCATTAATTAATGAAATTTTAATTGATTAAAACAGACAAATATTTTAAAATTTTAATTATAAATTATTCGCAAATGAAAAGATAACACTAAAGTATATGTAAATTTAACGTTTTCTCAATTTCAAAACATCCAAAGATGTGCTTATACCACTTTTGAAATAAACGGTTGAAAAAAGTATATAAAAAATCCAAATTATAGTACCTTTTATAGCGTTTGGCAGGTAAAGTAATTTTCTATCGACGTCTTATTTTCTTAATTATACTTTCAAAAATATAAATCTACACAAAAATTCGCAAACTATCAATAACGCACTGTGAAGTTTCATAGAAACTGTAATTATGTTTTTTATTTATTACCTGAGCAAAACTTGATATAAACTCAAACCAAAGTCTGAAAAATATTACCGTGTATATCTCGGGAAGAAGCACCAGTTATATTACGTATAAGTGTGTAGAGGACTAGTGTAGGATGTTTGTTCGTGAGATTTATTAAACGTTATTGCTTGTTGTTGAAATCGTCGAATATATTTAAAATAATAAATTAGTGTAGTATCGTGAAAAAAAAGGCCTAATCAAAGATCGATAAATCATAAGAACAGTGTCGTCTGCCCTTCAGTTATTAATTTACATCGAAGAAGGCCTATGTGACCAAGGTCACCTAATTCTTGCGGAGCATGAGCGTAGTGAGATTAGAAAAAAAAAAAAAAAAAAAAAGAAACGAACGCTAGAGGAGAAGGACGATTTTGGGTTCAAGGAGCGTTGACCGAGAGTGAGTGTGAATCGAGCGTCAGAGTTAGTCGAGAAGTCGAGGAGTAGAGTTGTTAGCGTTGTCGAGTTGCGAGCGTTGAGAGATAGAGTTGCTAGTGTTGTTGAGTTGCGAGAGATATTTGAGACAGAGTGTGATTTTTGTATTTAGTTCCAATTAAACAACCAACGTTCTCTGTTCAATTATTATCTATATAGTCGATCCATTGTACATAAATGATAAGTAATCGGGGAATACCTTTATATCTAAATTTACCCGATACTACATTAGTGTACAGGCTATATTCGCTGAGACGCTCGTACAGTGTATAAGTCGTAAAATAGGATCGCTAATGACTCGTTAATTAGATCGCTGATAACTCATTTCGTTACGATCGCGTCAGCTTATTTATGCTGGTCGGAGGAGAGTCGGAAAATTCAAATTCGTCTTTGTTCGAGGATTGCACGTAGCGGCGACATTGTTTCGCCCAAAGTTTATTTATCGTTACGTTTCGTGCGTCAAGGCCGTGCCAATGTCCCGAGGCAAAATGACTCATGAGCCGCTACAAGATTACCTTGCGTCCGTATTTCTCTGCATATATTTCTCTTGTAAACGAAAAACTTTCGTCTTCTACGAAACCGGGAAAGATGTTGAGTGGGCTAACATTTTGTTGCACAGTGTATCGATTTCAATGAAATTGACGGGCTATGTTCCCTTTCACTCTTCTTTCGATTTTAACACACTTTAAATTTTTTTAGTGAGGTTTAAACTAAAGAATTCAATATATAATTACGTGTCAATATATAATTACAATGTTCTAAAATTCTTGTAAATAATTTTCGCAAATTGTAGAAATATACAGTGGTTACTGTATGCGTACCGTTGTGTTTATTGTAGAATTTACATACTAATTAATTAGATCCTGTATGATAATTTAACTTGACTGACTATAAAACTTTAATATTACGAAAATGAAATATATAGATCTTTGTAAAAAAGAAAATGTTTCATTGGAAGATATTTCCTGGATATTTCAAAAGATACGTTCTCAACCTCTAATCTTAAGAGCTGTTCTCTTCCTGAACGAAAACGATGGTTGGTAAAAAAAAAAAAAAAAAAAAAAAAAATACTTGTAGAATATTTTTAGCTGGATTATGAATCTTCAAAGTTTTATTAAAAATGACATATAACTGGTTAATGTGTCTTATTGCTTAAAATGTATTACATATACGTATGTATATGTAAATTTTATAATCTAATATTCCTATTCTATAATATGTTTATTATGTATTTTAACGAAGTTGACATATTTATCAGCGAATTATGAATGTTCTGCCTCTCGCGTTTCATACCACTTTGATGTGTGAATATCTATGAATAGCATTCGTCAGAAATATTCTTTAATCAACGTGATGTATCTACTTCAAGCACAACATCGGATCAGTAGAATAAATCAAAGAGTTTGTGTTTTTAGCCATGTTAATAAAGAATTAAATAAATCTAAATGTTTTGATGGATTAAACGTTAGATGAAAATACGCAAACAGCATCCTTAAGTAAAATGTTTAAAACGTTGGAGAAAGCGATTAAAATGTTCTGTATAATTATTTCAGAGTCTAACGTGGGACCCAAAACTGGGTCCTTGGGTGGCTGTAAAAATAATTTTTCACCAACTATAATTTTTCTAATCTAACCCGAAGAAGTTCAAGGTAAATTTGATGTGATTTATTGGTGTATCAAATACTAGTCAATGTTTTTCCCTTTGTGTATGTTAAATTTTCTTTGTGACTATTATTCGCGTTAAAACACCTCAATGATCGGTGCATTAGTTCCTAAAGAAACACCTGTGGCCGGCGATTTTCGAAAAGTTTTCCGTCCTCTTGATGGTCTTTGCCATCGTCTGAACCACAGCTACGTTCTGAAAAACTATCATCTAGCACATATATCATATAGCACATATATCGGGCGGACAATCAGACAAAATATCTGCATAAAATTCGCGATGCTCCATTTTTAAAGTGACACGAGTCTGCGTTATTTCTGTTCTGGATGGGTCGTGACATACGATCACCCAAAGTTTTCTAAAGCTGCGCATTTTCTATTAGTCCGTCTTCGGTTTACGAGTTTTATCTTATTTCCTTCTGCTTTGTAGGTAGACCTTTGTTTTTTTTTTACAGCATATCTTTTCGTGGCTACATTAGCCTTGAATGGTTGAAGGGACAAGGCGAAACAACTTTCCTATATTTTTCCAAGTTACGTACATTACAGTATAGTTGATTGTTACTGTTGTGCGGCTTGTTATAATTACTTTAGTTTCCTCTGTTTATAATTTAGTTTAAGTCATGTAATTTGGTTGACTTGGCAAGTTGATGGGTCTCTCACCGGAATAGCCTCATGCGCCGGAAAATACCCTTTACAAAGAGGCAAAATGTAAAAAGTAAAATAAATGTAACGAAATAGAATGTGAACGTGTACTTTTCATAATGAATATATTATCGATGTAACGCTTTAAAACTATCATACTGTGATTTTGATTACATCAGCTTCTAATAACGTCTAAACACGTCGCCGGTTAATAACGTTCAATTTACAATAGACGTGTTAAGACGTTCCCGGTCATTAAAGCTTCAACGTTCTGAAAGTCTTGTCATACTTGCTTTGCATCGTACACGTTTGTTTAGAGGAGGTATGACACCATTTCTTATTAATGTTTAACAATAAACGGAAGGAGTTGTCATAATATACATAAATATAAAATGCGTGTTAGTTTGTGACGTACATATAACACTTTGAAGAGAGATTACTTGATTTACATATATAAGCTTCAACGCGCCACTATTCGTCCGTAGAAGTTGTGTGCTATCGATTTTATTGTATGAGGCGATAGCTACTTGTTGTTGCTGACGGCAGGAGAGATCCATCGATAAAGCAGGCTCGTTGACATTTTGTAGCTACTTCCTGAATCGAGTACACTCGCAGAGATGAGCAAGCCAGACAATCAGTTCGAAAGTCTTCTATTTCAAACAGACTAAACGGATAAATGAGACAATTGAAATTCCATTTACATGCAACGCTCTCAGAACAGAGTACCTGCAGACTTTTGACGTTACTTGCAGTTCACAAAAGTATTGAAACATTTATACAAACATTTTACGGATATACTTACTTACGGAAAATTTTTATGAATATATTAACTTTTTTTTAAACTTTTAAACTTTTTCGGATTTCGTTAACACTGTAATGGAACACGAGTATCGCGATTACAATAGCAAAATTTGAAACCGATTGGAAAATGTAAAAGTTACAAAATGTTTATTGTAAAGATATTGTAAACGCTTAGTGAAAACTTAAACATTTTGCTAATTAATGCTAACTATATGCGCAATTAATGTTAAAGATGTTGCCACAAATATGGTGACTTATTAATTTAATCTTTGATGATCTTTGCCAATAAATATTCTGCAACTTCTATATATGTACATCTCCAAATTCGTTTCAAATCTTGCCAATGTAATCACGATAGTCGTATCTCGTTGTATGTAGATAAAAAGTTTGCAAGACTGTTTGAATATTTTCGTGAGCCGCTGTGTTATGTGTATTATATGAAATGTTTAAAAATTTCATTAGCACTGTAGCGAGTACCGACTATCATGACTAACATGATAAAGTTTGAAATAAATCTAAGAATGAATGTACATAGAAGCTACAATGTATTTAGTGAAAGTACATATTTCGTGAGATTTAAACGGTAAATTATTCGTTATATTAATATTGTCGGCTTTTTTTCAATTTCTGCTCCAACTTATATGCTTCGTTTAAAAAAATATTTATTCCTTTGGGATTGTTATGGAAAGGAATGTTACCTTTAGGAACTTCCTACTTCGGAACTTTTAGAACTTCTATAATAAATGCTCCATGGAAATAAGTTATTTTAGAACGTGTATTAAAAAAGGTTTCACAGAATGAATAAACGTATCAAGTAGTAATTTTATTTAACAATATAATGTCATATTGTTCTTACGTTTATTGATCAAAAGATATGAAATCCATAAATAATTAATTGTTTTGTAAGACATATTGAGTAGAAAGGAAAATTTGTCAAGAATAATATCTAAATAACTTTTCTCTATAATTTAAATTAACTGAGATACGTAGCAATTCTACAATATAATATTTAGAATAATATACACACATAAATATCATATATGTATGTATTCAGTAACGCCCTTACCTTCCTAACTGATCATTTCAACGACAAATAAACAACATATTCAGAATATCAATTTAACTGTAATAATAATTTAATATTAATAGTAGTACTATTCATTAAATACTATTCAGTATTTGCTACAGTAATTGAAAATTCTTTTAATATCGATGTACAAAATACCTGTTCCTGTTATAGAAAAGTTTTTACCTTTATATTTCACGAGTTCTATTCAAACTAAAATTTTTATTTTCGAGAATTTTCCTTCGAAAGTTATAATGTGAGAACGTTTTCTAAAAAAAATTGCACTTTCCATGTTTTAAGTAAAACTCATTAAAAAGTTCCATAACTCTTTCGATCCTCGCCTCTTTCACGATTCTGACCAATTGCAATCTTTTCAAAATGTTTCTCACACGCCACCTAGTAAATTAATCCTTCTACGTAGCTTGTTAAAAAGAATCAAGTCGTTTCGTTCAATTATCAGAAAGTTCTATTGTATAATAATTTCCAAATATTAATGAGAGTAACTGTACATATTCTATACACAAGGTGTTTCCATTTTATGCCGATCAGCTACCATGAGAACATAACCTAAAAAGGAATTTTATATGAAATTTCGTTAGAGACTCTTTGTTACAAAGGTGTAGGCAAGTATTGAACGTCATATGAAATACAGTAGAACCTACAGGGCTCAAATTAACCCTTCTACACTGTAGCTGCAAGGTCATATACCATACTATCACTGACGATATGTTTTCAATTAAACGCAGTAATGCCGAGTTAAATAAATATAATGGAATTTTTGAGACGTAAAATGTTACGGTATACGGTATACACGGACTCGCCAAAGTGCTCAAACACTATACTTGTACGTAACATATTGCGTGTGTCGTACGAAACATTTTGAAATTTTATTGGCATTGTTATGGGAGTCGACTATAGCGATTGTATTGCTTTGGAACGAATCTGAAAATATATATAGAAATTACGATATATTTAGTATAAATATACAGTGTGTGTCGGTCGATACAATCGGCAAGAAAGTAATTTCACGTCATAAAACAAATGGAAAACGCTACGAGCGAATAGTCGATAGCAGATTGTTTTACAAAAAGTAAAAGTAAGTTAGAAATATAGAACTTTTGTCGTAGGATGTTTCGTTTCTGAGAAAATGAAATTTAAAAATTGATCAACGTACACGTGTACCGAGCCAATTCTTAACTAAACCTTGTTTTCTTGAAAACGTGATGTTAAAAGGAAAAATATTATTCTACACTTTTCACTTATTTTCGCACATAGAGTGCATAGAATAACTTTCTGTTGGCGGTTTACTTGTACCCAATCGATAACTCGTCAAATTCACATATACCGAACGAAAGTCGGTTTTCTTCGAAGATGGTGACTCAACTGACAAAAGCTTATTCTATATTTTCGACATATATCTTCACGTAGGATCTCCTCGATTGTACCATGTTGCAAGATAACGCTGGAGCCAGTTCGCGAATGCAGATTCCAGCGGCAAAAGCCGGAGGACAAACGAACGGGCGAAAGTACACGAGATACAAATTCATAGATCGCTAAGATAAATACCCAAACTGGATATTGATTCCTTCTCCCCAAGAGAGGAGTTTAATAAGAACAGGACAACGAATAAGTCAACACTTTCGACCTCGTTTCATAATTAGTACGAGCACCTTAGTATTGCTGAGGAGCGGATGGACAAAATAGAATATTCTGATCATCCCCGGATTGTTGTAGATAACCAGAAACCAAGTTCTAGAAATTGATCCGAGATTGGACTACCTTGATCCAAGTACCTTGATTGAGTTTGGTAATGAGATTTTCTTCAATGATACAAACTGAATAAATTAAAGCTGACAATGAATTTCCCGTTAATTGAATGATCAAATTTGCACTAAGTAGACGATTCCATTAAATTAAATCCTTTCTGACTAAAACTAAGCTGACTAAAAGCTAGTGCCACCTTAAATCCATTTAATTTTTGTTGGAAACATCTTTCGATATCACGAATAGTTTTAGAAAATCTTCGCACGAGTTGACTTAGATGTGACACTCTGTGTATTGTAACTTATTGTTAACATATGCGAATGTGTTTCCACTTGTACCGCACCATATTGTTCACTTTAAAATAGCTTATTATTATTATTAAAAGTTATGGAAGAAGAGCAGAAGAGCCATGCAACAATATTAATATTAATAATAGAATTAAAATTAAGAATTAACGATCAATGTATATTATTATGTATATGTTTTTTTATAAACCATATATATACATGGTTTGTAAGAATAGAATCTATCAAAGACACGAGGCTGATAAAATGTTTTATATTATACAGCGTAGCCCATGAATCGGCTGCCACGATATTTGAGCGGGCTCTGATAGTTTGACAATAATTATGCGAATAATTATCCGGACTTTGCTTTAGAAACAGCTCCATAAACTTGTTTGGAGGTATTAGTGGGCGCATGCACTTGATTTAATGTACTTCATTGGTCGTAGCGACCAACTGCTCGCTGCGGCCAGTTTCTCGTGCTTTCATGGTCGTTGACAACTCACTGGTTGCCATGGCCACGTACGTGAGAGCTCATATATTCTCAGGAATCCAATGGTCACTGACAACCTGCTTCCTGGCGACACCACTGTTTTTCACCCAATGGACAAAAATGAAACACTTGAGCGTAAAATCTAAAAGATTTTATATCGTGCCGTATTAATAATATTTGTAATATTACAAATTATAATTCATTATCGCATTTATTGTGCATTGGAGTTTTTGATATTACAACTTTCGTTGAATTTACCAATATGTTGTCAAAACTGATCCAATGCATAAACCAATGCAGTTTCTTCAAACACAAGCCATTAGAGGAATATCTGTTTCTTATTTTAATTTTTAAAAGCTGAGCTCAATAGTGCAAAATCACTTTTAAAACTATCGAGTAACTTTAAAGTATAATAATAATAATGAATTTCTTTTTTAATATATTTATCAACTTTGAAGTTACACGAAGATGATACCCCGCTGGGGGTAGCCACCCACACAACAGTTAAAAAATTCTACCAAATGTCCAAATTGCACAAATTGTGAATGCGAAATATTAAATAAAAAAAACTTCGAAGTGACTCTTACCAAAAATACCAAGAGATAGTTCTGGGTATATTTAACTTTACGCTGTCATTTTCTTCTTCTTCTTTTCCTTTTTACTCTGCTTTACTCGAGAAAATATCGATTGGGATTTGAATCCTCCCAGTCGATTTTCGACCGATACCTCTGCAACGCGATTTATTCGCAGTTGTATAGTGTTTATCTCAACGCGATTTCTAGCAATTCAGAATTCTCTTAAAATTGTAGGTCAGTCATTCTCTCTCGCGTTTATAGTGACAAAAGCTAATTGGTACCAAAACCAATCGCTAATAACGCCGGCACTTGACGCGATTCAAAATAATTAAAGAGGATCAAACGATAAACTATAGTCGAGATTCTTATTAACGCGTTCATTCTCAAGTCAACTGTACCAGGTATGTAAAGATGAAACCGAAATTTTTGTATAGAAAATACACGTTTATTGTATGAAAATGATTAAAAATATTTTATTCGAAGTATTGTCCATCGCTAGCTATACATTTTTCCCACCTGTCTGGAAATTGGTGGATGCCACGCCAAAAAAACTGTCGCTCATCGAGCCATTTTCGTAGATTTTCGTAAGAAGTGAAGTACTGGTCAGAAAGTGCGTGTCCCATCGATGCAAATAAATAGTAATCGGACGGAGCCAAGTCTGGTGAGTAAGCCGCGTGCGAAAGTATTTCCCAACTGAACGCTTCAATCGTTTCCTTGACCGGTTTTGCTGTATGCGACGGTGCATTATCATGAAGCAAAATTACTTTGTGTTGCCTTTTTTGATATTCTGGTCTTTCCCATGGCTTTCAAACGTATGGAGACGGCTTCTCCTGTCACGTTTAATTGATCAGCGAGTTGTTGTTGCGTTTCAGCGTCATCCTCATCCAACAATGCTTGCAATTCGCTGTCTTGAAACTTTTTCGGTGGTCTTCCACGTTCTTCGTTCCTCGCGTCAAAATTGCCACTTCTGAATTTTTTAAACCACTCAAAGCACTGTGATCTACCAAGAGTATGCTCACCGTAAGCTTCGACAAGCATTCGATGCGATTCTGCAGCAGTTTTCTTCAAATGGTAACGGAAAATCAATGCTGTCCGCAAATCGTACTTTCCAGGCACAAAATTCGACATGTTCAACGCTATTACAAACTATGCTGTTGTATGAAACTTGTATCGTTCTAAGTCGAAAATGTTTGTGAGATGTCAACAAAGACTTTTGGCATCAATGACGCAGTTTAGTGATAACTACGTTATTAGCTAGGGCCATCTATAGGCAAATTCCGGTTTCATAATTACAGACCTGATAAGTAACAGTCCTAATTCCTATGCTACTTGCAATATACTCTGCGTACCAACGAAAGTGAAGTAGATTGGCGAAAAAATACACGAAAAGATTCATGAACGAATAATACGATTATTGAGAATAAGTATAGGTCATGTTTATTAGGTGTATAGGTCAGGTTACTGTTTTTATTAATTACAGATAATAGTTCGAATATGATAAAGTTTGTTGTGCTCATATTATAACAAGATTGTTACAAAGTTCCATCCTTTTAAGAAACAAATGAAAACTTGTAACTTATTTCCAGAATAGCAAGGTGCAAAGAGATAATAATTGCGCGCCTGATTGAATGCTGAATGAGAACTGAAACTCTCTATTGATTTCTTTGGCGCTTTTATACATATGGTGTATCGGGCAGTTGCTATGTCAGGGAATCAATCGATCGGAGTTGGGTAGTTACCACACTAATCATGAATATCGAGCTCTTGTGACAAAATACGGGTGATCTGAATTGACACTGTGTGATCGCGGTTGCCATGCTGAATAAGAATGTTACGCTGCTATGCCAAAAATGACAAGATATTGATAATAATGATATTAATATTCAAACAGATAAAACAATGAAAATCTTCTTTTTGTAAATTAAACCTGGCCAAGCCTGAGCGTGCTTGAAGGTGGAAAATAAGCAGATACGTAAACTAATTTATTATTTCTATTTTCGAAATAATTTGTGTGCAAAGTAAATTGTGTTTTATATAAAAATCAGATTAACCATTTTCAAATAATACCTTACATTATTAATAGAATAATGAATAATTTTTGCACTTTGGATACTATATTTTGTATAAATTTTAATCGCAAACAATGAAAGTACAATATTTGATATAATCGTACGAGAATAGTCGAATAAAATATTTGGCTCATATTCATTATCCCATTATTTTGAAATAATTATTCGTTAAATTACGTAAATACGAAAAATTGTTTACCTCTGATCGTAAGTTATTGGAGTACAGAAAATAAGTATGATATAGTGTCGCGATACTACATAGTATATGTTACGGGAATCGTATCTCACCTCATCCTAATGTGCAATCATTATCCACGTATCGTGATACACGTATCCGCGTGACGAATTAGTCTGATGAACTCTGCTCGCACGAGTATCTGTGTGTTGGGACGCGTATCATGATATATGTACTTATGTACATATATAGAGTGGATAGAACAAATATTTGCGCATAGCTTTATATTTCAGTGAAGCGTTTTTTGACAGTTTCCATATTTCATTTTCATAGTACGAAATTTGTTAACTCATATGAAAATACTATTGAGCGAATTTAATATACTTGGACCTAATTGATTAGTATGTGCAGTGGCTCGCAAAAATATTCCTAGGTGCACTTGCCACAGAAAACTTTTCCCTTATATGATGCATAGCATATAAAATATTTTAAACTGACATGAGCATATGTGCAAAATATGTGCAACATTATATTTAACAAAGAAATTAATGTACAGTATGAGCAGACATCTTAAGCATATAATAAATGTTAAATGTTAATAATGTCTTTTGTGATTCTTTTATAATTGTTTATTTAAATATTTTTATGGCCTCTGCAAACTATTATACGTACTTGTATTAAATATCTTGCAACTTGTGCATACATTTTCAAAATTGTTCAAAATTTTACCACTATAATCGTGATAGTTGAGTGTCGTTACAGCGTTAATAAAATAATATATTCATATAATATTTTCATAAAATGTGTCGACAAGTGTACCATTGCTTTCGCGAGCTACTGTAAACGCTACGATAAATATAATGGAATGAAAATATCTTTTGTAGCCATTGTATCTCTGTGTAAAACTAATCGTAGAAATTGAGACTCCGTGAGTTTATGATACGTCAATTACTATTGAGATGCAGAAAAAAATCTTGGAATAATTTGTTTCCTTGAAAACTGAGATGCTCTCCTTATTTTCAATACAGTTTCGTGCGTTTATTAGATGTTCAAGGATAACTGAAATGAGAACAATTTTGAGAAAAGGGGTTGACACGTGGTTATGTCTATAAAGTCATGGTTCATATACATATTAGTATAATTTACTTATTTAATCATTATAGTTGCTGTACTTGAAATATTTTAAAAACTCCGAATACTTTTGATACTTGCTTCTTTGTTCTGTTATTTTCCTCATCCATCTCTTTCCTTCCTCTTGTGCCCACATGAGCACCCTTTTGCTTAATTCTTATTCTCTTTCAACTTATCTGCACTCTTCAATAAAATTTTCCATCGTCTCTTCTCCTGGTCCACGTAATCTATAGTTCTTCTCCTCTGATTTTACCCTGAATTTATTGACTCTTTCCTCATTACCGTATCTGAATCTCGCTATCATAGCTTGATCCCTTTCTCTGTATTTCTTCTTTAGATACTCTGCACTGCTTTCCCTCTCTTGATTCTCTGTTCTTTCTATTATATCTTTCTTTTATTATTCTTTCATATTGTGCTTGTCTCAACTCTGCCTATCTGTACTAAGGCTTTTGCCAAGTTGATCTTCTGTACCCGATGTCCTGAATTCTCTTACGGTTATGCTCTTCGTAATTCATGCCCTTCGTTCTCTTTCCTCTTCCCACCTCCAAGTCCATTTCTTTCCAACATTCGGGCATGAGAATAAATGCCGTCAGGTTGTTAAATAATGTGGTTTTATTGTTCACGATTGGAACATACATATACTTGCAAAATTTATTTGCGAAATATAGCATTTAAAATTCAAATTGATATTAATAAAAGTATTTTTATCTGAAATTTAACTAAAATAGAATATTATTGGGGAATTTATTCGTCCTTGATATAAAATAAAATTACACAAGTTGCACATACAGTTTATAAGTTGCTCTTAAAATAAAAATAAGAAATTAGTTGAAATAACATCGTTATTTCAAGTTATTGTTAGTTCATTTTTATTTCAAACAAAATTAGCCAATGTTTGTTACAGGAAAATGCTATTTGCTTACTGAATGGTCCCCACTTCAATTACGCTTGAATAATAAATGTGCAAGGCTGTGTGTACGTGAGGAAATCTGAGAAAATCTTTACTGTAGACGCAGTTGACGTAGTCGAAATAAAAGTTATTTCGGAGAATATTTATTCAAAAAAACAAATAAAATGACAAGCGTATTACTACGGTGGAGTCTCGGTTCTCCGAGTCCCGTTTAACCAAAATTCCGTATTATTCGAGGTGCTTTGAACTTTATCATAACTTCATTTTTTTCGGAAGCGTAAATCGTCAGGTACTGTGAATGCAATTAATCAAATTTTCAGCCGATTAAATAATGGAACATGTACGGTACATTATCAAAATGTTTCTTATGATTTTATTATACGATTTATGAACGCTATTAGACCTTTCCGTATTATACGAGTTTTCGATTATCCGATATAAGAATTGTATTCTTGTATACTATATTAGATTCTTATATCAAATTCTTAATTCCATAAAATGAAAAATTATTTCATTTAACGATCAAATAACGAAACAATTAAGAAAAAAGTCATTTTCTCGTTCGTACAATACTACTACAAAATTAAAATGACTACAAGATCCGCTTAAAGTGGCACATTACTGAAATAACCATTTCTTCAAATACTTTATTTAAATGATGTGCATTTTTCCTCTGCAGTGTTTCGCGAGGATGCGCTTTTTCTATTTAAAGCGAAAATGGCACACAAAAGAGATAAATAATTGCATGAAATGAAACAAGAAATAAATTGAGAGAAACACACACTGAAGAATCACAAATAATCTAATCTTCGAAAAGCTTAAAATCTAAGAGGCAAATTAATTTTTATTTGAAAATAAAGTGCAAAACCTTATTTGATAATTTGAAAATAATTTGTTTGTCAAATATTTGATTATTTCAAACAGTAATAGAAAGATAACGGGATCGTATATCTATTAGCCTTAGAAACAATTTATCAGGTCAGAAAGCACAAAAATTAAGAGGTACGGAGAGGAAGATATGAAAATAATTCAGTAAATAAAAACCGACCTCTGTTGGGTAGTTTTGGGTGAGATCATCCACCCTATAATCCGGGCCTTGCTCCGGACGATCTTCATCTTTTCCATAAGAGCGGTTACAGGCGGGTCGACTAAATCGGTCGTCTAGAATTGGTCGAGTCGACTAGTCGACCGTCGACAAACCTACTCAACCATATTTTCGCCTTCACACACTCAGCGACTTACTAAAATATCTTGCTAATCGGCTCTTTAGTCGAGCCCTCTCACAGTGGGAAATTTTCTCGAAATCCTGATCAAAAGTAGTATCTTTAAATCTAAGATAGATTGTTGGAATAAATTGCAGATATAATTCCAAAGTAGCAATAATAATATACTTTTTAATGTTAAATATTAGGTATAAAAATAGTTTCGATAAAATATAAGAAATAGTTGATAATTAGCTACAAGTATAAAAATGTAAAATACATTCTGATGTATATTTAATAGTTTCTTAATGTTTACTATATAATGTTAACTCTTCTTCTTGTCGTTCTCGTTCTCATCCCCCTCCTGTAAAATCAATTTCGGGTGATTTTTGGCAAATTTGGCAAATTGAAGATGCCAAGCATTATATTAAAAAACTGAATGACATCTTTGGGATATTTTCTTGTCTTTATGGAGTATATTCCTCTTATACTGCTTACATTATATCGATTCAAGGATACAAACAAATTATGAAAAATATCTTCTATTGTTTTGTCTTTATCATTGTTGCGATTTTCTTGCGCTTCTTCTCCCAGTTATCCAATTGGAAGAAATGAATCGATATTTTATGTACAGCCGTTGGCAGGTTATATCACCCATATAGCTTCATAAATTTCTCCGCAGTCTCTAAGCAGTGTGTGTGGCAAAAAAATCTATTTTTATTAGGTGGATGCTCATCATGAAGATTACGTGAAAAATCAGCGAGCAATATTTCCATCGTTACTTGTACCGAATCCTGGATTCAGATTTATCTACAAGCAAACCCATCTCTATTCCGAAAGGTCTTTTTATTCTTTACTTATTCTCCGCTACTTTCCTCTTGGTGTGTTACCTCGAACTTGCCACTGGCTATAATATAGATGCAGATAGAAGCATTCGAAACATTTTATCTGCTCGTGTAATGGCGATATTCCAAATCTCAATTTTGATTCGTCCTCGATATTTTGTTTCATGGTCAAATCGATATTATCAAAGTCCTTGCTGGTCACTCGGCAAAGGTAACATCTTCAACATGTCGCGGAATTTGATATCGTATTACGTACCTTCCCATCGATCATCGTAAACATGCGGCTATGCGTAACCGGTGGTACATTATGTATCCTCAATTTTCACTGTTGTCGAACTTTAAAGTTTTACTTAATTTTCAATCTTTTGTACTTCAATCTTGAATCATCAAATTTGAATGAATTCGAATACGCCTGCAAAATCTTGGCGAGGATGTTTGGAAATTCTATACCAGAACAGGATTTGTTCTGCGCTATTTGGGTCACCTAATATAAACTGCAATGAAACAAATATGCTTGAGTCGCAAATAGTGGAGTTTACAAATCCTCGCTCAAACTCGCTTATTCCGGATGCTCCATCGCGTCTCCATTTAATTATTGAATTAAGATTATTTAAATTATTAGCGTTCATGGTACTGATTTCCTCTTGAAATCGAACTATCCTCAGAACCGTGTGATCCAATAAGTTTTGTTACACCTCAGTGATAATGATATTTTTGGCATAACAGTCCTTATTATGTGTATTATCCTTATGCCTAAGCTTAAATATCACTTCTCAATAAAATTAAAGTAAATAAAAATTGTCGGGAATGTGATTGTACCATAGATATATGATATATAAGTATCTTTATATTTTACAATAAAATATTAAAATAATATGAATGTATAGAATCTCATATAACGAAGCAAAAACTAAAATAAATACTTTTTTAAAGTAATGCAACTAACTCTGTATATAAATATATATAATGTAGAATGGTAGACGAAAGGCCTAAGAGATATCGAGCGAACTATAAATAATGTCGCGAGAAAGCCAAAGTGCCGACAGGCCCAACAATATATCGTCGGTCCTTCAATCGAATAGTTTCGCGGAAAAGGTCTGCGTGACCCTGGCCACGAGGGGTTGCGGAACACGTGCGTGGTGGGGGTAAGACAGAAGACACGGGGCTAAGACAAAAGACAAGGGGTTGCTAAGGTACAAAGACGAATTAACAGCCAGTGTGAGTTGAGACGCCAGAGATTGTGAGTTGGAAAGTCAGCGGAGGGGTGCCCGGTGTGTCGTCGCACCGGTTCCCGGGCCCCTCTCGATCGCAGCCGAGACGGTCATCGTGGAGGTTTTAATCGGTTGGAGTCCGGCACTACCACGCCGCTTTCCCCAAAAGCGGCCTGGTGTCCGTACGGATTTCCTCCACGTTAATAAAAAAAAAAAAAAAAAAAAAAGTTGGAAAGTCAGAGAGCGCGAATCGCGTTGTCGAGAGAGTGTGGTCCGCGTGAGAGAGAGTGTTGGATCCGTGGTGGCGACGGGAGTTGCAAATTAACTATCTAGTTGTCTTAATTACAATACGTTATTGTGATTGGTTCGCGTTAAACAACCATCGTTTCCTGTTTAACCAACGTCTGTTTAATCCATTTATTGTAAATAAACTAATTGCAGTAAAGATCCTACGATATATATATATATGAAATAACTATCACATAATACATAAAATCCTTCTTATCGTAGACAAGTTAATGCATAACTATAATGCTCGAATCATACATTTACATACATTTGCATGTCATGAATGAGTCCAGCCTGCAACAAAACATAGAAAGCAAACGCGGCAACACGATTACAAATATTGCTCTTGTTCGTTTACCTTGCATATTTAAGGCAAAGGTATGCTTTTGAAATAGAAAACTTTTATGTCCATATTATGTGCTATATATAAAACATTTTGGAATTTCCCATTAATAATGGGTTATTATGATCATAATGGTAAAATTTGAAACCAATCTAACAATACATTTCTAAACAATTTTGCAATCGAGTTAGACGAGGATGTGGTAACAACTTTCCGATCTCGTTACAAGAGTACCACGTTTATCGGGCCGTACTATAGCCGTATATTATTATTTACATCATCATTTAAAATCAAGTAACAAAGCAAATAACAAATAAATAAAAATTGAAATAAAAATTGATTTCTATAATGCTCGACCCTGACCTGTTTTACATTGTAGTATCATTAGTTACCATTAATTACCAACTCGCAAAGTTCCAACATGGAAATTCTTCAACGATTCCAATCAAAAACACTAAGATCCTTAATAAATGCACCTTGGTATGCGAAACAATCCACCGCGACCTCAAGATACCCACAGTCAAAGAAGAAATATACAAGTTCAAAAGCAGATATAACACAAGAGTCAACAACCATCACAACCCTTTAGTCACCCAACTACTTGACTAAAAAGAAAATACCCTTTAGATCGAAGCATTAAACTAGAATCAATCGTAATATAAATTATTATAATCCAAGTTACTGTACCACGCCAAATGAAGTTACTTAAAATTCTCAATGAGAATTGATTGTAAATAAACTACTAAATAAAAAAAAAAGCTCACGAAGTAATGCTAGCATGAATTGCTCTTTCTTGATTAATGCTCTAAAAATGTCGTCATCGTAACGCCATGTTATTGTTGATAACGTTATTGTCATTGTTACTGTTGCGATGTTCAGGAAAACTTTTACAATTAACACCTTAACTCTCTGTGAGACACGTGAGCAGTCAACCATCCATTTGTTGTACTAATAAACAATCACGTTTTCGTATCTACAAAAATGCTTGCTTTCCTTCACTTCGCGTTTTGCGTCTTATTGTATTAAAAACGAATATACAGCTTTAAAATTGCGAAAAATATATTGTTATATAGCCGAGAACCAATTATGCTAAAAGTAAAATTGTGCGTTTAAGTTAGGACGGGAAAAAATTGTACGCTAAGACGCCAAGCGTTTCGTGTTCGAGACTTTAATTTCTTTTGTAATCTGGATCATCGACGTGAGAATGTCCCATCTTCTTCGGGGCTTTTCATCGACACAGACAAAAGGTAATTCGAGACTTAATACTTTAGTTTCTATTATTCATAAATAACTGTGTTTTTACAACAAAGATTCGTGTGGAATATCGTCACACTTTCGATGATTATCAGGAATCTTTTGACATATACCAAAGCGCCAACAACTAGTATTTGGACAGGGACAACGATGCATCTACTCCATTGTTGGGGACCAAACACACACAGCTGACTATCGGCCATTATTCACTTACTCTCGGTTTACAACTAGCTGCCCGATATTAGTTTGGCAGGCAACATTCGTGATATAATTGTGTACTAGCAAGGTCAGCTCGAGATTTACAACCTTGAGAAGGAAGCAATTTGCACGATTCGATCATGGAGGTCACAGATAACGGCAGAAGTTTAGCATTTCTGTAGGACAACGGCTACCAAGCAATCTGGTATATCAATGGAAACTCTGACTCGAGGTTTCTATACAATTCAATTATTAAGTCATGTACCCGTACGAGAGTATGAATCTGACTTGGTAAATTGTATTTGGAATTAAAATAAGAAATTACTATCTGAAATGTTTCATCTTGTCCCGTATCATAGCATTTTTAACATTATTATTTGAAATATAATTAATACCGATGTTCAAATGTGGCACAAGAAATAATCGTCAAAATCATGCAAGATGAAGAAACTGTGACATTTTGTGGTATAAACAGCAAAAATAGAAGAATGCGAATATACGTCAGACCTGAGCATCTCTGAAATGATATTACCTGAAATATACTTTCAAAGAACAAGTTATTTCATAATTATTTCAAATAGTTGACCCAACATCGTTGCTAATGACCTCGTAGTCGATGCGACGTAAAAGGTAAAGAAAGAAGAAGGAGAAAAAGTATGAAATAAAACAACACGTTTTAATTATTTCAAGTAATAATTCAAATAATGTAACTTGAAATTAAGAATACCTTTTTCTTGGCAAACGGAAGACGCACTTTCCCACGTTTTTATTTGTTTAATACGTTTTATACGTTTGTATAAACTTTTACGGAAAATTAGTTATAATATCATACATGCATACAATTTTCAGATTATAATGTCGATTAATTTTGGAAGAAGAATAAGAGAGAAAGGTTAAGCGGAATGAAACGTGAGCCATTTGCGCTACTAGGGGACCAATATTTTCATGTTAATTTCATTAAATTTTCATTGACATTACTACCCACGGTTTTTTTCAAGAAAAATTTACAAAAATTCCGTGCTGAATATTTTTTAGAACAATAATAAAAGATTTTCTTAAAAATATCTTCCTTTTATAGTTACTTTTTCTGTTCAAAATACTTTTTAAAACAGTAAAATGCTTTAAATACTTTTCATACAATCTTGTTGTATAGTAACTACTGTGTAATTTCTTTAATTGTATTGGCACAAAGTCAACTCTCCAATCGTTTTAATGAAAAGCCGATCGATCGGCTTTCTTTTTCAATTAAAGTAAGTAGCTAGAACTTATCACTAACCTTTAAGCAAAATAAGGATGATTAAAGATTATACGTGGATTACGGAAACTTTTAATTTACAGCTGACAGAATAAATGAGGTAAATTTTAGTTGGATAATGAATAAATAAAGTGTTATTGCAAAGGCATTAAATGTATGAAAATTTATTATTTTAATTAACAACATTAAAAACGTTTTGCATATGAAAGCTATTTTTATGTGAAGCTCGTACATATTTTATAAGTTTCGTAATATCTTAAATTTGAATACTTGAAAGTAGAATTTGTCATTTTAATTTAATTTAATTACTTATCTTGTATTATTTTCACAATGATGCACATCTGCAATATCTCTTAAAAAATACCGCAAGAAAAACATTAGTAAAATGTTTTGTGATCTACAACCCGGAATGTTCACTGATCCAAAAGCTCAAAAACACTAGATACCGCGGTATCAGCATCGGGACGCTTCTAACCTCGCTTCAAAGCTGCGTTAAGTAGCATTCCGCAAGCTTAGCAAAACCTCGCTTCTATTGCCGGCCACCGTTTCGAAACATGTATTAAAGACTGACACAATACCATCGCGTGACCGCCGGGAAAAGTTCGTTCATTCACAAACCATCGAACATTGTGTAATTCATACTCATCAAACATGGTAGAGTATACATATAACTTGCATATTGTTTGTCAAGTATCAAGTTTGTTAAGAATATACGTTTAACCTCTTAGGTAGGGCTGAATTTTGCGCGGAGCTGTTTCTTTGTACGGCAGAGTTTGACGCGAATTACGCGTAAACGATACAGTACTGCAATGTGTTATTTTTTTTTATATATTATTTATTGTAATTTTACAATTTGTCCAATGGGACATTTGGTAAAATATTATAACTTAAATACTGCAATGTGTGACGGATAATGCTGTTCCCTGCGCAAGCACACTGGGATATACTTTAACTTTAATAATTTATTTTAACAATTTTAAAGCACGGTACGACACGTACAACCATGTCACAATTTTCACACTCATAGCGCGATAGTATTTTTCAAATTGCTCTTCGTTTTCTATTTTGAAGCGACATTTTCAGGCTGAAGATTCTAAAAAATTATAAGAATACAGATCGGCATGTTAAAAAGAGCATCGAATAATGATATATTTATATTAACGAAAAGCAACAATTGATACCTGACACTGGCGTATCAAAAACAGAGACTATATATTTTGTCTGCATATTGTTAACACTGTTATAAGATGTTGTTACAGAAAAAGTCTGAAGCAAGACAAATGAAAAAAGATCATTTAGCTGAAACGGTGAGCGAATGAGTCAGTAAAGTCAGCCATTATAGTGGCGCGTCATACCTAAGAGGTTAAGAACTGAGATCGGAAATTCTCAACCATCGTTTTCGTTACTCTTAAGATAAGGAATCTTCACATCTTCCGCTATTTTTGCTAAGAAGCCATAACATAACGGTACACTTGATAATAACACTGGTCTACAAAATTTTACTTCCTTTTATCACGTAAAATTTAATATGTGTTTCCAGTAGCATTTTGTATGCTAAACTCATATATGGAATCTGTCTGTTCCCATCACGCCTGATTTTTGTGTGCCATACAGCATCATTATTTAGTAGCTCGTATAATCCTGCATATTTGAAAATCTCGGAACATTGCGTAAAATGTCAGAATTGCTGATTTCCTGGGATATGTTGCTCGAAAGACATCCCATTTGAGTATCCAGCTACAATCAACCAGCATATCAGCACTCCACTTGGTGCAGTATCGTTTCTCCATATATGAAATGTTCTCATGAAATCGCTCAACATGTTTGTCAGTTACAGCACCAAGATTTTCCGGGAGAAACCCAGACGAGAGTCCGGGAAATGGATTTTTAAGGACATGTGAACACGGAATGCCCTCTTGGGTTTTACACTTTCATATTATACGCGCAAAGACATCTCTCGAACGGTCGCAAGATCAGTCCTGGGAAATTAAATAAAATTATTATTTATTTATTTTAGTTCGTGCCTTTCGGCTTTGGACGAACTTTCCATTTACATTTCTTACATTTATTGTATTGCACTAAAACCAATGACTACATACTATTGCAACATATGACTACACATTATTGCCACTTTGGTCTTTTGCCTCGTTTCTGTGCTACCTTCTTGTCATTCCTCCCCGTCTTGTATCGCCCTTGTCCTTCTCTTCTCTATTATTGCTTTTAATTCCATTAGTCCTTCTTCAGTCTCATTCAGTGTTTTTTCCATGTCTTTTGGTCCTCCCGTTATCTCACATTCTTCTGTTACACGTCTCAGGTCCTCTTCTTCCCTTTCACATAGTCTGCACCTTTTTTCTCCCTCCTCTTTCCAGTATTCCCTCGCTTTGGTCTCGTTTCCACACCTGAATCTGGCTATAATTTTCCTGTCCTTCCACCTCATCCTCCCTTCCAAGTACTTTGGTATCTCATCTTTGGTTATATTTCTGTAGTATCTGTTATATTAAAATTATTATTTGCCTTATATATAATACGATTCTTTGCTATTAGGATTTCATTCTTCTGAATATATTAAGCACAAATTAGATTCACCCTATATATTTATACTACTGTTGACAAGTAATACAAAGCATTATTACATAGAAGGTATGGGCGATGGAACAAATCTGATTGCAGGTTCGAATTGATCGAAAAATCGTGTAATCTTAATTTTACTTTTAGATTATAGAAATGATTAAACTACAATTACTGATTTTTGATATTTACAATATAAAATGAATGAAATATGAAACGAGCTATTTTTGTGCACTTGTATAATATTTAACACGATTTTTAAAAATCTCAATTATTATGATATTTAATTTCGCTCCTTGATTTTTATACCGCAACGTATGCATGTGCTAGTAAATATTTCTTGTAAGTAGATCAACACACTAGCATAACTTTCCATGCGAATACGTTCCTATTACGTGCACACGTACTTTTCTGCAGTCTTAAGCCTCGTTTACACTGATAGACATTGTCTGCAGATATTGTCCGCCAACAGTCGCCAGAAGATGTTCTAGTAGACTGTCTGCAGGTAATGTCGTTTGTCCAGCAGGAGTAGGCTGAGTACCAGGCGTGTCATTGAGTTGAGGATGTGTTGGAGATGAAATCTATAAATGTTGAAATTTAGCAATCTTTGTAGGGTACATACCTTAAACTTTTTAAATCCTGATTTTTAAAGAATAAATACATACATCCACTTGTGGAGTCGGATATCATATAAACAATTAACATTGTAATGACGAAAATAATCTTTTACCATAAAATACTACCCCAGGATTCAATGGCTTTTATTTATATTTTTCAACCATCTCAAAGGTAACAGTTTCTCGACATAAATACATAGGTTCGTAGCTTTTTATAGGGAATTTCATGACTGATTAATGTATTAAAAACTAATTTTATTAAAAAGAAATGAAGTTGACCTTTGTTAGATTTCCGAATTGTTTTTTATGACATATGTACAAAGAGATGATACGTGATTTTGCATTTTGTGATTTGTTACTTTCGCCTTTCCTTGTCTCGATAACAAATACTGTATCATAGATCTCACCACCGTACAACGGAATCTTTTTTCTAACCCCAAACGGGATAAAAAGCATAATTCCATTTACATTCCACCCGCAGACGTCGTCTCTTGTTTTCCATTGGAATGAAAAACAAAATAAGTGTTCACCGGCTTTTCTTCGGACGACGTATGTCTGCCGACTTTTGTCTTTCAGTGTGGACTTAGCTTTACTCAGCATTTGTTATCACATGTAACGTTATCGAGTCAACGCTTGGGAATGAAAAATTTACAATCACTTATAATTGCAATGTTTTTGATATTTGGCGAATTATTAATAAATTATAAAACTTGAATTATTTTCTAAGAAAGTAATTGAATTTTTTAATCGTAGAATGTTATTTTGAATCCACTTGAAGTTTGAAACACTCACTAAGAAGAAGATGGTGCGTTAATTTTAGAATATTAATACCGTTCTCTTAATATCGTTCCCAGAGGAGCAAACTAATATTTTCATTTAGGATATTATTTAAATCTTTTTGAACTAGCCTGAATTTTAAAGTAATTGGAAAAATGTTAATGCCATTCTAAAATAACTAACCACGATGAAATCTTTGCCAATTAAGAGTTGAAGTGTTTTTCTGTTCCCATGATTGATCATAGTTGATGCTTTTTTATTTCGCCCTTTGTTTTTCGGTCTGGTTTGTTAAGAAAATCAGACTCATCTCCAATAGAACCTACGAAAGTAGCAGAACTTTTTCAAGATCAAAATTTATCTCAAATCTACAGTACGTTAAAACAAACTCAGAGATATAAGTATGCAAGATCCGGTCGAATAACATATACAAGCGGGTATGAGGTAATTTCTTATGAAAAAATAAGAAGATATGCAATAAAATTGTCTCATATAAGGCTTCGTTTTCGAGAAAATCGAGTTCAAAAATTTGTCGAGTAGGGATATTTGAATACGTCTAATTCCAGACTGAATAAAAGTAAATAGAAGTAAATAATCAACGGGAAATTATATTATATACGAAAATGGATCGAAAATTTCGAATAAAATTTGTTCACAAGCTTTGTTACCAAGAAAATCATGTTTAAAAATTTATCACGTACATACGTGTACTAGGTTTATTCTTAATAAAAACATGTTCAAACTCTGTTCACGTCCAATCTTCTTTAAATGAAGCCTTAAACGGACAAATTTTATTCCACATGTTTTACTTATTTTTGCATGTAAACCAACCTTCTGCTGATTGTTTATTTCACCTTCAGTCAATAATTAGTCAGGTTCAAGCATACTTGAAAAATTTTCAGACTCGATTTTTTTGATAACTAAGCGTCGAACAGAAAAATGTATTCCATAGGATGCCTTGAAACGTTTGGGACAAACCTTAGGAGTAGGTAATACTCATCAAAACAAGCAAAAAAGTCTGAATAAACATTAGTTTCGAAGTTACGTTCTTACTTTACGGAAGTGTTACTAGTGTCACATAGGAGGCACAAGAAATCACGAAATTGACAGATCACCGACCATCTCCTCGCATCGCAGTATGAACGTTTCACAAATGAGGTGAAGAATTGAACTTTAGATGTAGTAGTAAAATTTATTGTACGAATCCAACAGAGTGACGGTTTAGAGTGTTATAACAAAAAGGGTTTGGATTTGGGAGGGTTCTTATACTGAGGTTTTAGTTCCTCTGGACTAGAGTCGAGTGTATATCAGAAGCGGCTATTCCGTTAATATCTGGCTATTGTTTCGATAGCTGTGGTATGCAGGATGTTTTGTCTACCTTATTACTGCTTCTGAGCGTGTGACACTGGTCACTTCACGGCGTTATAACAGACATTTCTTACAATCTCGAATGTTGCATGTTGTGCATAGACCTTTAAGTTCGCCCGAATCTTCGTTTATAAACGGAAAATAAGCGGCCGGCAGTCGGTAGCCGATACTGACGCATACCCTGCCATAACCTCAAAACAATAGTTACGATTCACTGTCCGTATCAGCATTTCTTCGCGAATATCTCTACCTACCTATCAGTATAGAAAAATATTCTTCAAAATGTTTATTTACAGTACATAGAAAAATCACAGAAATAGGAGCGTAGTTAGCTTCTCTACTGTTTCACCCTTTAAAATTTGTTAAATTTTGTATTTGTCATGTTTACTTTGTCTTCGTCTTTCGTTCATCAAATTTGACAAATTAAAATTAAAATATCCGCTAAAGTAAGGGGGTTTTCGATGTAGATAGGTTAATACTTGTTTGTAGATAATATCCAGCTGGATCGACTAATATTATAAAAAATATTCATTTCAGGTAGCTGAGTCAGACGCTACGTTATGCACGTATAGAGTTCAGCCGAATAACACGTACGTGTCAGCATAACGCGGTTGCTTATGAAAAAATAAGAAGAAAACATGGAATAATATTTGTTCGCGCGAGGTTTAATTCTCGAGAAAATCGAGTTTGAAAATTGGTCAAGTGTACTTGGTTAATTACCGACTAGATACGAGCAGAAAATTAGCAGGAGGCTATTCTACGCGCGACAATAGGTAAAAAAACGTAATATACAATTGTTTCGTTGAAAACTTTATTTTCAAGAACGTATTTAAATTGAGAATTGGCCCAGTACACAATTTTCAAATCTATTTCTCTCAGAAACGCAGCGTCTTGTGAAAAAGTTTCAAATGCGGATAAACGTAATATTTCCGTTAGTTAATTTCACAAATTTATAATTTTTGCAGTAAGATTAACTATGAATCAACAATAAATATAAAATAGTGAAAGAATTATAAATTAGTTATACTTTTACTATAATTGCATTCAGTTAATGCCATAATTAAAAGAATTGCTGTCCACTAAGGATAATTTACTGTTTCAAATTCACTTCTTATTGCATGTGCATACATAATGCAATATATATTATTTAAGCATAAATTCCTAAGGAGAAATGTTTTTATTTAAGATGGAAAAAGGTAGTTTTATGTAGCAAAATTTGCACTCAACTTGTAGTTCAGTTTGAGTCTGTTTAAAATACCCTAGGACACAATGTAATTTTCTAAATTGACTTCACTATTTTTCGCAAGAAAAGATATCAAGTAAAAAAAGAAACGTTCCCATTCTGGTGGATAAAGAAGGATATAGGAGAGATGGAAGAAGCTGACGATGCCTTGATGTTAATTATCTTCGTTTTATCCTTCTTCTACACAGATTTCCAGCCTTTTATCCACTGTCTATCGAGCTTTTAGTGGTAAGCGAGCCCCCATTCCAGAAATACGAGACTGTGATTCACTAGACGTTTCCTTTCTCACGGTTAAGTGGGTTGTCTAAACTCTTGTCGAAATAAAGAAATGAGTACGATTATTATAGAGACGAAGATGCTAACAAAGAAGCTGTTATAAGATATTTGAAAAGAGTATATTTTTTTTCTTTTTCTTTTTCTCCAAGCAGACAAGCTCCAGATTTCGATTCAGCAAGAACAATTACAGTGAATTATACGTTTACGATTTTTTTTTTTTTTTTTTTTTTTTTTTTTTTAATACTTTGCATTCACAATTTGTCCAATTTGGACATTTGGTAGAATTTTTTAGTTGTTTCATTATCATGTGGGTGGCTACCCCCAGCGGGGTACCATTTTCGTGTTTGTTAGGTTATGTCCTTTGTGAGATCTGTTGGCTGTTTCCTTTTCAGTCTTCTTTCTATGCTTGATGTGTTGATCGTTTCCGCAGCCAGCCGGTTCGGGTGTGTTGCTATTCTTTCTCTGCCGTATGTTTCTAATATTTGATATAGATTATGAATTTCAAATTACTTTTTTTAGTGAATTTAGTGAAAATATTACATTAATAGCTTAATATCTTTTAATGGCTACCTAATTTCTTGTATTTTGGTGCACATGTAATAAATACGTTGAAAACGATAAATTCAAACTACGACTATAATACTTTTAGCTGTTTTTGACCAAAACAGATCATGTTTGGCAAAATAAATAAATTATATTTTTATTAAACCTAACCCTAACCCTAACTTAACGCCACTTGAATTTTACTATATATAAATGTATAATAAATAAAAGAGAACTGTATAAAAAATATAATATGAAAACATTTTTCCACGTTATTCTAGAAAATATCGTACATTTTTAATTCATAATATCGATTAAATTTAATTCAGAATCTTTTTAATATCATATACGATACACATGTATAATGCAAATACACGATTTTTACATCATATATATTCATATTCTACAGTAATGATACTTTACTTTTACTTTCATTTTTGTATATTTTTCCTTGTAACTGTTTTTAACAATCCTAGTAGATGAGCGTGAAAATACGTTTATTATTTCTCATTTATTTTATAAAAATTGTATTGTGTTATATTCGAAATGCGCTTGATAACGATCGTTAGTATTAAACGTTAAGGTTAATACATATGCATATGGTTTTGTGGAAAACTATAAAAATGTGGAAAAACATTTTCTTTGTATTTTATGGTATTTTTTAATGTCAAGAACAGTTGCTAGATTTTGCTGAAAAAATAAACAAATTATTAAGCACATTGTTCACTAAACTTTTCTGTAAGCTCCTTACATTCATTATGTCTTTTTTTGCGGTTACAGAGAAACGTAGAAATCTCTTGATCGTCAGTGTGGAGGGGAGAAATCGATCTGAAGAACATGACACAGTATCATCTGACCAGAATCTGGATGTTAATCGCAGTAGTATGTATACAAATACAATTAAAAGTTAAAAATATAAAGTATGATTTACTTGGAGAAGAAATGAAATTGAAATTTTTAACAAGTTTAATTATAATTTTAACAACCTGTTGAATTTTGTTTTATCACATTCTTTATATCATTCTTCGTATAGTATCAATTCAATTGCGTTTCTCGCACGCTTCACAATCATAGTTTAACCAATTAGAAAGCACTCGTGATGCTTTAATTTAATCGACATACTTGACAATAACTATCAATATTTTTCTACGCATTAAAATCTTTCTATGTCAATAATTATTTCAACAAAATTATCAACCTCATTTTTAAATTTATGCAATATCATTTTATGGTTTCTACTAAATCTTCATGAAACGAACGGTATACGGTATACGATACTGCTATTTATATCTTCGTTTCCATTTAAATGAATTTGAAAAATATAGAAATGCAAATTTAAAAATGAATAACATAGTGGCCAAGAGTATCTTAACTGCAAGTTTACATTATAGCAACACGAGAAGTTCAATGCAGTGAAATAGAATACACTTACTTTGTAGTAGTTTGCACCAATGAAAATTTAAGACATGAGAAAAAGGAGAAATATCACATCATTAGAAATCATTAGAATTAGCTAATCATAGGAGAATTTCTTAAATACTTTTATGCAAAAACTCATGAGAGGGGTCGAAAATGTAAAATATTGTTCAACAAATATTTATATTATGCTTATAAAATTTAATACTATTATTTATAGAGTTTACAATACCGATTGTTTACTGTTATTCAAGTATAGTAATCTTCTACATTTACTCACAGCATTGTTAACATTTAATCGGTTTAAGAACAGAATTTAAAAGAGGAGCAACGAAAGTAAATGAACGATGCTTGAAAAATATTCCAGTTTTCAAATTAGTTAGTAAGTTCTTTCCTTTGACGTGTAATCTCGAAACTAAAAAAAAAAAAAAAAAAAAAAAAAAAAAAAAAAAAAAAAAAAAAAAAAAAAAAAAAAAANCATTTTGAAAAATGAGAAAATGATTGATGAGGACATTTAGATAGGACCTTAGTTAAGGAGGGGGCGGGGGGCAGTTACGTGCTCCAATGGAGTCATGATACAAAGTATAATATCGCGAAGAACTAAATAAAAGGCAAGAATACAGGAAAAACTACAAGCTAGAGAACAATAAATTAAATGAATTAATAATTGTACCTATATATACAGAGCATTGCACGCAATTTGAACAATTCACTATCACTCTGAAACGGATGAAAAGATAAGAAAGAATTTCATTAGACGAAATTAAACAGTATCATGTAACATATGGTTTAGTGTGCGTGATCATTCCGTAAGTGTCTTTCGAATACCTTTAGATTATCTACATTCTTCGAATAGAATCGTTAAATTTTTATACACCAATCGATGGATCTTTTATTCTTCGTAAGAAAAGAATGAAAGGCGATTAGTTTAAAGAATATGTCAATATAAATTTTGTAAGACCTTGCACTATAGTGGTTACGGAAAGACGCGAAGAAATACTCTTGTGTTCATGTTTTCCTCGTCTTTCGTACACTAAATTTGACAAAATTTAATTTTTTGAACTAAGCGCCAACCGTGCAGAATCAAAAAGCCCATCGATTTACCTATAAAAAAACTTTAGAATTCTATTTAGAAAGGTATAAGCGACGTACAAATTTTTAAAACACTACATCTTTGGCATAAACACTTTGTCAACACATTTAATTCTGTTTTATGAGATCTTTTTCCATCTTTTATCGTTTCAGAATCGCGTGGTCACAATTGTGTCAGACACTCTGCATATCTAAAGAAGAAATTTAAGTTATCGTTCTGAATATGTATAACTCTTTGAATATTTCATTTTTGTCGTTGCATCGTCAATAAAATAAATATAGGCGAGAAGTCTAGAGATTGTTTTGTTTGCTTAACGGTCTTCTTCGGGAAATACTGAAAACCTACGTTTATTGTAAACCATTTACGATAGTAAAATTCATGTAGAAAAATATTAATCCACTGTGTACTATTATATTAATCCACTACCGTCCCATTTTCACGAATGTCACGTTGTACACACACGTCGCACCAATCGTTAAGGGAGTAATATAATTAACTTTAATGCGAAGCGTTTAAGCATTACTTGCAAACAAATTTCGTTACGAGTCTCCTACTAGCTATTAACCTTCGATGCCAATTATTTTCTGGTTATTTACAACACACTTTCATATGTATATTTTAGTATTTTTACACGTTCAGATTTTAATGCATTTTCCCTCTGTTCGTTTTTTTAAATATAGCACAATGTGTTTTTATTAATGAAGCACGCTACATTTATCGAAGGAACATTTTTATAAAATTAATATAACTGAATATTAGATTTCAAGCTTTTACGATGGTAGGATGTCATGTATTGAAACCAGTTTCAGGTCTGCTCTAAAGAAGTAGACTGCAATGTTTACGAAACGTTGGCGCAAAGTGCAAGTGTAATATTGACACGACTGTTCCCGTGAAAGCAATAACATGACAATATGACTGAATAGGGTTCAGATTTTTCCAATATAATCATGACAGTCGCGCCAAATTATAGCGCTGACATAATTTCAAAGTGTTTTATATAACACGCGCAATATACACATTGAAGATTCTTGCGGCAAGTATACGAATACTTTTGCGGGCCAGTGTATGCAGTTTGCTAGTCAGATAATGAAGTAAGCTGGAATGTTGATGAAACCAATGTGCAATGTTCGGGCCAAAGCGCGACATAGTAATAAAAACATAATTGAAATCCGGACAACCTGAGAAATGTCACCCAAGTATCGTAAAAGTTTGATCTAAAAGCTTACTTCGTTAACGATTGTACACATATCTTATCGCGTTGGTTTGTTTAGGGCACGTGATAAAAATCGAACTAGAGCTGAAGGAAGCTCCGGACGACATGATCGTCGGATCGACACCATTCAAATTGGACGTCACCGGTGAAATAAATTCGACCTATCCAGATGGTGAGTTCAAAAACCCAAGAGACAAACCCTCGTTATTTGTACATAATTCGAAAATCACACTTGACCCGCGATTCGCTTCGCTATTTCAAACTGAGAAATTGCAGAAGATCGAAGAGACAAGCGTACGTATCTTTAAATTTTACCACGGGGAAATCGACTTTTTCACGTTTTACTGAACCAGCGCGTTTAAATAAGCGAATGTGCCCCTATACGTGAATGTGTAGACAGGTGCGTGTCTACTGTACAGAAAATCCTAGCTATTGAAGTATCTTTTGTTTCTTTTTAACGCTTGATGCGCGTGTCCTTATATACCAGACACTAATGCGCACAGTATTGGTTTCATGCTAAAATAATAGGAAAAATATGAAATTGCAGAAAGAACATGTCGACGTGTGTTAGAAAAAGTGGCACGTTTCATTTGTCTACACTAACACATTTCAGTTTACTACGAAGAAAAGTACGTGGTATCGTTTTCACCGATAATCAGCATGTGTGTAATGGATCACTGTGCGATTCACCAGGTATATGTTTCTAATCATGAAATGCACACGAGTGACAATGCCGCTCATATGCATCGATTCCCAACATTCTTGACAGCCACGATGATTATCGGTAACTCGAGTAATTTTTTTAGAATGGTTACCGTGAAATAAATTTCATGGGCTAAAAAATATTCAACACTATGGATAATTTAAATAATATCGTTAGAAATACAGATACAAAATTTAAATGTTATGGCATAGTAGTACGCTAGGACCCTCGTAACGTCCGCACACCGCTCCATTAGGGGATGTATTTTGTGCGGGGGGTGGCGCTCGCACCAGTTCCCGGGCCTCTCTCGATCGCAGCCGGGACGGTCGGTTATCGTGGAGGTTCTAGTCGGTTGGAGTCCAACACTACCACGCCGCTTTCCCCAGAGGTGTCCGTGCGGATTTCCTCCACGTAAAAATTAAAAAAAAAAAAAGACTGACTTGGATGATTTTAGGAGGAGTATTTATATTCTTTATTCGTTGGAGTGGGAGAAGACTTTGGTCGTACTTATCAGATACCTCTGAGAACGGGTAAAGTGACCGGATGCTACCCAGACGGTCACTCGTGATAAGGCGCTTGGAATTTACTATCTTATCCCATAATTAGTCGAACTTCACCTGTGACATGACCATCGTCGCGCCGGCCGGATTATTCTCACAGACGCGCAATTTCAAACATAACACTTAGATAGTCTGTCAATAGAGTCAGTAACATCGAAATTTACGATTTATTCGAAGTAATTCACACTATTACCGCTAGAATACTGCATGTATCTGGACCAAGCTATAGCTTTCAAACGGTAGAAGATTTTTTTCTTTTTTTATTTGATCGTCAATTTACAAGCAATTCTCATTGAGAATTTTAAGTAACTTCATTTGGCGTGGTACAGTAACTTGGATTATAATAATTTATATTACATTTGATTCTAGTTGAATTTTAATGCTTCAATCTAAAGGGTATTTTCTTTTTAGTCTGCGGGTCTGATCCCTCGTGTCAAGTAGTTGGGTGACTAATGGGTTGTGGTGGTTGTTGACTCTTGTGCTGCTTTTTATATCTGCTTTTGAACTTGTATATTTCTTCTTTGACTGTGGGTATCTTGAGGTCGCGGTGGATTGTTTCGCATACCAAGGTGCGTTTATTAAGGATCTTAGTGTTTTTGATTGGAATCGTTGAAGTATTTCAATGTTGCAGTTAGTCGCAGTTCCCCATAGTTGGATCCCATAGGTCCAAACAGGTTTTAGTATGGCTTTATGACGGCCAATGAGCCAGTAGAATTTTTTGAGTTTAGCCTTGAGTTGCTAACGGCAGAAGATAAATAGGAATTTATTAGGTAAAATTAGATGAGTTTGAATCACTCTGAAAGTGGAGGCATTTTGAAGATTTTAAAAACATCCCTATTTTTAGCGAGTTATAAGCTTATTGTCTTCTTCGTTTCATACTATTTTTCATTGAAAAACGTTACTATTTCTGATAACTTGGGATGGCTTTTATCGGATATATGACATATTTATGAAATATCTTTATTTATTTACAGAAAACGATATTTTATATAGAAAACGATAACTCCAGTAATAATAATAAGCATGAAGATTATATTTTCGGTTATAACTTGATTCGATAAAGCTTATTACTATCAAAAGAAAGAGTATTATTTTATACATTTTGAAACTCGTTTTCATGTGCTGGAGAAGGTGGGAACGTACAAAATTGCAATCTTACAAAGATTCTCGAGTTATAGAGGTTCAACTTACTAAGGTCCAACTGTACCTTATACGTTATACGTATGCGCTACTGATCAAAAATGTGTGGACATATTATTATTTCAATATTAAAAATAGGAAGACTTATTGTTGGGATTTTTCATCCAAATGGCACGATATTCCATTCAATTTCCTTTTAAAGGTTAATACGCGATAAAAATATCGCCATCTTAATATCGACGTCTGTTTGAGTGTCAAATTATGCATATATAGATATGTACGACGAAGAAAATCTTACCAAATTAGTCAAGAGTCTATCGTGGTTCTGGCAATTATATTTCAAACTAGTTAGCATTTCCACGAATTATGTATTTCATTTTAATATACCATCGATAAGATTTTAACTAAACAGTTTATATTTCATAAGACATTTACATTGACTCCAGAAGAAGACAAAAAGTAATGCTATTAATTTATATATCTTAATGATATTCATTATAAATGATGATATTGTTATTATAAACCGACCAAGGTTTCCACATACTTGTAAGCAGCAGTATATATACTTAATGGTAGGTTAAGTGCTAATGTAAGTTCGTAAACTAGATCGTATGGTGACTGATATATTAATGAACATGCAAAGCTTTAGGGATGCTCTTCTAAGGTGCAAAACTATGCTGACCAGTTTAGTGATGCACTATCTGGTTCTGTGATGCAGAGACCTGATGGGAATTGAGACTTGCAAGAGAAGGTTATAACATAAATGAGCGCTTTCTAAATGAAATTAGAAATTTAAAGTTTATAAATCGGTTAGCGTAATCACATCCTGAAATACTGTCATTTATTTTCATAAAGAAATAGCTTTTCTTATGTTTTTAATCGTTCTACGAATATGTACCAATGGCACATGAATTATTATTACATGGAGCCTGCACGATGTATCTTTTTGCCAACAATTGCAAGTGTATTGCAACATAAAACAAACCGTAACTCAAATCAAAGTTATACTCTGCATGCAGTTGTACATGAAAGTATTTGAACACTCCTAGAAACTTTTTATATATATTACGCAAAACATTTTGAAATTCGTTAGCATTGTAACGAGACACGATTATTGTCGTAATGGATCTGAAAATATATATAAAAGTTACATGATATTTATTTGGAGTGCAAAGAGCACCAGAGAATTTGCACAGTCAATTATTTACTATATCAATAAACCACAAAATATACCTAGTAATACCATCTTTGGCACTAATTGTATACTTAAAACTGTTATTCATATGCTCATATGCTTACTAAGTATTTACAATAAAGTATTTACAATAAATAAGGAAAAAATATACAACAAAAGTTTTTCCTTCGAAGCTTACTTTTCGACAAATTCGAGTTCGCAAATTTGTCAAGTATATTTGAATTTGTCTGATTACCGACTGGGTATGAGTAAATCATCGATAGGATGTTATAATAGATGCGAAAATAACTAAGAAAAGTAGAATACAATTTTTCTGTTTAAAGCTTCGTTTTCAAGAAAATAGAGCTTCAACATGTTTTCTTACTAATCTGCCTGATACACGCGTATGATAAATTTTCAAAATTATTTTTCTCGTAAACACAGCGTCTTATGAAAAATTTGTATGCCACATTTTCAATTTATTTTCACGTAGAATAACCTCCTGTCGATTATTTAGTCCTGCCAAGTTCGGAATTAACCATGTTCAAGTATATTTGATAAATTTTTAAACTCGATTTTTTTTAGAATACTAAGCTCCGAACGAAGATATTCTCTTCTAGATTTTCTTTTTACTTTTTCCATAAAGAATTACCCCATGCCCGCCTGTACATAACTTTCGGTCACACCTTGTATATTTTTTCGGACACGGTTATACAGGACCATGTACAAATGTAATTCGAAATTTTTGCTGATATAATTGCGATAGACGTGTTTCATAACAGTGCCAAGTTAACGCTGCTAATGAAATTTTAACAAGTTTCACATAATACACAAAACACCTATTCGTAAAAAATTCTCTGATAAGTCTACGAATATTTTCATGAGCCACTGTACATTTAAAATTTGGATATATTCTGTTTAAATTGTCAATGTGTAAAAAATTTATACAAAACTTGTGAATTTTACGAATCGACTTTTCTTAAGAAGATATTGAAGAAATACAACTTTATGTGATATGCTTAAATTTGTCTCGTTACTGCCTTTAACAGCAGATAAGATCGTATAATCTCATTTAGAAAAGTTATGGTCACCTTGATCGTTAGTGTTCCACCAACTAATTGTCAGCTGCCGCAATAGTTCCTTTTTCTCTAAAATAACAATAACTGCTTATAAGTTACGGTAAAATTATGTTCTAAAGATCTATCCTTTCTCTAAAATTTGTTTATTCTAATTTTAAATTCGCAGCAGAAACGTTGCGTGTGCGTAACATAGTTTATACCGTAACATGAAGCTGTATACTGACTGTATGATATGTATGTATATGATAACCAGATTGCAAATGTTTATGCAAACTCATATTTCTATGAACATGACTAAAGCAATAGAATCTAAGCAGAAATTTCTTTCATCTATTAAATCTTGTAATAAGTATTATACTTTGGATATTTTATACATTTTTGTATACTTAGTGTATTCTTTGAATTTTCTATAAATGCATAAACGGTCTAATAACCTTATCGTTTGAATCTTATATAAATGAAAACTGCAAAACTATAATAAACCATTGCGAAATAAATATAATAACCTTTCCATATAAGGTTTTCATTACCGATTGTAATCAACTAAATATCATTGTATCTTTAATTTGTATCGATCGTCTAACGATAAATTAGTTTACCATCAGAAGTTGAATTATTCAGGGAAGCACAGACGTTCTATACAGTACACCTTTGTTATCTCCTGTGCCATGAAATTACATGCCGATTTAGCAAGGTCTTTGTTAACAGAAGCATCACGGCGCACTACGGTACATACTACAATATATGTATATGAAGATATACCATTTCAAACCACTGCATGTAATTCGATAGTATTTTCCGTGATGCGAAATATTTATTTCTTTTGGTATCAAGCATTTGTGGATAAACCTCGTGTGAGGTTTGTTTCAGTTTAAGCATCGAAAGAATTATGGAACCTTTTAATAGGTTCTATTTAAAACATGGGCGTGAAACATTTTTAGAACACTTTCTCACATTATAAGTTCCGATGAGAACAGCTAAAGAAAAGTTCTTGAAACTAAACGTTTTAATTTAAATAGAACAGACAGTTTGTTCACCAATATAGAAAAAAGTTCTCAATTACTATAACACAGCACTACTAGCATCCCCGCAGACCCAATAATGGCATCCTACACTCTCCAGCGAGGTCTTGACTCTATGGAAAAGTGGTTGACAATTATACACGGTGATTAGACACTCTAGATGTTAAAGACAATGTTCTTAGGTTCAATAACGAATCCACGGTCAACGGGCAAAACTCTTTCTTCGATAGAATATATTTTGAAACACAAAGTGACGTTAGCTGTGTCGCTCGGTTTCTTTCTGACTGACAAGACGATGTGTGAAAACTCTCCAAGGTGATCACAAGAATAAAAGACTGATACGATCACATTTGTCAATTGCATATTGACCGGGGATATCAACAAAATTCCAGGCGCCGTTGCTAGGCAGACCCGCGTAGAGCCGTCGTTGCTCCTGTCCGGGGCTTGTTTGTTAATACAGCGTGTGTCCCTCAATATCGGTACTTCTTCTGTTAGGTAAAAACGTTCATCCCGTGACCGTGGCTACGTTCGGCGACCAATTGTGTCACCTCGAGCCCAAGCCCACTGTCACAAATCTCGGGCAAACATAATCAGATCGTATCACAACAACTACTTCCAAGTTCTATTATTTAAGTACATCTATAATAAATAGTTTAGACCAAAGTATTGGGGATCTTGTCAAAATTCCAAAAGAAAGGCCCTACATCTCCGACATATTAATTACTTATATCAAAGGAATTGTAGATTATAGTATTATATATTATTATACGATAGTATTATTATTATATGTATAATGTTCAAATTTCGGTTAATTCAGGGATCGATTCTAAAGTCTGAAAATCGAGTTTATTGTAACCGTACTTAAATAGAATACAGAGTTAAACAACAATTAATAATAATTAATGACAATGAATAATAACAAATAACAAATAACAAATTTTCCACGTCCTAAACTACCACTCTTCCTTTGCCAATCTTCAGTACTCTGAATAATAATTCTCTTTTCTGTTCTTGTCCGTTTCTACTAATTGAAATCCTTCTTCCTCTCTAGCCGTCCGTCTGTGTACTGACTGTTTGGCGAATCGGTTGTTCGTAACAGTAAATAAGGTCACACTGTCCGTTAAACAGAGAAAGTTCCTTTATTTATCCGCGTTTGAACTCTTAGGAAGTTTACATATGTATATTATTACTATATAATATTATATAGTATCATAAGCTAATAGTGTTATATATTAAAATGTCCTCAGTGAGCACTCTTTACGTTCTAACAGCAAGAAAACGTTCAGTCAGGCGCGACTGTTCTGCACGTGAGCATAGCCCACCTGTACATATTTTCCACAACTCTGTAGTCGCTGATCTAGTCGCAACAGCGCAAATGGAAATTGTACCATATTCGACAATGGATGTACATTTATATATTTTATTATAGAAATATACATGTTATTATAGAATTTCTATGTATTTCAGTTCATTTAAATTATACAAAAATATTATTACCTCAATACTTCGTTATTAATTACGTACGTTAATTACGCAAGTTATGATTTTTAGACCTTTTATTAACTGAACATATAAATAATACGATATTACATCATTAAATGAAACTAGTAGCTAGCTCTTTGCGGACGAGTGTCGGCAAATAGCCGCCCGAATCTGTTCACAGTTGCGGACGCTTATTACAAAGTGGCTGGCGTACATCTATTTGTCTCAGCGATAATCTTATGCGTATTTATGCATGGGTATAGTAAACTAAACAGCACTATGTTTTTGATGAAAAAAAATTAGAGATCTATAGAACCTTCACTTATCGTATCTTCCGTTTAACGTAAACCCGCGATGATGGTCGAGTTGGAACGAATTTCAGTCTTTCAATGGTACTGTCAGACGAATCAGCAAGCTTTTTACATATTTTATATATTTTTTATAATACCTTATACACGATGCCTAGAAAGTCCAGAAAGGACATTATTATTAAGGACGAATATTATTTCGAACCTGACAAGATAGAAGACGATGACAGTGCTCCGTTCAACAAGGAATCGGCTCAGACGTTTCAATATCTTTAGCGATAGTGATAGTGATGATGAACTAAATATCGATGAAAATGATACAACCCTCGACAATGAATAATTCGTCCGCAGCGACCCTGCATTTGGTTCTTTTATTTATCTTATGAAATCCTTTTAAAGTACTTTATTTTGTCATGCAACTTTTATTACACAGATTCTAAAAATTTTGTTCCATGAGAACACTTTTTAAAGAAATTCCTAAAGATAAACGATATTTTTTTAATCGAAACATATAAATTCGAGCGGAACTCTTTTAAAACCCAGAGAGAATTCCTTTTCTCAATTCCTCTTTCAGTTATATAAATGTTTACAATAGGATAAACTCAGGAGAGACGCCACTGGCGTAAAGGCGCCTCACTCGTAATATCTTTTGATCGGAGAAAGAGAACTGTACATATTACGTTTTGTCATAACCTTGTTTCTGTGCTTGAGAAAAATACTGCCTTATATGTATACACAGGGTGAAATAAAGAAAGGTTGACTTCAGGTTACCATAGTCTTGCTAAACGATGAAAAAAGTTATGAACAATATTTTGTTTCGACTTGAGCGGGTAAATTTCTAGTCTCGGAAGCAATCGTATTATACGGAAACGATGGATTTTCTGTCTTAATATAAAATGCGAGTAAAATAGTTAGTACACGTCTAGGAAGTTTTGCAAGAGTGTACAATTGTCTGATATGAGAGGGCCAAGCGTGCGTGGGAACGAAAGGAGGTCTTGTAGAAAACCTTCTGCAACCAGAAAAAAAGAAACGACAATAGAAGGCAGTCCATCGTTTGCATATTCCATTTCTGATAGTTTCCGAAGCGAGAAATTTACTCGCTTCAAGTGAAACGAAAAATTGTTTATAATTTTGGGGTTAATAATTTTTCGACCTATGTTAGTAAGGACATATTTTCATCACTTGGCAAGTACTATTGTAGTATCGGGTAAATTTAGGTATAAAATTCGAAAATTTTTACGACACTATGAGCACAAAAATATTCAGACACTTGTAGAAACTTTTTATGCACAGGGTATAAAGAGGATCGTAACGTGATTCTACACCTTTGAAAGACGTTTCGCTCCTCTTACACCATAGGATATCTTTGTCGTAAATGTAGTAGGTGTGTTCGTGCGTGCGTGATGAATTGCGAGTGAAATGATCGTGAAGCGTGCGTCTAGAACGAGTAATAAAGAGTGTAACTGGAAATATCAAAATCTACGTTTATTTCTGCAATCCATCTACAAAGAGCGAGCGAAAGGACATGGTGGAATATGGAGCGGTCGGTGAAAGGTAAAAATGAACGTATTTCGGAAAAATAATTACAACATAATAAATGTATAGAAAAATACGTGCATAAACGTGTGCTAATAAGAAAACAAATAGTAGCATTATAGAAGAAGAGAGAAATAATAAAAAGGAAAAAGTAAATAAAAAGGATAGAAAAGGAAGAGAAAATAAATAAATACTGCTGGCGGAAGAAGCAAAGGAAAGCCGAAATAAGGCAAACCTAATCGCAAAATAGAAAACATAGAAAGCATAGTAGTGACCATTAAGGAATAAGAGGGTGTAGTCGTCACAAAAGTAGCCGTGGATGGTATAAATAAACCTGAAACACTCCTCTAAGGAGGAAATATAGCAGAAAGCTGGGGAAAATTTGAAAGAGATTTTGACTCATTCGGGATAGTGAGAGGGAGGCGAACAAAAGCCATAAAGACACAGCCAGCAACATTGCTCTACCTAATAGAGTGTGAGCAAATGGAAGTATTTGAAATCTTTAACCTAGAAGGGGGTGACAAAGAAGAACCTGAGAAAATAAAAGCTTTCTAGGACTACGTTGAGTTCCAAAGGAACCAGGCGTATGAGAGATTTCTCTTTAATAGCGAAGAAAGAGAAAAAGGACAGTGACTGCAACACTATGTAGCTCAACCAAAGAAGATGGGGATAACTATAATTATGGCACGCTAATAAACTCGATGATAAGAGACAATATAATTTATCACACGGCAGACAGTCGGTATTAAAATGTCAGGGTCTAAAACTGGGAATCTTAATTAAGTACATTGAAATGTAAAAAAAAAAAAGAGGTAACTCGCAGAAGATAAACGCAACACAAAAAAATCATTACACAAATGAGAGATGTAATAAAAGAAGAAAAGACGAATGCGACGTGACTAGTAGACAACGTACTAGTAGAACTTTTCTGAATAAACTGGATGGGAGTCCAAGTGGAACTTTTTGCACAGACTTTCAAATCTCCACCGGACTAAATGTTTAGAATCACACTACTTTCCTTACACCCTCTACATATCACACAAAACTTTTTATTAGCATTACGTATATCGAGATATGATTATCGTGATTACGTTAGTAAAATTCGAAATGTACCTAAAAATGGATAATGTACAAAATATTTATTCGAAGCATATGTTTCTCAAAGATTAACAATGTATTTGAACAGTCAGTTGTATTAGTTATACTAGTAAACCACAATATGTTGCAAAGTCGAAGTATACTCATTCTTCATTAATCGTAAGTTCACTAATCGTATGTTTGCAATGAACGTTGTCTTGTAATTTCTGTATACATGTTTAGATTGGTTTGAAATTTTACTATTATAGTCACGATGGTAGTGTCTCGTCAGAGTGCTAACGAAATTTCAAAAAGTTTCATAATATATTCATGCAAATGCTCTGTGATAAATGCTCGAATACTTTCGTAACGCATTGTACATTTATAACTTGAATACATTCTGTTTAAATAGACAATATATAAAGACAATGATAAATTTAAAATAATACTATATAATGTTGCAACAGGCATTCCGGAACCAAACGCTGTTATAGTCAGAGCTGAAGAGGTTTTGATTGTTGTTTTGGTCCTCCTTCTTTGGGCTGCGGCGATTGCGTTATTTTTCAATCGATGGGGCAAGATTAGAATGTTGGAGCCGTATCAACCGAAATTTCAACAACACAGACAAAGTTGTACTACGATTGAACAAAATCAACTCCAGGTAACCCACATATTTTACTTGTAGACTATAAGGCAAGGGTATTAAAAGTTCATTATCTTATTAACCAATAATTACATATTACCAATATTCAGTTTTATTCGAATTTTATTGCCACGTGCTCTTGGAAATTATCTACGCGAAAAGTATTTTATTTGAAATAAAATAAAAAGCAGTAATTTCAACCAATTTATTATTTCTATCTTGGAAATAACATAGAAGGAGCAATTTTGTTTTGTGTAAAATTCCAATAAAACACTTTCAAATAATTCCTTATTTGAGATAATTAAATCATTTAAACAAAGTAATAAATAAGTTGACATAAGAGATTGTCATGACGCTTCCTCGTATTTTATTTGAACGAACTAACTTCGACTCGATCACGATAAATCCTTATACGTAGAATCTCCTTACATGAGTCGCATACAGTAGCATAATGTTACATTTAACAAAAATATCCTTAATATTTCCATAGTTTTGCAGCATTCTATTTTCCTATTTTCTATTTGTACTTTTTTAAATTGTTTAAATATTAAATAATTTGTGTGGGTCGTTGTAACGAAATCTGTATTTGTAACGCAGTCCGAAATATTCATATATAAAAGGATCAGAGAATATTTAGAAAAGTATTTAGTTAAAAATTTATTCAAGTACAAAATTAAAAAAAGATAATTATTTCATTTGATAGCCAGGTGATGAAATAATCTAGGGAAAATTACTTTATATTCAAATAAACTAACGCACAATTATTTGAAAATAACAACTAACCAAATAAGATAATATATCTATTATTCAAATAATCATTGTTGTTGACTCTTTTGCTATATCTGTTGCTATATTTTGTTATTTCTTCTTTGACTGTGGGTATCTTGAGGTCGCGATGTATTACCTCGTTGGTGACATGCTAGGGTGCATTTATTAGGGATCTTAGCGTTTTCGATTGGAAGCGTCGATGTATTTCAATGTTGGAATTACTTGCTGTTCCCCATGGTTAGTTGGATTCCGTAGGTCCAGGTAATTTTGTTCTGTGTATTTCGGTTGGAGCGTCGAGACTGACGATGAAGAAATTAAAACAAATTCTTTTTCGAAGCAATACAATTAATTCTGTGTTAATGCATAACTATGATTTCCGGATTAATCGAGGAACTCGTACATTTGCATGTTACGGACGAGGCAAGTTTGCGATAGAGCATCGGATGTGCGAATTTGTGAAATTGGTAATTGTTGGGAAAAGGGGCGACCTCATCGGTTTCAATGGCCTTGAATTATGTTATCAAAGTGAAGAATTTTTTCCTACACATATGTACGTATAACAGCCGCTCTTACATATTTCTTTTCCAAAGTACTTGAAATATGCATAAGAATATATGAATTTAGACTACAAACAAGAACAGAACTATCACCTAATACAATGATTCAGATGGGAAACAGAAATGGGATTTAGCAGAAATGTAAAAACATATATGCATACAAAATTAATTTATTTAATTTTGGATATTATCTATACTTTGTACTCGTATCTCATTAATTAATCAGCTTCCTCGCTATATTTTTCATAAGAGAAAAAAAAAGAAGTAAGTCAAAATGTTCGCTCAAATTCAGCGAAAATAGGAATTGGTATGTTCTCGGTCTTTGGATCTGGCAATGTATATTTTATCGTATAGATTGTTCTTTAAATTTGTCGTCTTTTTTTTACGTCTTTCATTTTCAATAGATGCATGCTTCTGGAATATTTTTCTTGCTACTATCGTCGATACAACGACCAAAAAGTGCAAGCAAAAAGTATTACGCAGTAACATAGGGGTGGTGGAAATCACCTCATTCCATTTCACGCTAGAAAAGGCAGGATCATTTTAGACAATCCCGAAAGAATTGAGACATCATATAGCTTCATTGAGGTATCATAGGCTAGAATGATACAGCCGGGCAAAGAGTGATTCCTCGTGAAAAATAAATCGGGAATATTGCAGAATAAAATTTTTGCACATGTTGCTCTGTTTTCTAAAGAAGTCATCTTGCCCTGTACACGTACAGTGGTTGGCGAAAGTATAGGAACACTTGGCACAACATTTTTCATGAATATATGATGTGCAATGTACTTTATAAAATTTCCTTAGTACTATAACGAAAAACGGTTGTCCTGACTATAATATTAAAATTTCAGGCCATTCAGTAAATGTACATATGTATGTGGAAGTGACAAGACGTTTATTGCGAACATACACTGAGTGAAAAATTAACATACAGCATGAATAATAGTCTTAAACATAGAATTGGTGCTAACGACCCGTCTCGCTACAAATTGTGGCTTATTAATATAGTAAATAATCGGTTATTCGTATAATATTCAATAAATAATATCTTGTATATATCTTTTATTATATTTCTATGTCCATTTCAAATTTTACTAATCGCAGTTACACTTATGTTTGCTTACAGTGTTAATGAGATTGCAAAATGTTTTGCAATATATATGTCGGATTCACATTATAATTAGAGTTGGGGTTAGGGGCGCGAAGCGAATCTTCGTCGTGATTAGACATTGTTGTTAAGCAATAGAGAAGATATTGACTAGCGCAAATATGATTATTACAGATTTCGACAAGCAACCGTGATAATTAGATACGCGCGACGCTAATCACAATGATCATGGGTTCCATAACGAATCCGCGGTCAAAGGGATGGCGAACTTATTGTTTTCCAATCAAAGTATCTGAGCAGATCGCAAAGAACACGTAACTCGCTGATGAGGTCGCATAAGAGAATGAATCTCCGTCGCGATGATGCCACAGAGGAGAACTATGACGGGGTGTGTCTAAGGGTACACGATCATCGGATTCGTGGAGCGATGCCTTCGTTCAGAAGGTGAGGGAAATTGACGTTGCTGTTTATTGGTCAATTTCCATATCGGTGGCTAGAAAAGGATGCTAGCCGCCCTTGAGGGAGAGAGTTGTCGGCGAAAGCTTTGTAGGTGAGAAAAAAAGATTTCTCGCATCTCTCCGCAGTCGGTGACAAATTTATGGGTCGCGAAGACAAAGACTATTTGTCGGCTTGAAGAACCTCAACTAAATAAATTCTAAGACTCATAGCGGGTCTTTGTGTCGCGAGCCGCGGGACAGAATCCGTTGGAGTGTTTACTGTTGCGTGCCGCCGCTATATTTTTTTAAGGAGAGCTATACGGTTACTCTATGCCTTTGTTCATCCCTTGACCGCGGCTACGTTGGCGACTGATTGTCGCCTCGAGCCCAAGTTCATTGTTACAAATCTCGAATAAACACAATCGAATTGAATGACAATTGTTTAATTATGGTTATGATAAAATCTGGATTACAATATTACGGGATTTTCCCCAAGTTCCGAAGAGAGGCTCCGGTGTTCTTTCATCTCCGACATATATATATATATATATGGATAAAATAATAATATATGTAGTATCGGGAGAAGGAGGGTACACATTGGGTCTATTCTAGGTTTAAGTATGAATAGTATAAGTCGTATGGACTAAGAACCGTCAGGGTGCTTGAGAAGAGAGAAAGAGAGAGAGAATGTAATTAAGAGGGTATGCCTTGGTGACGTCCAGGCTAATGGAGTGATGGAATGGGAGAAGGATGCGAGGGTTGATGGTCAGTAGTTTTTGAATAAAATTAAGCTTAGCTTCAAACAAACCTTCCTTTCTTGTCCTTGCTCTGGAAAGAACACATTTTCATATCAGTACAGTCCTAGGGGATAGTCCTGGGTTGGAAGTACATTCTTAGGGGTTTGTCCGGGATTGTTACTACATTTTGGGAGTTCCTCCGGGTCTGATATTACATATATATTGTTAATTAATATAATACATCTATTCAACTATAAAAGTTACAAAATATTTAGTAGAAGTATATATTTTAGAAAGAGAATAAAAATACTTAAACAGAAAATTAATAATTTTCGGTGCTCAGTAAGAGTCCATCTTCAACACTTGTCATGTTAGTGCTTAAGGTGACTATTCATACTATATTTTAATTTTTTACTTTTTATATATGTTAGAATTTAATCTTAAAGTTAAGATAAATAATCTGTGGAAGACACAATGTTTATGTTGTAATAATGTTAGGTGATGTTTATTAAACGGAATTACAGAACCAAATGTATTTAAAATATAAGTGGGTGTTATGGGTTGTCGACAGTTGGCCAGTTACTCTCAGACTGACTGTAGGTAGTGACCCATGGTCCCTTAAAGATTTTGAACCCCACTCTCTATACAGTAGTGAGTATGACCTGTGTAAGTGTCCTGTATGTGTAATATCGTTGTATTCCAACAATATATATGTATCTTCAGATTTTTGCTAATATAATTATTGCAAGTGCATTCGTTATGGTGCTAGTGAGGTTTCAAAATGTTTTATATAACAAGTACAATACATACACATAAATGTTTCCTACGAAATATGTGCGAATACTTTTGCGAGCCTCTGTATATTAATTGCAAGTTTCAATTAGACGACCTTTGTTTCTGATTGTGCTTGTACTCGGAAACATGGCCGATTATTATTTCTTCTTGCCGTTATTACTGTCATACTTTCTGTTGATCTATACCATTAGGCTCTTTTCATAAATAAAAGCATAAGATTATTACATTTTTAATATTAATTTTAATAGTATAGGAAATATGGATCATGATGTTGCATGCACAGTTGCGTTGTTCCAACTAAATTGTTAAATTGTACTAAGCTTATTATTTGCATTTTCTAATTTTTCGAACAGGAAAACGATATTCCTCGATATTCCTGTCAACTCTAAAATACGCCCTTGATTTATTGTAAACAGAAGTCCTTCAAGTTGAAACTTAAAGTCAATACACGTATGTATATCTTTTTTTTTTTTATTTGGTAGTTTATTTACAATCAATTCCCATTGAGAATTTTAAGTAATTTCATTTGGCGTGGTACAGTAGCTTGGATTATAATAATTTATATTATGTTTGATTCTAGTTTAATGCTTCAATCTAAAGGGTATTTTCTTTTTAGTCTGCGGGTCTGATCCGTCGTGTCAAGTAGTTGGGTGACTAAAGGGTTGTGATGGTTGTTGACTGATTTGAACTTGTATATTTCTTCTTTGACCGTGGGTATCTTCAGATCGCGGTGAATTGTTTCGTTGGTGACATACCAGGGTGCATCTAATAGAGATCTAAGCGTTTTTGATTGGAAGCGTTGAAGTATTTCAATGTTGGAATTACTTGCTGTTCCCCATAGTTGGATTCCGTAGGTCCTGACGCACACGTATATCGTGTTAGGTTTTCAAAGACATTTTTCTCAAAAACTTTACTCAACATCTTCGACTTATTTTTTCCTGAGAAATCACTTCTTCCCGGTAGCGTCGCGATTGCGGAGACACCTTATATAAGAAGGTCAGTTCCTCGCAACCTCTGCAATCTCCAATCAGGTGTACGTGACAGTGGTAGCTTTATCCAATATAACCTCAGATAGAAAAGACTAGTGGGCTATTTCTGAAATTGGCGGCTCCAAGAAACTGGATTCTACAGATTTCGTCAATGACACACGTCGAAGTAACGGAAACCTACGATCGCACCATCGCATTTTCTTCCACTTCCTTTGGATGTGGGAGGTTTTACTCTATTTTACATAAATAATTCACAGTTAAAAATACAATTTTTTTTTTTTTTCAAAGCAATACTATTTTAAATACCGAACAAGGTTTTTTACGGGCCTTTTTATCTTTAACTTGGACTTGATGTATCCGAGTTGCGATAGAGCAAGAACATCCGTCTTTTTTTTTCAATCGATATGGTGGAATGTAAATTATTGATATCTAGTTTCAACGGAAGGTTCGTTCGACACGTCCGAAGAAATTTCCATATTATACGCCCTATTCGTGTTCCGTGAAGCCTGTATGGTATATTACTCCTATGGGCAAGTAGCATCAACTGAGTTACGTAGCATACATCCTCTTATCAGTTGAATAGCACGTTCGAATGATATCGTAGCGTAGCTGATGCTTCAGATTTGTCAGCGTTGGTTTTTCACTTTTTGCAGCAAGAATATCTTACGAGATGCCCCAGATATTATCAATTCGTATGAAAGCATATTATGCTTTCTGTTATACTCGTGTAATAGAGTAGGCTATAATTTTGATATAATTTGATTTCAGAATAGGGAATTTCTGGACAGTAGGACACACGTCTTCTCGTATAATTAATACTCTATGTATCATATAAGAACAATTACAAAGAATACTGTAATATAATACAAATGTACTTTCTGTTTTAATTATTTACCGATTTTATATCTTTTTTATTGCTAAATTAAATACATCTGTAGCTGTGGTATAGTGTCCGGATTGCAAAATGTTCGGCTGAAATGACAATTTTTAGTGGTTTTGAGGTGGCTGGAGCCGAAAACGAAGGTCGTTTTTCACGAGAATAAGGCATACAAAATTTCGATCGACCTGTTGACGTGTGACCTCCTCGTGGGTTCTTACGTTGTCTTTTTTTAAATTTCGTTCTCCTAACTTACGGTATGGCTTGCTTTGAATGCATTTGAATCGTGAGTATTGGATTAGTTTTGGGGTATTTTTTATCTTCCGTGACCGCACAGAAAGTAGAAAACGGCGAGCGAAAAAATTGGCATTTGGCGCATTGACATTGTCTGTGCCACTACTTGCTTTAACCGCATACCGCTTACCTTTCTGTACGATCACGTTCCTACGCAGATTTCTACGATCAAGATCTTTGTCGAGCAAATGTTCATACAGCTGAATTTTCAAAAGCGTTTATTTCGGCGAAAAAAATAACTCACATTTTTTACCTAATATACACCCGGAATACTAAATTTGTTAATACATTTAGCTGCGTTGAATTGCATTCCGTTTGACATCAAACCGCCTAAGTCATCTTTCTAATGCCATAAACGCTTCGAAATAAGAAGGCATCGTTACTTTCACTCGAATCTTTCTGTCAGCATGAGAACTCAAAATATCGATAACGATATTCATTAAAGTTTCAGAACTTTACGTCACGTAATGTGAATATTATATCACGCATAGATAATATTATCCCTTTATTGCTGATTTATGGAAACCACTACTATACATCAGAACCTAGATATTTATCTTTGAATTTCATTAAAGTTTCTCTACTTCTCGAAACACCTGAATAATTTTCAATTAAATGTTTCTGTGTTTTAATGTTATTAATCGTACATCTTCAAACGTTGCAAGTTTTTCCATTTTTGCAAACACTTCCACACTTCTTTCGTAGCTTTTCAAATATCTTTTATTTCTTTTCAATATTTACTAGATCATTCAAAGTAAACTAGAATGGAAAATAAATTGATTTGAGACGCCAAAATAAGGTGGCCTGTGCAGTTGTAAGGTTCTTATAGGGATGGAATGCTCTCTCAACGCCAATTTATTTATAATGAAGTGAAAGTCAATTAAAATTAAGAACAATTCTTTCAAGGAGGGCCAAACATCTCATCCTGTACAGTCCATGTACATCTACACTATAGATAGGCGATATTTATTTCTTGGCGGTCCGCTAGATTTCTAGACTGTCCATTACATTACATTAGTTACATTATGAAAAAGGTGGTAAAAATTGAATTGAGCTAAAAATAAAATTTGATAGTGAACAATTGCAGTAAAAAATGAGTTACTTTTGAGTCTGTTTATTCAAAACTCGAATAAACACTTGGAAAGTGTGCAATTTTATTTACACAAAACATGAAAAATATTCAAAGATAAAAAGGTATGCAAAGATAACGCACAATCGTTAAACGTTAATGTCATTGGTTAATAGAACGAGAAACATGAACCGTGAAACGGCATTCTTGAAGACAGTAACGATTACAAATTATTGTGCAAGAATTATCCTGTTAAAATAGTGTCTGTAGACAATATACGACTTTTCAATAAAGTTGTACATGACCTACGATCGTACAATACTTTTGCTTGATTATGCTCATAAAATATATCGACAAAATCTTGCTACAAAATCCTTGGTACATGCTCTATACATATTGGTAATTGGTAATTATTTTCACCAGGACGCACCACATCAAGTTTGATGATTTTGAAATATGTTGTCAAGGTCATCATTCTGAACAACTTATATTTATTGATACTTATATTGATTCACTGATGAGAGGGATAATCATTTTTAATATTGTATAAATAAAAAGGGAAAAGTAATGGGTTTTTATTGATATACAGAATAGGACACTTTATTTTCAAATTGACCAAAGTAATGCGTACGAAGCATATACACGATCCGCCATACGCAACCTAGTGATTACCACGCACTCAGTTTTTGAATTATATAGAAAAATATGTTTGTTGGTATATATAAGGAATAATAAATTGTAGTAATGGAATTTATGATAAAATCGAGTGAAATAAAAATGAAATGATACTAGCTAGATATTAATTAAACTAACCTAACCTATAACCCTATAACCCGAATATAAATCTATATTTTTTTATTTATATTAGAGATGATTAGCATCAATGAGTTAAATTTAGGTTGTGCTATATAAAAATGCTATATAAAAACGCTATGTAGCGTGGTGGAGAGTAAATTTAATTGAAGATTTCTGTGATTATCTCGGGAACTGAGGTTGAGCGGTGGTAACATGTACAGGGAAATGTTGTCCAGAATGATGACCTTGACAACATATTTCAAGGTCTGCGGAAATGTCAGCAAACGCAGAATACACAAATACGTTCGATCAGGCAAAATTTCTCTGCTCCGATCGTTAATTAAAGCGATTCGTGAATCATTGGTTCGTTTGTTCGCAGAATCGGCGCACGTTCTCGAAATGTAACATACCCTGCGGGGACTATCCGGCGGGACACGAATTAAATTACGCTTCGGTTCAAGTACGACCAAGGCAAAACAGTGTGTTCATTGGATCTAATACGTCCTTGCTGCCTGGCGCTCAAGGTATGCCACGTCGCACGAGAAGCGCGTTCGATCTTCAATTCTTGATGTTTTCGGAGAACAACTCGTGCAGCGAACAGGATACGTTAAAAAACTTCAAGTCAGCCAACGAGTCCACGAAATTGTTGCAACGCGAACGAAAGACCAGTATCTGTCAGTTAGACAGAATCGAAACGTCCAAGCCTGTCTTTCGAGACAGAGGAATGAGTGTCTGTCAGTTCGATGCTTCCTCGAAATTGTGGCAACGAGATCGTGGAATGAGTGTCTGCCACTTCGACAGGATGGAGGTACTTGCCAGACCGTTGCAAAGAGACCGTGGCGGAAGAATCTGGCAGTTTGACAGAATGGACGTGTTGGCCAATCCGCTGCAGAGAGATCGCACAGGCAGCGCCTACCATTTCGACAGAATGGACGTTTTGGCTAGGCCAAATTGTTCTTTTGGCAAATCCTTGTCGAGGGAGAGGCGCGTCAGCATGTGTAACTTTCAGGAGAAGGACGAGGAAGCAGCGAAAGGTAGTCAAATGGTACGGCGTTTAAGCAGCAACAACATTGAGAAGATCGTCAAGGAGGAGGCGTCGGTGGAAGAAGCGGAGTGTGAAACGGCGATGCAGCAGATATTTCCCAAATGTACACCCAAAGGAAATAAAAATGCTTCCTATCAATTGGACCAACCGTCTTGCAGCAAAACTCCTGACCTTGTGTTCGGGTACAAGGCCACTTGCGTGTAGTGTGAGAAGGTTAAACGTATGACTTATCAAGGGAGAATATATGTATGCTATACTTGAAATTTATGCAGTTAATCATCGTTACAATTTCAAGGTATCGAAGGATACTTGAATGCATATGACATATATTCGATCACAATATGGTAACAAATAGAAATTCTTATATAAAATCGTATCTAGGTGTAACACTTATACCGACTGTATAATGTTCGAGAAATGAGATTAAAAAATACTCCTTCCTTTTAAACGTACGACTCATAAAATTCCGAAAGAACCAAACTCCGTGTACATAATGATTCGAAGGCGTCTGATTCCGAGAATAATTCTACGACGAAAAATAGTATATTTTATTAATGTTATACTTGGCTCTTTCGGTCGTGTTATTCTGTGTGAAGGAATCGTCTGAATAAATTTACACCGTGTAACAAAATAACCACAACAGAATTTGAAAGTGTACACGTTGTCAACGCCAAGAGAATTTTAGAAATGAATAATTTCGCATACATTTCGGGCTGAAAACAACGATTTTCGACATTCAAACACCGAAAGAGTTGAAGCAAGCAGTTTTAATAACTTAAGAAAGTAGTAAAAGAAATTTATAAAGGAAGATGCAAACTATTTTTTCAGGAATTGTAATTTTTTAGACGACTGTTGAAAAGATATAAATTTATTAACACGTATTACAATTTTGGACTTATTATGATACTAGAATTTATCAAGCATTCTGGCAAAAACGGCGTTGAAGAGGGACAATTATCTCCGTTACAAGGTTTGTGCCACCTTGTGATGGGATATAACGTTCCATATATACTTTGAATCCCAAGTTAAATCCACTACCCAACGTCCACTTCATAGGTTTTGAATACTACAATACATATTTAATCATTCATTCATTCTACTCGCCAAATATGCATTCACCAAGTAAGGTCTTTGCAAGCTGATTTCGAATCTCAGACAAAACACTTGCAATCACTTAATAGAATTATGAGAGTGAAGAAAGCAGTTCCACTTCACTGAATTTCTATAACAATGCTAGGAAGATTTTACAGAATTGTAGACGATAAACGGGATTCCTATAAATTTTATTTTAATGTTTAAACGCGTGAATATATTTCGTTTTGCTTTCATTTCTAAGGTTTTGTAATATTTGTAAAAGATTTCCAACATAAAATTGAAACAGAAAATCGTGTATACCAATAAAAATCTTATTATAGTTTGTTCAGACTTGGCACATTTTCTAACATTAGAAAATTACAATTGGATCGAAAATGACCAAAGGATCGAAAAGGATCAATACCGAGGCTAAGGATGTTTTAGTTAATGGGGAATTGCTAGTAAGTTTTAAACTTTCTGTTATTTCGGTTATGAATATAAAAGCTTACAGTCAACTCAATTTAGATTAATGACTACATTACATTTACAACTGGCTCTGTTGAGCCAACCAGCAGATTTGATAGTGTGGATATCATGTGCGTGTAGATAGTGTTCAATAGTGTTTCCGCTCCATTTCCTTATTTTTCATTCCAGTAACTCATATGGCTTCGTTCTCTTCTGACTCTTGAAGTTTGTGTCAGGTTTTTAGCTAGTTCGTTAAAACGTATATAGTTTATTATTGTGCGCTGTTGCAAATAAATAAAATCTTAAAAGGAAAATATATTCTAGTTTAACTCCAAGTGCCAAGAGAACAGACGTATTTCAGTTTTGCAGACTATTCGCGGACAATATAAACTGGTTGCCGTAAATACTTTTTACTTTTTAGTTGATATGTATCCATTATCAGGATCGCGGATTACGAGAACGCATTAATTGTTCAGAGAAGTCAATGCAATTTTCATGTCAACTGTGTTTTGTGTCCCATAAGAACAGATATTTACGTCCTCTATCGTTCCAAAATGTTTCCATAAACGACATTCTGTGTAATTACGATTCGTATCGTCAATATACCCGATGGCAATTTATTCGGTTATCTGTTTTTGCTAAAACGATTATTACTTATTCGCTTAAAATTTACAATTATCGTCGAGATAAATTATTATTCGTTTTAAGTTAACGTCAATTTAAATTAAACGTATAACTCTTCGTAAGTGAGTTGCGAAAATTATGCAGATATAAATCAAATGTACTATGAATTTCTATCGGAAAATATACAAATTGAAATGTCCGTTATCGAATGACAATGTCAGAGAACACTTCCATGAAATATGAGTCGGAAGAAAATGCTATCATTTGTCCAGGAACTAGTGTATTATTATGAAAATCATAACACTCGAGAGAAAAGTTGAAGTGTAAAAGGAAGGTTTACACCTGCACGTATTGTTAGCTACTCTTTTTTAGATTATGTTTTCAAATTTTCTTCAATAAGTATTCTATTAACCTTTAAACCTTCGTAACATTCAACCTAATTTCTATTTTTGTACTATAATTAGACGTTTGATACACTATAGCATTTTTTACAATTTTCACTTTTTTTATTTGAAACCGTAACCATAGACAACACAGTAGAGAAAAAATAATGAGACAAATAATTCAGACAAATGATGACATCTATCACCCTTTATCAGTATTCTATAAATAGTGTTAGCGTCTGAGTCTTTCTGTCGCTCAATGACTCTCTGCGCCAAGTCAACTATATCTGGATTTGAAAATTTCGTTTCACGTAAACTTTACAAATTTGTCGTTCTTTTTAAATTGAAAAGCAATAGTTTAAAAAGATTTACATGTACACTGCCGGTCTTAAGTAACATATGAAGAATTTGATCGATTTGTATTAACAATACAAGAATATTATTATTTGTAGTACCATCTTCTCGTGGAATCAAGAGATATATATTGTATAAAATTTTAATTGTTTATTTAAAACCTTATCAGTAGTATATTACAATTAAATGTATGATTTGTTGAAATGTCAATCAGTTTTGAATAATAATCTTTTTCGTCAACTTGGAAAAATCTTCTTTACCTTATTTATAGCTCAGACAACCTGAGAATAATAAATTGCTAAATAAATAACAAAACTATTGCATGCATAACACTTGACACTTACACATGTCAATATTTTTCTTACGTGTTCAACTCTTAAACATAAATTTTATCGTATCGTAATGTAGTATCGGGGAAATCTAGGTATAAAGTTTTCCCCGATTATTTATAATTTATTTACAATAGATTGACTATACAGAAAATAATTGGACAGAAAACGATGGTTGTTTAACTGGAACTAAATACAAAAATCACACTCTATCTCAAACAACTCTCGCAACTCAACAACACTAGCAACTCTATCTCTCAGCAACGCTACAGCTCTCGCAACTCGACAACACTAACAACTCTACTCCTCGACTTCTCGACTAACTCTGACGCTCGATTCACACTCACTCTCGGTCAACGCTCCTTGAACCCAAAATCGTCCTCCTCTAGCGTTTGTTTCTTTTTTTTTTTTCTAATCTCACTACGCTCATGCTCCGCAAGAACCAGGTGAACTTGGTCACATAGGCCTTCTTCGATGTAAACCAACAACTGAAGGGCAGACGACACTGTTCTTATGATTTATCGATCTTTGATTAGGCCTTTTTTTCACGATACTACAATAATACTCCACTATCTTCTAATAAACAGTAAATTCATTCTTGGTTTTTCTATTTGTAGTCTCGCAACTAAATTACGTTTCGTCAAGAATAAGCAAGCATTCACCTACCTTTGAGTAATGATATACCTACAATCCATTGTACGTTGAAGATGGCATCATTTTCCATCCGTATAAAACACTGTAATCAATTGTTTTCTCTGATAAACACAGGAAAATTTTATGTAGACTGAACAATATATATTGGTATGACATTTCATATTGAAAAAATGAAAATAAAATTGTTTAGTCGTTTATTACCTTTGTGTTTCAAATTCTAAGCGAATAAAACAGAAAATCTGTAAAGAAAATTAAATAGGTGCATTAAATACGTTTTACTTATCATTCTAACAAGCTTTCCTTGCAAGATTTCTTGTAATTGTTTCAAGTTTATTCATTATATGTATAATTCTGCGACACTTATAAAATTACTTTATTAATTTTAATACATTTGTAACACACGTTTTATATCTTTTTATAATGAGAAAATTTCAATTAATTCAAAGATAATTGCATATACAGTGTTGTAATTTATAAACTATTTACCAACTGTTTAATATTTCAGTTGTTGGTCATATCATTTTTTTTTTATTTATTAGAAATTTTTTCACTGTGGGGCAGTGACATGGCTAATTATTTATAATAAGTTAATACTTATTATAGATAAGTATAATGGTCATATCATAGCTAGTGAAAATGCGAATGTTCATACAAATTCATATTTTTATGAACACAATTTAAAAAATAGAATCTAACCAGAGATTTATATCATCCACCAAGTATTATAATGAATACTATACTTTGAATATATTAGATATTTGTATATATTATGTGCAACGTTCACGGGTTAATTATAGCTTCTTTTCGCAATAAAGATAATATTTCGTAATGATATTTTGTTGAAATTTGATGATTTATACATCAAAAGTCTCAAATGTTCATTAGTATAGTGCAAATTTGTATGCATTTACCAGGTATGTAAATATGAAACCGGAATTTTTGTATAGAAAATACACGTTTATTGTATGAAAGTGATTAAAAATATTTTATTCGAAGTATTGTCCATCGCTAGCTATACATTTTTCCCAGCTGTCTGGCAATTGGTGGATGCCACGCGAAAAAAACTGTCGCTCATCGAGCCATTTTCGTAGATTTTCGTAAGAAGTAAAGTGCTGGTCAGAAAGTGCGTGTCCCATCGATTCCCAACTGAACGCTTCAATCGTTTTCTTGACCGGTTTTGCTGTATGCGACGGTGCATTATCATGAAGCAAAATTATTTTGTGTTGCCTTTTTTGATATTCTGGTCTTTCCCATGGCTTTCAAACGTATGGAGACGGCTTCTCCTGTCACGTTTAATTGATCAGCGAGTTGTTGTTGCGTTTCAGCGTCATCCTCATCCAACAATGCTTGCAATTCGCTGTCTTGAAACTTTTTCGATGGTCTTCCACGTTCTTCGTTCCTCGCGTCAAAATTGCCACTTCTGAATTTTTTAAACCACTCAAAGCACTGTGATCTACCAAGAGCATGCTCACCGTAAGGTTCGACAAGCATTCGATGCGATTCTGCAGCAGTTTTCTTCAAATGGTAACGGAAAATCAATGCTGTCCGCAAATCGTACTTTCCAGCCACAAAATTCGACATGTTCAACGCTATTACAAACTATGCTGTTGTATGAAACTTGTATCGTTCTAAGTCGAAAATGTTTGTGAGATGTCAACAAAGACTTTTGGCATCAATGACGCAGTTTAGTGATAACTACGTTATTAGCTAGGGCCATCTATAGGCAAATTCCGGTTTCATAATTACAGACCTTATATATTCAAAGACTGGAAAATATACAGAACGCAGATGACATGCACAAATATATAAAATACATACTATGATATTTAGTAAGTAATACAATTCTCTACCCAGGTTTCATTTCTTTCAACTATATTCATAAGAATATGAGTTTGCATACCTAAATGCTATCATGCTATACATACACGATAACATGTATTACAAATACAGTGAAATGCAGCATCGTTTAAACACTTGAGTATCAACAGAAATCTGTGCAAAAATTTGATATAAAAGTTTCGTTGCTTACATCGAATGCATTTTGTACATTCATTTTACATATTCGGTTAGCTTAATGTCCCTTCATGAATGATACATGTGCTTTTTACGGTGAATACAAATCGGTGCTTGATTTCGTCCCCATTCTATTCCCGGCAACGCTTCGTTAACAATGCATTTTAAATTTATCGACCATTCGAAGCTCCAAAATGGACGATACACACATTTCAACGACTTATGACACTCTTTAAGCGGCAAATTTTATTTTTCAAATAATGTTTTCTACTGTTCATGAAATTATTGTTTAATAATCATTAAAAACTGTTCCAAAAATATGAAAATCTTAAGAAATTATAACGATTTCTGTGATGTTGACAGGCTACTATTTACTACTTGTTTTTTCTGACACATGCGAGACAACTTTGCTGTTTCGAGGCTCTGGGCTAAGTGCCATGAGGTCATTCGGTACGTGGCCAGCCACTTAAACAGAGTCTCTATTCTTTGGCAATGCAACGCCAGGTTTCTTTTTTTATAATGTTTATTTAACCAAAATACAGTTTAAAATACAATTTTTTTTATTCATAATAAACTATGCATTTTGTTAATGATGTTAGACAAAGGTACCGATACGCGACGGTACGACGTAGCCATACTATATTGTGTGTCGGCGCTTTACATTTTTTTTTTGTGTCTGATATTATCTTTGGATTTAAGCCGCTGGGGAGCGGAGCTTTTACATGATTTTGTTTTTATTTGATTTTTCTGTCCTGAAAAACTTGGTCGCAAAACAGGACGCTTCGGTAGTCTACTTTTTGGGTGCTGGGTAATTTTTGGGGGGGGGGNAGGATGATGGGGAGGGGGAGGAGGAAGGGGAGGGGGATGTTAAATAGGTTTATTAAAAAAATTACAATATTTACAATGTTTACACCTTTGTTATACGGGGGCAGAATATTGCGTTCTGTCGGTTTGATGATTTTCTCTGTTATTTTATTATGCATTCGGTATCCACCAATATTTTTTTGTGTTTTTTCTGTGTTTGTCTTTAATGTCTTTCTGCGGGAGGGCCATGTTGTATCTCCACCAATGCAACGCCAGGTCGTTTGCCATTAGTGAACTTTAGACGGTCGCATATTGACACCTCATAGGGTCTTTTACATTTGCGACCGGTTTGCGACTCTGCAGTTTCTCAGAGACAAATTCCTTGATCATGAAATACTGTTGCAAATGGATTTTTATCAGTGGTGAGATTTGTCACGGCATTTCCTAATTTTCTATCGAGGCAAAGAAAGGCGAAAATACAAAATTTGAAAATATATGCTGTCTGTCGAAATCACTTTAACGCTTAGAGTGCTATGGACGCATATATGCGTCTGGCGAAAGCCATCGGTAATACTATTACGTTTGTGTGAGATAAATATATGTAAATGCATTTGAATGCTAATGCCGCGTTCGAAGAAACTATCTTTGAGAGAATATTGGTCTACGGACAAACTGTTGAAAAGCAATATTTTCCGCAAAACAATGGCACGAGATCGATACATGGTATTATTACAAATGTTGCACTTTAACCATAATAATACAGCAAGTGACGATGTCCTTTTCGTAGTCATTTGCACATTACGAAAATCTAGTTGGAAAATTTAGTTTTCTAATTTATTGTTTTCTAGTTTATTGTAAATTTCAATGTTTATAATAAATAATTAATACTAAAAAATAAATCATTTAATCTCGTGCAAAAGAATTACTATAACTTATTAGGATTTGCGCTTTGAATAGTCAATGAACAGAGTTCAGTCTATCGAGTATTCAGCACTCTAAGGGTTAAAGTATAGCGCCATTTGAGTGTTGCTACTCAGATGGTAAAAAGTTGAAGCTTTCTCTCAAAAATAAACAATCGTCTCCGACAGTGTCGTAAATCTCGTGCCAGTTTGAATTTTCGTGAATTAATGAAACCGAACAAGCATCAACTTTACTCTTGCGAGTGGAACCCATACATTTCTTAACACAGTAATCGATCTGTTATAGCATTTCCTACAACAATCTATGAACTTATTTATGCCCAAAAAGTATTAGTGCCGAACAAACAAATTTTTGGAATTTTTGGAATTTTTGGAAAAGCTGAAGAATATAAATAAAATTATTAAATTTTGTATTTCTCTCAAATATTAACACCCAAACATGTGTGTAGTATTACGATAAAAAAATTTTCCCTCATTATAATATTAATTATTTATATTAAAATCGTTTATAAATTATAACATTATATATTATTATATAACGCTATATAGCAGCATAAGTTAATAGCATTATATCGACACAAAGATGCGTTGTCACTAACATGCGATTACACACACGTTTTATTTAGTACCATTTACATTATTATTAAAGTACAGTATGATCACTAGAGTTCAGATTGAGGCAATGGGAGTTTTAAAAAATTGGAATCAAGATCTTAATAGGAAAGTACGGGAAGATTCATCACCGATCGATTATGAACAGGTAATTTGTTATTTTCATCTGATATATGAAAAACAACGACTACGTAGGACGATCTAATATTTCATTTGATTAAAGCTTATAAACTAATGATAAGTTAATAATTAAAAGCAGTATTTCATATTTTTCTTATGGAACCAGCAGACTCTTAAAAAAAAACTTAACAATAAACAAAAGCTACAAGATTCTAGTATAAATCATTATCTATTATCACAAACAGTAAAGAATATGAAAAATTAACATTGCATTATTATAAACCCTGGATAATGCATAAAATCCTATCGAATATACATACGTCGTTTTTGAAAGAAACGCTCAACATACTTGTAGAAAAGGAAAGCTTATCCTCGAATCGGTATTAGGTAAATTTTTATTCCGATAGCAGATAACGGATAATAATAAAGAAAGTTCTATTTGCAACTAAGAAATAAATACCCAATCGAATAAGAATTTATTCGTATAAATATTTGTCACCACATAAAAACGTATTTCTATAATAATTCGTTCGGACAAATGTTTATTTTTATCACATCGTGAATGAACAAAGTACCAATATATGTACATATCGCAAACTTGCTTCAAAAGTGACAAAACTAAAAAAAACGCATTTTGGTGCTATCGCTATAAATGTTGTTCTTTTATCTTGATAATTTTATTATGATGCTGTTGTTCCTACTTTAAATAAGACTTTAGACTTTAGAAGACAAAAATAAGTAGTTGAAATGAATAATTTTTAACGGTCAGATTTATAGTTTCTAGTTTATAGAAATAGCTGAAATACGAGCAATGACATCGACCATAATATTGTAAATTCTCTTCGATCTTTCTGAACAAACAAATTATTATTAACGATATATAAAACTGAAATCATCGTACCGCGTTTGAGGTATATTTTGATTATTGTTTTTTGTAACTTGATCGGTTTTAAAAAGATAATTATTTGATCTTAAAAGTTAGTTACATTTAAGACAAAGACAAGATTAAAAGAAACTTTTATGAAAAAACAAAGAGATTTTGTGATGATGGAATGTCTTTGCTAAAAGAATAGAAAAATATTATGGAGCGTGGGATGATTCCACTTTTTGTAGAATTTAAAGATCCAAATAAATGTCTATTGAAGGTACAAACTTATTGGATCGTCTAACGCGTCCGCGTTGATAATTTATATAATATAATTGATATAATTTTTTACTTTAAAAATTATATTATCTAGAAATTACGTCGTTTCTTTAGATTTCAGTTAGATGTATTTCCAATTTGATTTTTTCAATTCCATTTCGATTATTGTCACTTCAGTTGAATGTAAACGCAAGTGCAAGCTATCGATATATTTGGAATTATGCCACTTTTGAAAAATGATTTTGGTATGTTTTGGGTATGCCACCTTTGGTAAATAAATCTAAATACGTATTCAATTTTTGTGGCTAAAAACGAGTGATAAAAAGAATATTAAAATAAGGAGCACACTCTAGGTGATGATGCAAGGTGTGTCACGATTGTTAACCTTTTGTTCATATTTTAAGTTGTGCCATTTTAGACTATATATTTTTGAAGAATTTCCACTATACGAAGATGAAAAGAACGATATTTAAGATCTCATTGATAAAAATATATAAACCAAGAAATTATTATGATTTCTGTTATAAAAATACTTTCAATCTATGACGGATATTTTGTATAAAGTACAATTCTTAAAATGTTAAGTTTCATTTTCATTTTTGTAATATAACAAATGATTATTTGCACGTATAATTTTAACACGATGAATACTTTTGTTACTCGCTGTATAGATCAAGATTTCGAGAATTTATTTAGTGTATCATCCCCTTATTTTCACAAGTAACGATATGTTTTACGATTAAATAACTTTATTCTCTTCCACAATACGTTTTCATCACTTGAAAGAATATAACGAATTTGTTGCAATAATAGGTCCAAACCATTATTTTGTGAAGACTAGTATTTTAGTGATTTTCAGGCCTCTAAAAAATAATACGTAAATATTGTTCGGATGAATTGCTCGATTAAAGGAAATTGATTCGGATAATTATGTTGGATAAATATTTATTCGAAAAATTCGAATAATACCTAACTCTCCCTTGGATAATGTCTATTTTGTCCATCATCTTAGCCAAATTTTATCCTCCCTTCTACTTTTTAACCTTATACAGGGTTATATGTGTATAGCAAATTGTAGGCGTGTTTAGCTATTTCACCCCTCTCTTCTAGAAACGAGCGTGAAATGATTCCTTGTAAAAAAGTAAAAAGAAAATATAAAATAAGATGTTTTCATACATCGCTTAGTTTTCAGGAATGTCGTTTAAAAATTTGTACTGGGCTAATTACCAACTGGACATGAGAGAACAATTAATAGGATGATATTCTAGGTACGAAAATAAGTAGAAAATGTAGAATCAAATATTTCCGCTTAAGGCTTCATTTTCAAGACAATAAAGTTTGAATGTGTTTAGTTAAGAATTGACTTATTGTTAAAACACCCGCATGACAAATTTTGAAATTTATTTCCATCGGAAACAAAGCGTCTTTTTTTTTTTTTTTTTTTTTTTTTTTTTTTTTTTTTTTTTTTTTTTATTAACGTGGAGGAAATCCGCACGGACACCAGGCCGCTTCTGGGGAAAGCGGCGTGGTAGTGCCGGACGTAGAATATCCTCCTGCCGATTATTTAACCCTGTCCAGTTCGAAATTAACCATAATTAAAATATACTTGATAAATTTTCCAACTCGATCTTCTCGAAAACTCAGGCTCGGACGAAAAAATGTTATTCTATATTTTATTCTTATTTTTTGGCCACTCCTCGTATATGTTATTCGGCCGTGCCCTTATAAATGACCTTTACAAACTATTTTATTCTTCCAAAACGACCAGTTGATAGTATAGATGATATATTCCTGTAAATTTAGGAATAGATCAAATACTCCACAAGATGACTCATTGTGATTGAATCAAATAACATTGTTTATGAAGCGGGCGACCTCGCCGATTTCAATGATCTTGAAATGTTTTGTCAAGGTCAACATATTATCATCATTCGGCTTTAATTTTCGAGATATTCGCAAAGTTTCTGTTTCGACAACGGTATGATTTTGATAATCGAATAGTTGCATTTTTCAATATCATGGCTGGAGTGTATCCAATTTCGAATAATGATAATATAATATAAAGCTTAATATGAATTATATCTGTCTTATCATTTAATACCTTAATTTATTTCACAGTAGCGTTATCTAATCGATAAGGTTAACGAATAATTATCTAAACCAAATCTAACTCATTAATTTCTCTATTTTATGTGAGTAGACATGATCATTGAAAATGACTTAGGTTGGGAAATATAGAAGTAACGTAACGTAAACGTAAATTGGACTAAAGATTCTTGCGAGTATCTTGAAAAATAAGGTCAAACGACACTAACGCGTATAGGGAAAATTGTTCAAAATATTTGCCTTGACAATATATTTCAATGAAATACACTGAATACTGAACTCTCTATTCAAATCGTCGATATTTCCAACTTATAGTGATTAAATGTGTTTGTATACCACTGCTTTTATTATTGCTTTTATATATTCATTAATTACATCCAATTATAATAAATTTCGTATCATTTAGTAGCACTTATATGATTACAAAAATCTGATATTATAAAAATGGAATCCGAAAATACGGCTATGTAAATATACCTTTTGCAGCCAATATATTTAAACGACAGAGATGATAGCGTGCATCATCAACATATTCCACGTTCATTCGAATGGAAAGTTACGCAAAAGCGTAATGTTAATACGACATTAACCGCGATAATTTATGGAGACATTTATTTGTTCCACCTCGATTGTAACCTTTATCGATATTGGAAAATGAATTCACGAGAGAAATAAAAAAAAGGAGGAGAGAACGCGTGCTCAGGGATTATTTAAATATTTAATAGTCAAGATTTCGTAGCACTGTTGTTTTGCGTTCATACGTTTTTCGAAGAAACTACGAATGGTTGTATGGAAAAATAAAGAATATTAAAAAGTCTCAGTGTATGCATGCTTACTCATTGTTAATTACGTACCTACATATGCTCCCAACAACACTTGATTTGTGTTGTATAAATGTAATCCATAAGTAGTATTCGTAATAGCAGTATGTTGTAATCCTACAATCGTATCACGCTCTTTCAACCTAAATCTCCTTTTTATGCGGTTACTTCAAAGGTAAAGTATATTCGCATATCTAAACTTTTCACACTGGTCCTATGCAAAATTCTTTTTACCAAGATCAATTATAGCCCTGTTTAACGTAGTAGTAGTCCCCCCTTGTAATGCATATGCGGTTTTACTGTCCAACTTAGGATAATGGGTAACCTATAACCTTTCGTTGCCTAAAATGTTGCTACTACCAGAGATATTGGGGAACGTAGCCATCTGCTGCCATAGTAGCCAGTCTACTGAATTAATAATGTACATACGACGTGATTTCGCTAATTTATTGAATATTTTTGTATTATATCTGTCCACTAATTTTTCTGTCGGGAATGTGCTTACTCAAACTCTTTTTTATTATTATTATTATTTTTACGTGGAGGAAAATCCCCACGGACGCCAGGCCGCTTCTGGAGAAAGCGGCGTGGTGGTAGTGTCGGACTCCAACCGACTAAAAACACGTCCACGATAAACCGTCCCCCGGCTGCAATCGAAAGAGAGGCCCGGGGACCGGTGTGGCGACAAACAACACCGGGCCTCCTCCGCGCCCAGTACCACCCGCTGATGAAGCGGTATATGTTGTTGTGACCATGTCACACACCACCGCGCGCCTCATCGCCGGAGCCCCTGCGTGCTATAGGCAGCCCGGTTCCCCCCTACCGGAGACTGCTTGGCGGCCCCGTCTTCGTCAACACCACACGGAGCAGAGCGGGCACCCATCCTAAAGACCGCCCCCTGCCCGCTGCTGCTTTAACTTTTGTGATCTGACGGGAACGAGTGTATCCAGCGCGGCCAACGGGCGTTGATCCTCAAACTCTACGGTTAGGGCAACTAGGCTTCGCTCGTGTCACGTAAACTTCAGGGTTGGATGATAAGAGAAAAGAAGGCAGTAACCAAACTATTAATTTTCTTTCGTCGAACTTTATTATAAATTTACCACTTACAACCAATAGAATGACACTGAACTGGAGAAAGGGGCTGCGCAAGAACAGGAACTAGAACAAGAACTGCCCCAGGTCTCTGCTTACATGCGTTTTGGTTTGAGGATGTTGAGGGGCTCGGTATAGGTTATGATGTGGAAAAGTGTCCGAAGGTCGGGGATCGATGTCTTATCTATGATGTAGACTAAGGTGTGTCATAGCTTCTGCGTAGGTTATGATGATAGGGTGGTGATGTGTCCAAGGGAGTCCGAAGCTCGGAATCGATGTCTTATCTCTGATGTAGGTTGAGATGTGATTGATGTCATTGACTCGTATAGTATTGCTAGTTGAGAAGTTGTATCGTCACAAAAGCGTGAATTATTTAGTAGGTCGATAAACTTTGTATCGCCCGTTTGCCTCGTATTAATGATGAGTTTGCAGCGTAAAAATTGATGTCGTAAATTAATTTCTACGGCACATCACTGTGATTACACGAAACACCAATGTCCTTCTGGCATTGAACACTGAGTATAGTAGTTGCATGATGTTACTAAAAAGAAATACATTTATGCCACCAAATAAATTTTGGGTTCTTAAATGAATTATTCGCAAATTCTCGTAAGATACCATTGATATATCATCGATAATCAACCAGTTTACATGACGCCACTTTCGTCTCTCCTTCAATTCTTTTCTTCTGTCATTCGCTGATGGGTCACAATAGTGCTTTTCTCAACGGGCAAGGAAAATGCGGAACGCAAAATTTTCCGCAATATTCGACGGACGGCAACCCAAGTCTTCGTATGAATCTACTTGGTCATCGTATTATACTTTCATCGGCATAAATCATAACTGGACGTAATTCGGACATAAATCTACTTTTCTTGCGAATATAACATGCTATTAAGTTGTAGAAATATCCTTCTGTATCACTGTTCAAAGCATAATGTCGGTGGTCCGATACAACAGGTTTGTTCCTTATGTACATGCGAGGCTTCACGGTCCAAACGATCTTTTATTTATTAATAAGAATTAAGGATTGGAATAAATAAGAAATAAATCGAAATAAATTGCCGCCTTTTTAATGACAATAAAAATAATTTTATTTGATTTGGTAGTATAATATTGGTCGCTACGTTAAAAAATGTGAAATGAAAAATATTTTCGACTCGGAAATATTTTAAGAAGTACAGAATATTTTGTATTTTATTTATATCTTATTTAGACACGTGCAACAACAGTTAGAATCATTCATTCGCTTGCTAAACAGCATATTAAATATATTGCAACCTTTTCAATGTATCACTCAACAATTTAATATTTGATCGCATTACATTGCAATATATTGCAACACGGAATCAGCAAGTACATGTTTTAGTAGCGGTCAAATTAAAAAACGTTACTTGTATTACGCTCAAATGTATTGTCTGTAAATTACGCTCAATGTATTAATAGCGCGCAAATTAATGGAATTATGCGTACATAAAACTTGTCACAAATTGAAGATATAGTCGTTACAGTTACTCATGTTATACAATTAGAAATGGAAATAAACCGCAGTTTAGCAGTATTTTAATTTTGCGCCGCCCTCGAAAAAGCTGCAATATATTTAATATGCTGTTTAGTAAGATAATTAGTAAAGTAAAGAATTAAATAAAAAAAAAGAAAAAAATCTTGGAAAAGGCGCACGTAACCATTTTCGGTCATGGATGGCTACGAAACACGTGCGTATGTTGTGAATACGAAAACTGTGACAAAGGAATGTTTTGGGGGAGAAAGTTAGTTGCGAGTTACTTGGGGATTAGTTACGAGTTATGAGTTGTGAGTTGTTAGTTGTCACTCAGAAATTGACTAGTTGTACCAATTTAATCGTTTTAGTTGTATTACACTACTACATTAAGAAACAGCTCCAAGTTAAAAATCGTAGTTTTCTGTATCAATCATTGTAAATAAATCTATTAAATAAATAAGTCCCTATAGAAATAACTTTACATTACTATATACCCTCATTTTAAAAAATAAAAATGATCTGAAGAGTTTTGATGCTGTTTTAGCGGCCTGGATTATCATACTTGACATTACAGTTAGATGTTGCGCCAACGTTACAGTTAGCTTCGTCGTCAGTGATGACACGTCGTCGTCAGTGTACACCCATAAGGTACAATGAGAAATTTTGGCTTCAGAATGATTCAGAAGAAGATGAACAAACTGAAAATACAATTATAGCTTGTATCACTTCTACGTCGGATAATTGAAAGACGTGATAACCAAGATACCAGTTAATTAAAATCGTTGATAATCGGATTCCGGTTAATGGAGACTCCATTGTATTCTGACTTCTCCTTATCAAATGCAGGAATTTATGGCATAGAGTTCCGTCCATCAGAAACGTAAGTACTGGCGGAAAATTCATGATAGTTGAAATATGACCGTTGCAACATTTATTGTAAGTATAATTATATTATACATCGCTCTCGAAAATTGTAATTACAGTGACGGGCGAAAGAAAGTTTCGCTATTTTATTATAATTTTATTATATTTTAGAAAACGGAATTTTACTTTACTATATGTTTCAAAATAGATTATTGTTACTAACATGCTGGAAAGTATTTAATATAAAATTAATAATAACATGCAAGTTTCAATTTTGAACATGTTTTCGATTACAACTGTATGTTGTCGGCTAGTTTCTGGTCGCAAATTCATCATAAGAAAATGTGACATTTTTCTTGCAGGCTACAACTGAAGGTGGCTACGACTGGATGTGTAAGATATGATCCCTGTTGACCTAATTCTGCGATCTGTCTTAATAGATAATACATTGCTCGCCATGTGATACACAACGTGATGGACGGAGAATCCACAATAGCCGCAAGTATGAATAATACTGTGTGTATCGTATAATGCTTTTCAGTAAAATACGCTGCGAAAAAATGCACTTTTGGAGAAAGAATATGTTCATTAATACGTAAACGATCTTATCACTATTCTATCAAAAAAAGCAGCTCCGATCAGAAAGAACCGGATATTTGTGAGTATTGCTACAGTCAACGTGTTAAGTTATACCTGAAAAACATCCAGACGTATTTTAGTTGAAAGATAAGATTTTGATAAATGGAGCAAGCAATGTCATCGTCAACAGGCTAGTATCAATGGGACTGGATAAATTATTACGTATTTCAAATAATAAATAGTATATTTCATTTTAGATCATCATCATTATTTACTAAAAATATTCTGTATTATAACATTGAATAATAAAACAAACTACCTCGGCCAACGCTCATACAACGTTGAGAGCACTCGTTCTCGTATCCAAACATCTGAACAACAGTGTAAAAATCCTTTGTTACCAAACGCTAATTAGACCGATCATAACCTACGGCTGCCCGATCTGGTATAACAGAACAGCGTCGTTAATGAAAAAATTCCGAATATTTGAAAGAAATTGCATCAGGGCTTGTCTGAGTATATATAGATCCGAACATAGTGATTTCAAAAAATACGTTAAAAATAAAAAGATCTAGGATTTGGCCAACATACACCGCATCGATTGTCACATCCTAAAACTGGTAAGAAATCACTTCGCTCAAGCTGCAAAGATAAAAAAAAAATAGCTTAATTTTCAGTTGTCTATTTCCAAACGAACTATACCACAAAAGTACACTCGAAACAGGCTATATCCCCCCAGAAGCGTTCTTATACCTAGATGAGAAATTACCTCCAAGATCAAAACAATATACCTATAATTCACCACATAAAAAGAGGAATAGGAATTAAAACAATACTTTACGAAGAAAATTTAAATGGACAGACCATAGATACTAGGTGGTACAATACGGCTATCCCGCAGAAAGACACAAAAGACAAACAGAAAAAACATAAAAAGGTATTGGTGCATATGGAAATCATAAAAAGAAAAAGAAATGAGAGAACCGCAAAACGTCAGCAACATTCAATCTCTCTCCTTGTAAAATAAGTGTAAATATTATAAATAAATCTAAATGGCATCCCCCTTACCCTCCCTACTCCTCCTCCGCCACCTTTCCCTCAGTGCCTTAGCCCCACATGAACCAAAATTAGGCTACCGATCTGTACTGTTTTGCGACCAAGTTTTCAGGATAGAAGAAGAATGAAAAGACAATATCGTATAAAAGTACCGCTTTTGAGCGGCTTGAATTCAATTGTAAACTGTAATGTTGAAAATGTAAATCAGACAGAAAATATTGTATGGCTACGTCGTACCGTCGCGTAACGGTACTTTTGCCAAAACCACTTTCTAATAGAAATTCCTTGTCTATTGAGAATATACATATGTAATATATACTTTTTTGGACAATAAACGTTATATATGCCGGGTTATCGTTAGAATTGAGGGCGCGTAATAATTCTTCATTTGAATTAGCCATCGTTTTGTACGACAGAGATTATATCTACAGGTATAAATGTGACTTTTTACAAAGTTTGACGAATAACCGTGGTGTTTAGACACGCGAGATGCTATTGACAATGTTCTTGGGTTCAATAACGAATAAACGGACAACGGGATAACTCTTTACTAAACGTAGAATACTTTGAAGCACAAAATACGTTTGCTGGGACGCTCGGTATATACTGCTCGATGTGTAACTTTTCAAGGCGATCGCACGAATAACAGACTGATGAAAATTTTCCTCGCTTTTCGATTGCGTTCGTTTGTTATATACTCGTTAGAAGCATCGAGAAAGTTCCAATCGCCGTTGCTAGACAGTTTCTGCCTGGAGTTTGATTATTAATACAACGTGTGTCCCATTATATTGACACCTCCGAGGCAAAATCACATGTGGCTAGGCCCGTTCTCGAGGCCGCATGCCGCCACAACCACATTTCTAGGGAGAACCATACAACCACTCCACACCTCCGTCAGGCAAAACGTCCATCCCGTGACCGTGGTTACGTTCGACGACTAGTTGTGTCGCCTCGAGCCCAATCTCACTATCACAAATCTCGAACAATTAGAATCAGATTGAATGACAACAATTGCTTAATTACGGCTATGATAGAATCTAGGCTAAAGTATTAGAGGATTTTCCCAAAATTTCAAAGGAAAGGCTCCGGTGTCCTTTCATCTCCGACATATATATATAAAAAAAAGTACTCGTTCTCGTCCTTTCACGAAAGTTAAGCAACACTGGACGCGGATAGTACTAAGATAGGTGCCACTTGGGAACTCTGTGTGGTGGTGTGGTGGTTTTCTTTTCTTCTTTTCAGTACTTTTTTACTTTTGTTCAAAATCTGTGGTCATATATATCGCGTTAAAAATTTATTTTTAGTATTGCCTATTAATTTGAATGGTCATTCGCCGCCTTCTTCGCGCTTTTGATTATGCTTATTTGAATTCCAGTCGTGTATTGCTGAATTACATACTTCTCATAAATCGTTGTCTAGTATACGAGCATGATTGCGTGTATATTGAATACGGTGTTCTGCGCTATAATTTATGAATTGCACAACAGACTTAACGCGTCGTTCATCTATTTGTCTGGTGCACAAAGTTTACACAAAAAATAATTTATCATTTTTATTCCAATTTGTATTCCATAGATGATGACATGGTAAATTTATCGACATATACCGAACTTGATAACAAATGTTTACTACATAATCTAACTCACTATTTCTTTTATGGTTTAAGCGAATATTTACTTTGATGTTAAAAAGACAATGAAGATAAAGTTCGGTCGTTGTAAAATTATTTGAATGGAAAGAACATAAACAGTTTAGTTGTCTTTTTTCAATCAAAACCTGTCTTTTCATATAAAGATGCGATTTTCAAAGTGGTAGAATAATCATAGAAAATAATAGATTTTATATCTGTTACTTTACATAACCATAAGACGACCCGTCAGATACGACAACGACACGGTAAATTTATTATACGCATAAAATCTACCAATGGTCAAATTATGTGACATAAAAAGTTTAATGGATAATCTTCCAAAGACGAGTCTGTAGCTTATAATGGCACAAGATTTCTTCGAAACATAAAGCTTCAGCCTCAAACATCATCTGACAAAATCTCAAGATAAATAGCACCGGTCAAAGGTACATTCTCCAAGTCGTCGAGATAATTTATCAGGACTTTGCCCATGGGTCTTAGTGGGAATCCTTAGTCCGCTTGATATATTTGTATATATATAGTAGCACGTGGCTGACAATGAGTGATGGATGATGCATATACGCGGTCAGATGGGTCGGAAACCATTACGTTTTATCGACTCCAATAGAGATGATCACCGTACTGAAAAACTCCTCCAGCGAATCGAGTTCAAGTAGTTTTTTGCACACGAATTTTCCTCGACTAGCTGAAGTTACCTCTGGAGTTACCATTCTGCGTTTTTACCATAGTATGTGCGTGTCAAAAATACTTTCATGTACAATTGGGACAAAGATATGTGGGCAGATAATGGAAGTAGAAATATAATCAAACTAATATTGGTTTTACATATTTTTATTTATTATATATACTTAGAGTGCATAGATTATTTAATAAGTGATTGAAATTAATACTTTTATTTTTGTATAAATAGGCCGTATTTAATGAAATTTCATTGATAAATATTTCCACTACGTGTCCATTTATTTTCGTTCCCGACTGTATAACTCGAACATAAGGTCGAACGACGATTATACAATATACAGTTTTTTTTTTTATTTTTTTTTTTTATTCAATATTTCGAATTCACAATTTGTCCAATTTGGACATTAGGTAGAATTTTTTGGCTGTTAGATTATCATGTGGGTGGCTACCCCCAGCGGGGTACCATCTTCGTGTTTGTTAGGTTATATCCTTTGTGAGATCTGCTGGGTGTTTCCGTACAATATACAGTGGCTCGCAAAAGTATTCGAACACTATTAGAAACTTTGTATGTATATGTTATGCAAAACATTTTGAAATCTTATTAATACTGTAACGAGACGCGATTCTATTAGTAAAATTTGAAACGGTTTTAAAAATGTATATAAAAATTTCAGGATATTTATTAAAAGCATACACTTTACAGAGACTACCAAAATATCTAAACAGTTAATTATTCATTATATTAATTATTCGCTGTATTGATAAGGCACAATATTTAGTGGAACCATCTTTAGTACATATTGTATGTTTGCAACTATTACTTATGCTACATGTTAATTTTGTTAAGAAATGTCAAGTTGGTATGATCGCTAGTTCCTACAAGCTAAGTTGGTACGACTTCTAGCGACGCTCTTTTGTCTTAGGAGTCGACCACGTGTTAATTATCTTAGTGTATCCGGTGTGTTCAGACGTTTTGTACGAAGTTTCGAAATATACAAAGTATAATAGAATCTGTGTGAATCTATTAAAAACCAACCCCAAACCTATATTAAATAACAAATTTTTCAGTAATTGTAAGTGTATATTTAAAATAAATGTCTTGTGCCTTTCATAAATATTTTCGACTTTTATTGTCGCGATGATCACGATAGTCGTGTCCCGTTACAATGCTAATGAAATTTGAAAAAGTTCCGTATAATGCAAACAATGTATTCATAAAAATTTTCTGTAATTAACGTTCCAGTACCTTCATGAGCCACTGTAAATTTAATAACAAATAACAGGACGTGAAACTCATTTCGTCACAAACAAAAACAAATAGAAAATATCTTATCTTTGACGGGCAGGGAAAAGAGCATAAACCGGGATTATTATTAGCTTTGCAAAAAACCACTTATAATATTTAAAACGCGATGTAAGAGATCAGGTGTTAGACTTTGAACGCGAGAATGTTGAAAACATATTTATATATCCCATTAGACTTACAAAATATACATCATACTCGATTTAAAAGGATTTTTCTTTTTTCGAAAATGTTAAATGTTTCTGTTAAATCAACATTTGTACATATGATTGTAAATATAATGTCCATTGAACAACAACGATGGCTTGTCCTAATGAAGATACGTTACACGCCCCTAAGTCTAACGTCAACCCGACATATAAGTTAATATTCATTTCACAAATGTGTATTTTGGACTTTTCTTGCACAGTAAATTCAAAAACATTCAAATCAAACACCTTAGCTTTCCTATTCGAAGAATGTTCAGGCAGACTTAGAAAAAAGTGAGAGAGAAATAGCGAAAGAATAATAGTAAAAGTTGGAAAAATTCGTTAAAAATTTAGATATGATAAATAATTAGGGCAAATAAATTCGCTGTTGACTACAAGCGTTGGCTAAATGTCCCGTTTGATTGCATTTGAAACATTCGGCCGGTGATCGTTCCATTATCGCTTTTCTTTCCGTAGGTGGATTCATTGGCTTTGGTTGTGCGGCGTTGCCAAGATTGATATTTCTTCTTGCATTGGGCATTCCTTGGAATTGGGGTCTGGCTCTCGCAATTGGTTGATTCATTGTTCTTTCTCTTACTATGTCTTTGTTGCGTTCGATTTCCCGTATAAATAACTCTGCCTCGAAAGCTATATCTTGTGCTTCTTGGAGATTCTTCGGTCTTCTAATCGATGTACGTATTTCTAATTCGGGTTTCAAATTTACAGTAAAGACTCTGGTAGCACGTTCAGTTTCAAGATCTATGGCAACTGCTCGACGTATTGGATCGCGAATTTCGTGTCGGAGTGCGTATATCAGTTCGTTGAGGTTGTGTCGGAACCTCTTCACATAACTGTGTACCGATTCGTTAAAGTTTTGTCGCGTACATTGCAATTTATCACGAGCTCCATTAGATGTAATACTCACGGAATCAAATTTTCTGAGGTTTTCAAACATGTCTTCATAATTCTCGATTTCAATGTGGCGGATACTGCGTTCTGCTTCTTCTTCACTGTCCACATTGTCCGTTTCGTTAGGTTTTATTTCGGTCTTTTTAGGAACAGGTGGTCGCTTTTTCTGAATAGTGCTGGTACTAGCGTCTTTGGTTATAATGGAGTTGAATTCAGATGTGGAAACTGACTGAATTTCTACTCGTAGTTCAGCGACACTCCTACCTAAGAGTTCAATCTCGCTAACGCGTTGTTGACTTTCGTCGTGTATTAGTTTATGCAAGTTACTCAAAGCTAGTTCGTGTCTTTCGAGCTGTTTTTGCATAGCGTCTAGTATGGCCCGAATATTTGGATCCACACCTGTGGCCATAGAGCTAGCAGAAGATGTGTCTTCTGATGTTTTGCTCATAGTGGTTACTATACTGTGGTCGGAGTCTGTACTATTGAAGCTGTTGCGACGAGTACGATAGTGTTCAAAAGAATCCAGTTCTTTACCTGGGTATTCTTCTTCTCGTGAATGTTGCTCTGACCTGTTTCAGTTTTGGTGATGACCGTAGTCCGCTTTCCGTAGAAGTCGTTTTCACGCAAAGTGAGCTGATCTATGCAGATGTCACGTAGAATTCAGGGTTGGATGATAAAAGAAAGGAATGCTGAGTCGTAACCCAACTATTAATCTTCTTTCGTCGAACTTTGTTATAAATTCACCACTTACAAGCAATAGACTGACACTGAACCGGAGAAAAGGGCTGCGCAAGAACTGTCCGAGCTGGCTGAAGTCTCTGCTTATATGCGTTTTGGTTTGAGGATGTTGAGGGGCTCGGTCGATGTCTTATCTATGATGTAGACTAAGGTGTGTCATAACTTCTGTGTAGCTTATGATGATAGGGTGGTGATGTGTCCAAGAGAGTCCGAAGCTCGGAGTCGATGTCTTATCTCTGATGTAGGTTGAAATGTGATTGATGTTACACAGAGATCCGCTGATCCTTCAATCTTCAGTGATGCGCGTACGCCGAAATCGTGATTTCGTTTAGACTGAACGGAATGGATCCTGGCAGGATCGCCAGAAATGTCACGTAATAAATGACGAGGTATTATAAAAAAAAGGCGAATGAACAATAGCCCGTTCGTATGCTTTATTAATAAGACAATGTTACACTTCAATTGTAGAACACAGACTGACTCACTGACTAAAGGACTGGGACCTTTACCTCCTCACTATGATTCACATATCCCACAGGTGGGAGTCCGGCTACTGTCTGTTCTCATCGTTATCGCATGACCAAGTGTTATCGACATATCCTGAGGTCGGCAGATGTCTGGCTTTTGGGTGACGTTGCAAGATCACCTGCGATCTATCGGTCTAGTGCTTTCTTGTGTCTCCGACGTGACACTCTCTAAGACAGTCAGTATCGAGCGAACATAAGCATTACCTAATATACGTATATCGAGCGTCATTGAGCTAGCGACGATTAACTCTGTACTTAACACGTTGAATGCCATGGGGGTCACCGATGACCGGCGCACCAAGATTAGTAGAAATACATCATTTAAACAAATGTCAATAATTATAAATTTGTAATTATTACCATCGCCTATCTATTATGTGCGCCCCTCACCAGTGGCTGTCGAACATAGGAAAAACCCGTTTTTCCCCTGTTTTACCTTAATGAACAATAACCCTAAGAAACGTTTCGACTTGAAAGATATTTGATGGCAATTAAGGGCCTTGACGGTAAAGTAAAAAATGCTAAATCTTGTGACGGTTCTTTAGGATTATCGCGGGTCAGAATAAGTATGACCGAGGGATGAATTATGGTTTATGGTAGGACCCGGGACGTAACAACATAGAACAATTATTTAGCAAAATCGTAAAAAATAAGTGAATCGAGTGAAATTGCACTTGCGCATTGGGGGTCACCGGTGACCTCAGTGAGATAAATTCATTAATGATGATTATACACCGTAACATATCTCTTGTAGGTAATATTTCAACATTATATATATCGCATAATAAAAAATTCATCGTGGCGCCACGGCCAAATCTTGTAAAACTGGCGTGTCATTCAACGTGTTAAAATAATTTTAAATACATTTGACGATATCAAATATCAACTTGTCTCGTCATTATTTAAATCAACACGTTAAATCATCCACCACAAAACAATTATTTATTAGAAATATTCACAAAGCTATGTTATCCCCTTCTGAGTATGTTCCTTGAGAACGCACACAATGTTCTGTCATTCTTCGTAACAATGCTTGAAGTCTTCCTTTCGTCACAGCTCTCTGGGCGTTTACCACGGTGCCGAAATGGCAATCTCTTAATTCAGATTTTAATTTTGCGGATAAAAGAGTCGCAAGGTGCCAGGCCGGGATTTAGAGTGGGCGTTGGAGGATTGCAATGGATTTTTTAACAGGGAAATCTCTTATGTTATAACTATGCATGAAGGGCTTGGTGCATTATCGTGGAATTCGTGAAAAAGGAGACACACAAAAACACCCGGATTCGGTGAAGATCAGAGCACACCTAAGAATTGTTCATCCGCTCCCCTATTTAACCCAAAGGATTATTATTAAATTATTTCATTGTCATTATTTCTCGCACAGAGCACGTATAAACCCATGAAAGCGGGTCGAACGTTGCTAGATTAGAGCGGCAGGTTGCGTTGCGACAGGTCGGCTACCTTTTGTTTATTTGTCGGCGAGATACTATCTGGCCTCGTGGATACTTTCGGTCTCCCGTCTCCGGCAGGGTACGATAAGACTGTTTTGTGAATGTCATCAGTCTTCACCATTGTACCATTGTGTCATTGTATCATCCCTGTTCCCGTGACTTTATCTCGGTCACTTGAAAGGGTCACACGGCAGAGTCATACATTTCGCCCTTGTATCAGTGAAATAAAAAACTAATACAACGACGAAATTTTTTCATTTAAAATTTCCTCGTTAATAAACATTCCATTAGTTGTTAAAATTTTCTTGATTAAAATGAGACGAAACACGATATTATTATATTGGTAATCAGTATTTTTTGCTTTCCAACATACATATTTACTGTTATACTTAAAAAATTTTATCTTTTTTCGCATTCAAATGTATTTCATTGTTTAAAAGATGTCCATACTACCTCTTATAAGTGGTTCTCATGAGAAACCAGCTCGCCTCGAGGAAAATGTCATGGTGTGGTAAGGTATACTTTAATCTCCAATATATTATGTTAATAATTGCTCTTGGCAGCAGTAACATTCAGTTCTTGTTACCTCTTAAAAGCGTTGACTTATCCTTAAAATGTCTTCCTCGACATTTCTTATAAAAAGATACTTTTGCAGTGGAATATTCTTGAAAATGAATAAATCTGCCAAGTTTGGTGCGCGTGATTATCTATACCCTCAAACGTCTCTGTTGCCATATGGCATATGCCGGATATGCTAATTTTGAAGTATCCTTTTAAATCAGAACAATCAAATAGTTTACACTGAAAAACGGCCAATGTCAGAACACTTTGTTGTTACAGAATGGCTGAGCTATGAAAAACTAAAGACAATTGCAGCAAAATATAAATAAAAGGTAAGCCAGAACCATTTACGAGTGATCCGCAGAATTTAATGGACGGCCTAATATTACAAGAAAAAGAAGAAAGATTAATGATATTATTTCGTGCACATAAATCAACATCATAGTTAAACAATACCACGAGATCAGCGATAATTGTAGGTAAACGTTCTTTACGTACATAGTTTCTTCATATGTGCAAACCATATATGTATAATATGTAATAGTTGATTGTTCAAACACTTTGATGATGTTTGCGAAGTCTGCGATATTTCGAATAAGTATCTTGTACCTTCCTTGTATATACAGTGTTAGATTCGTTTCAAATAATCACGATAATCACGTCTCGTTACAGTGTCAATGAAATTTAAAAATAGTTTGCACAGTTTATTTTATGTATAACACTGAATTCATATAATACGGAACTCTCACATTGTAGAGTAGAGTGTCCTATTGTACCAAAGTTATCAAACTTGACACAGGAATTCCCGCACACTAGGATTCAGTAATTAAAGATCCAATATCAGTTGATAAATCGCACTGAAAGTGAATGAATATGAAAAAAGTGATGGAAGTACTCATCTTTTATAGCGGATAAAAAGAAGACAGATGTACTGGTTAACTAGTGGAAACTCTAAACTCAGCATAGAAAATAAACTAAAAATCTAGAAAACGATAATAAAATCAATTTGGACGTACGGAATACCGCTATGGGGGACAACAGCAATGAGCCACATAAATAAAGAAAAGTCGCTACAATCGAAGATACCGAGAACGATAATCAACGCCCCATGGTATGTCAGAAACGAGGATATACGCAAAGACTTAAAAATACAAGGGAAGAACGGCAACGCATCCAAACCAGCTAACTTCTGAAGTGAGCAAATCTCATAGAGAGAAGACTAAAGAGAAAACACAGCCCACTGGCGTCACTAAAGAAATAAAATAGTCAAACTGGAAGATGGTATCCCGCTGGGGGTAGCCATCCACGTGTTATTTAGCAATTAAGTTAGAAAAATTGATCAAATGTCCAGCTGGACAAATTGCAAAGTACAAATTAAATAATGAAAAGAAAACATTTATATTCGTAACAGAATTCGAATCGAATCGAACAGGTAAAGAAAGGACGAAGAAAATGTTTTAGTTATTTTCAGATAGTGATATTTATCACATTGGAGAGTATATATACTATAGTATACTACAGTTTAATACTGTCTCAATTATAATTAGGAATGAGGATCTATTCAAGGTAACAAAGATTTTTAGGATAAACGTTTTATTTGCAATTTCTTTTTAGTTAAATCACATAATTGAATTCTATTGAATTTATATTGTGATTATAAAAAGAAAATCTGATCCTTTTTTTCGTTACTATCGCTTCTTTCATCTAGATGCTATAACCTTATAAAGTTTGAAAATATTGAAATGTGTACATATTCCGGAGCATTGGGATAAGCTTCCTTTTTTTTCAAATTACGATACTTCTTTTCTATCTTCAATTTATAGTGGACTGCTGCAATGTATTATTCAACCTGCACTCATTATGCTTTAATGGGTTAAAGTTAAAAATATGTGTTGATTACATAAAAGATGAGTGATGATCAGAGTATAAAATTGTGCAAGCATTTATCTTCTTCTATTTTTATAGCACAATCTGCAAGTTTGAACGGAATGAAAGAGGCAAAGGAAGAATGAAGAAAGTGTTTTGCTGTGTATGGATATCTGCATCATTGCAGAATATAGCATTCCTTTCTTTCTTGTTATGCTAATGTTCAGTGACATTGACTGAAGGCTCATACGGAACAAAGCCAATCGCGGACCACAATACGTATAGTAGAATGCTACGACGCAATTAAATTGACTCTTGGAAGTAAATATGAAACAATAATGAATTGACAATAGAATTGTGAAACTTTGTAAAACTGTTTTATTTGGCAACTTCTATATTTTCAGATTTACTAATTTCTAAACTATAAGTCATTTTCTAAATTATAAGCTAAGAATTAAGAAGCTTTTCTTGCAAGCTGATAAGAGGAGACTCTTCTTCGATTTCGAGTTATATGCAGAAATATCGGTCGGCGTTAGTTTTCAAGCTGGATTGGGTCAGTAGTAATATTAATCCGGCCAACATTATTTATATTCACGATCATATAAACAGATCTCGAGACGTATATCGAAAGCATAGAAGAAACAGTCAGAAAAATGGATCGTAAAAGATCTACGAAGAAGACAAGGGACTCGGTCTGCGTATACGTGATGCGTTATGAATGTCTCAGATGCAGACAGAGATACTTTACTCATCTCTGTCTGTCTCGCAGAATGAGAACTTTATTGATCTCTATGTTGATCTTACACGACCCAATTTTCGAACGATTTTCCCTAGCAAGTGTCGAGACCTGTTTATGCGATCGTTTTTATATTAACACCTTTGCCAGTGACATCAACGTATTATAATTAATATCGATAATATCGATAAGATGCACGTTGTAAAGCGTTGGATTAATATTATTACTAACCAAACCCAGCCTGAAAACTTGAGGCCAAGCAGCAGGATAATTTTGGATATAACTCGATAACTAAGGCCGATCGTCGGTTATATGTATGGGAAGCAATTATTCAAAATATTGAGCTTTACACGTGACCTTTTTTATTAATGTTTACCAAAAATAGTAAACATTTAAAGTAGCATATATAGTAAATAGTAAAATATACCTATATACATATATGTAAAACTCCCTAGGAGTTCAAACATGGACAGCACGATTTTCTTTTGTTTCACGGACAGAACGACTTTCTTTGTTTTACGGAGAGCCATTTTTTCGAGAGACACGTTTTCAAACGAACGGACAGAGAGCAACATCAGAGATAGACAAGACCATAGAAGAAAGAGTAATTATTTAAAACATTGAAAATTGACGGAGAAAGATCGGTAGCTGAGGACATTGAAAATCGATTCTCGATTTTCAAGTNAGATACTACACAAGATTTATTATTTATTGTTTACTGTTATTAATTGGTTGTTTATTTAATTATTACTGTTATTAATCGTTGTTAATTATTAATTGTTATTTACCCCTGTATTTTATTCAAATAGTGTCACAATAAACTCGATTTTCAGACTTCAGAATCGATCCCTGAATAAATCGAAATTTGAACCTTATATATATAACGCTATATATGTACCTAATTGTAGCCGTCCATACCGCAACTATTGTAAGTTTGTGTATATTCAACCTCTTTATTAACACTGGGTTTACGGCCGTTACTTATATACCTATGTATCCCTACGAGCACCCGTCAAATTGACGGGTGAACGAAAATATACATTTTCTTTAAAAAATCGATTTATTCAAGTTAAGCCTGAATTGAACAATATTAGGCTTCACGTTTAAATACATTATTAATAAGTAGAAAGTCTTTTTTATCACGGAAATGATAACCATAATATTAACGGTATAGGGTAATCATATTTATTGGGCACATTTTTTGCAAATATACTGAATTTTGTTTGTGCATTTTCCGCATACGATCTTTTTGCAATATATACAACAATTATTGCTTCTATTTTTTTTTTTGCAGAAGCCCACTTGGCAACTTTTTCGCGCTCCCGTCGTTGAAGATGACAGAAATGAAGCGTCTGATCTTTGGCAAATGTTCTCCTTGTTTTCTCCAGCTAATCCCTCGGCTAAACAAAATATAAACTCCTTTCTGGATATTTTCGATTCGGTGCACTCTTTATATAATATCCACGAGTTTATCGCTGCCAAATCTAGAATATTGAAAAAAAATTGAAGGGGCCATGGGAAACTCCCTGCTTTCACACTATATTTGCGTGCCATCTGGTCAACGATGTCCACGGCAAATTTTGTTTCGACTTTGTCCTTTTCTTCTTTCGCTGGTTTTGGCAGTTCTCTTTTGTTCGACCGGATGATCCCAACCAAGCTTGTTTTTTCTCGTTGTAGATATGGTTCGGCTAATTTTAATATTACAAACTCGTCCAACGATTTTGAGCATCGAGTTTCATCTTTCCCCATAAAAGGGAAACCATTCAAAGTATATTTTGTTTGGACGTCAATTGCTAACCAAAACTTAATGCCAAATTTATGAGGCTTATTCGGCATATATTGCGTAAACCTGCATCGGGCTTTCGTTGGAAATAATTGTTCGTCTATTGAGATAATCTCATATGGCTTGTAACAAGCCTGGCTATTACTTATAAATCTGTTCCATATTTCGGATATCAGCGCAAATTTATCTGTTTGTAATCTTTCGGATCGTTGGACTTTTTTGTCAAAGCGGATAAATCTCAGAATTTCTGTAAATTTATCTCTGCGCATTGTGTTTGCGAAGAAAGCGGGTCCCTATTTTTTCGACCATAGATAAGAAGCTTTCAATGATCTCGCTTCATATGCGCCCCGGGCATATAGAATTCCTAGAGAACTACGTAACTCAGCAACTGTGATTGTCCAGTCTTTTTTCAAAACTCGATACGCCTTGGTTTCAGTCCAATCTTTCATGTGTTCCATTATGTGTCTGTCAATTATCAATTCGAAAGCGCTAGTTACACAACCCGATATAATATTTCTCTTAGCGTAGCCAGTAGGCCCTGCAGTATCCTTGAATATTATACGAACGGGCGTCCTACCCCTAGATCCGCCTGCTTTCAGTTTTATGCATTGTGTCCCGTCAACTGCAATTTCAATTTCACCCATTACGTTTTGGGATGTGCTTGGAATGCTAGTCCTCTCATCCTCGGAGTCAGAACTAGAAAGAATACGCATGCTTTTTTCGTTGCGACACACTGTCAAGAAGTTTTCCTCTTCACTATCCGAACATCCTTCTATCTCTCCATTTTCAATGTATTCAGAACTTTCACTGTCAGCTACGCTTTGGCCTAATTCGTACTGATCTTCTTCGGAGGTATCCTCAGAACAATCTTCATTAATGTTGACAATTTTGTTCAATATCTTATTATATCTCCTGGATTTACTCATGATTGCTAGAAAAAGGAGATAAAAAAATACTGAGCCCAAATTCAATTACCCTATTGTAAATACTTACAATAAGCAGAGACTTTTGCACACTGTCTTTGAAAAACGTTCTTACACTGTCACTGCAGAAATAATACTAAAGATCATTTCTTGCTTTAGGAGTTTCTTCGGCGATAGGCATAAGCGATTTCGTTCAAGACGAAAACACTCAGGCCATACAATCCGCTCTAGTTTACATTATCGAGGCGCGATTGAGATAACGAATTGGAGGCATCTTAGTAAAGACATTTTCTTTCATTCTTATATTATTTGCCAAATGTCCAACTGAACAAATTGTAAAGTACAAATCAAACAATAAAAAAAAAAAGAAAATTCTTATATTTATTATTGGAGGAATGATTTTACGAACAAAGCAAACATAAGGATTGTTTATGAAATTAGCTAGGCCGTCAATTTGACGGGGTTCGTAGAGATAGGTATACTAGATACAAATTTCAAAAATTAGAAAGCTTAGAAAAAAATAATTGTGTGTATAAATTTTTTGGATGAAATTATGGCGGCACCCGCCACGGAACTTTCCGTCGGCTTCTTCTACGCTTCTTTCGCCGAATCCTCGGAAGAACACATACGGGGCAACCGCCGCGGTACATCTAATAAACGCGTGCTAGTGGGGATATCGATGGGCAACTAAGGGAAGGATCTGTTTGTTCTCGAACAAAAGATTCATTCCGTTCCGGGCTGCGACGTACGTAACGTCTCCCGTGTCAGTGTGAAACAAAATCGTTAATCGTTGTTAATCGTCATTCGCTGTTAATCGTTAATTGTTGTTAATCAAAATAGTTAATTGTTATTCCGTTGACTGTTAATTTGTTAAACGCTAATAAACCGTTGTTGTTAAACGTCGAGAGTATAGTTTCTTGCGAGCACTCACACCAACTACAATCTCAAAATGATTAATTTACGATACAAAATGATTAAAATTAATACTATGGTTTTTTGGGATATTTCATTTCGAAGTTTAAAATCTGTCAAATTGACGGGTTCCGTAAACCTAGTGTTAAACATAAACAGTGTCCAATTTATTAACTTATCTATAAAACATCAATTTGAAAACCGACTTGTCTAAAATTAAAAGCGTTTACCTTTGCACTTCGTAACAGCGATTGAGAATTATGCGTTTGAATAACAGAATAATCGCTATATGAAAGCATGGCAATATGAAAAGATTTCATCGCTACGAAAGGAATGAAGTGTGAAAGGGATTCCATATCTGCCTAACTACATATGTACTGGTGTATCACTGTATCACTGGTGTATCAACGTATATCACTGGTTTTAAAAACATTCCTATTTTCCTATGTAAGTAGGTAGTAGCAATTTTAGTAGTAAGAATGTCATTTTCACAGCTCCCTTAGATATCATGATCTTAAAGAATGATGTACTTACATAGAGTAGGCCTTGTTATGCTTATGTCGAAGCTGCAGGTATGAAAGAAACACCAACACGAAGATTTTCACAGATAGATTTCACCTCCGATAAAGAGTTTATAACCAAACGCAATAGTACTATAAGTTAGGTAAAGATATTACAGTTTTTGAGATATAAAATTTTGTGATATAAAATGCTATGATACTGTTGTAACAGTACGAAGTCGCTGCGTACAACTTCACTCGTACTGAAGATGTCTCTGGAAGCGAAATAAATCGATTGTTCGATCAAGCGGTCGTATCGCTAACGATTGTGAATATTTAAAAAGAGAATTGGTCCTCGAGCTTTGTCTCGTTCTATACAAAAATGTATATTTTTAAAAGCGTATAGATCGTGTTGTTGATTTCATTACTGTACCATATTAAAGTCTGTAAATAAGTAATGTATAAAAACCACGTCGTGCATTGAATAGCCCCGACGCAACAATATTTGTAAATAACAAATTTGTAAATAACAAATGGAAAATTTAAATCGGTCTTATATGAAATAAACATAAGAAGAAAGATTCTCCAGTAGAAAATAGTAAAGAAATACATAAAGCATTACTGGAACATATACTTATTTGGCCGATGGAAGTCCGAGGAGAATTTATTTATTTATATAAAACTTGTGAATGTTTTGATTTTTCTAGTCTGTCGCCGCCAAATATTCAACTAATGCAACCGAACATATACTCTAATAACTATTTCTGTTACAAACAAAAGCATTGTTCCAAAATTTCTATTCGTATCACATATTTTCAAAAGATTTACATCTTTTTATCTATCATATTATTCTCTTCTTCAACTATTTCGTAAAAAGTTAGGAAATTAACAAAAGTGATCTTATAATTTTCTCATATGTATTCATATAATATTTATTATATATATAAATGTATATAAAAACGTGTTATATGAAGTATTATCTGTAAATAAATTTTTATATTTTTATAAAATTTGATCACATTTACTCGATATACATGTAGTATCGGGGAAAAGGCCAAAAAGAGACATCGAATGAACTATAAACAATATCGCGAGAGCCGACCGCCGTNTGGGCTCATCAATGTATCGTCGGTTCTTTCGAGTGAATAGTTTCGTGAAAAAAGACATACGTGACCCTGGCCACGAGCAGCTGCGTGACACGTGCGTGGAGGGTCTAAGGAAAGACAAAGAGAGTATGAATTGAGAGTCTGGGTTGAGAGAAGAGTGTTAGGTGAGAAGTCACAGAGAGTGGATCGAGAAGTCACAGAGTGTGCATCGAGAGTGTGTGGCTAGCGTTGTCGAGAGAGTGTGGTTCGTTTGAGAGTTGCAAATGAACCATTGAGTTGTTTAAATTATGTCCAGTTATTATTATGTTATTAGTTTCTAGTTCGTATTAAACAATCATCGTTTTTCTGTCAAATTAACACCTGTGCAATCCATTTACTTTAAATAAATCACTAATATCAGTACGTTCCTGGGGGTTCGTCTGTGATTGTTACTACATTTTGGGGGTTCCTCCGGGTCCGATACTACATACATACATATACATGATACGAACAAAAGTTCATGTTATAATTTATAAATCTGTTTAATTCTCGATTTATAAGAAACGAATGTTTACGTATAATTTTGCTAAACTAAACTTTCTCGTACTTTACGAGTTAACGGATTTTCAAGCAATTTAATTACGTAAACGGTATATAAGAGATCGTGTTTGTGTTTCCAGGAATTAGTGGATCGAGTTACGTTTCGCACCGATAAATTCCAGTCTGCTTTCAGAATTTCAATCTATTGTGTGCACTTGACAAATGGAGATAGTATTTCTACGGAATTGTTAGCCATTAAAAAAATGAGAATCGTAAAGTTTAATAAGCCAACGTTTGTATATTTTTCTTCCCTTTTTCCCCGTAAAAGTTTTATAACTTGTCTCATTCGGTAAATTGGCTTATTGGCGTAGGTTCATTTAACACGTAGACGGACACGTTATCCCATTTAAAAAAAGTCAATATCAATTGTGTTACCGCATTGTTGTAATTAAAGATGTAAATTATACTTATCATATTGGAGCAAAGATTGTTTTATTATTGTTTTATTCAGCACACTTGTTATTTAAGACTTGGGAAAACATTTATACAGCAATCACGCCACTGTGCGCATTTGTGGCGCGCGCCTCCCTACTTAGGCGGACTGGATCGCCGAAGCGAAAGGGTTAAACATTGTGAAATTTGTAAAGATTTAGTGCCTAATCGGAGAAGATCAATCGAGTGTCTTTTCTATAATCACCTGGGTTGATCAGATACATAAAGTTCCATGGTTATCGTATTGTGGTGATTTTCCAGAATGATTCTTGTAATAACTACATAGTAGCCTTATTTTTTCGAAAATCGATTTTATTATGTAGGTCTTTACAAATATACCATGGAACACTGACTACTGTTTTAAGAATTATAGATTGAAGGCTTTATTATTGATTCGTGTAGCAACAGTGTGTTTTCGTGTGTGGAATGCTTAATCGAGTTTGAAATGTTTACTAGTAATGTTTACCAGTGCATACTTTCCTTTTTAGTCTGAGTTTGTCCTATCTTTTCGTGAATGTGATTTTTCCAGGTAAATTTGGAGTTCAGATATGGACCTAAATGACTATCTTAGTTTGTAGTATGGTACGTAGTATGGTTGAGCATAATGGGAAGTATACCGGCTTTCTTTAACGTGAAAGTAATATGATTGCATTTGTTCAGGATTAATATTATTCTCCGTTGGTTTAGCCAATGTTCAAAGTTTCGATGTGTTTGTGAAGTAAATGAGAAGCTGCCACGGCATTATCGTGGGTGGTTATTATGGCTGTGTCGTTTTCAAATGTGAATAGTGCACTATCTGGACCACTAGAGTTATCGACTGGTATAGGGAGGTCTACACAATGAGCCTAAGACGCCACCCTGGGGAACGCCAGGTCTGATTTTGTGAATGTCAGAGATACTGCCTTGTATTTTCACCAAAAATGTTCTGGTCTTGAGATAAGACTTTATTACATGATAAAAGGTGATAAGAAGGTTTAGTTTTATTTTATATAACAGGCCTCCATGTCATACTTTATCAAACGCTTTTTCGATGTCGAGAAATGTAGCGGTGGAATATTGTTTCTGTTCTGCTTGTTCTACCTTGTTTGATCGTAGAATGATTTCTCTAGAAGCCAAATTGGTGCGTAAAAAGACCTTTTTATGAAATGCACTCCTCTCAAGCACTTTTTACATTATTGGAAGTAACGAGATAGGTCAGTACGATACAGCCAACTCAACATTCTTCTTATGTTGCGTATATAGCATAGGGCAACGTAGGGTAGGTAGAGAAGTATTTAATTCCAAGTATAGCATTAAATTTCGTTATATTATAAGCATCCTGATTGCTTTCGAAGAAAGTTCTTTAATAATTTTATCGTTAATTAAGTCCAAGCGGAGATGTTTCTAATTTTAATGTCTGCGATCATTTTCTTAACTTCTTTTACTGTAGTACTTTTTATGTCTTATGAATCTTCTGGGGTTGTTTACGCGAATAGGGTCGTAATTGTGATATTTGCGAGTGTATTTGATTCTTTGGTTTGAGATATTTTATGTAGATATTCGGCGAAGGTAGTGGCTTCTTCTCGTGAACTTTTTGTCCAAAAGCCGCCAGTTTTCCTTACAGATGGTAGTAGTAAGATAGGTGTTTTCAGCTTATGGTAGCTTTCCAAAAGGAGTATTTGATTGTGTTGGCACATGAAATACAGAACATTGATGAAATGATGGAAGTATGGAACCTGCATTTATGAATCACTCTGTATAATGCATGTATCCAAAACGAATCCTAAACCGATTGCAAATTATATTTATAGAATATGATAAGCATCGGTTTATCCAATGAACAAAATGTTTATTATAACAATGTTATTTCATAACATGCAAACTGTGTTGAGTAAGCATAATTTCTTTGTTTCGTGTATAACGCGCAATCTAATATTTTATAAATATACTCGAGTATGAACTCGAGTTATCATTCTCTCTTGTTCATTATCGGCAATAATTTTCTTACTCTTTAATTTTCAAAGCACAAGTATATCGCGTGCAACCAGTTAATCGAAATATTCATTATAAAAATTTAACTATTATTGATCGAGAAGTGTAACACTATTGTAACACTGATGTAAATATTCATATTTCAAAATATAATTGTTAAATGTAATTTGTGATTTAGGTTAATGTAACATTGAATAATTTGTCCTTAGTTCATGAATGAAACAAATATTTTCTATTAGCTTCCATTATTTCTTAAGTAAATGAAAATAAGATCAAGATTTTCTCCTCTATTTTAATTTCTCTACCTAAATACCATATGTGTTATATATGAAAATATAGTAAATCACAAATATGGTTAGCAAAAATTAGGGAATAATAATGTGTAAATATTTCCTTCTTATTTCCTTATTTCCTTCAGTTTAATATTATTTGCTGTGCTTGCTCTGTGTAAATAATGTCTTAATAACAGGTACTTATATAAATGAAAAAGAGTTTTATATGTATGTAGTATCGGACCCGGAGGAACCCCCAAAATGTAGTAACAATCCCGGACGAACCCCCAAGAACGTACTGATATTAGTGATTTATTTAAAGTAATTGGATGGTACAGGTGTTATTTTGACAGAAAAAACGATAATTGTTTAACAAGAACTAAAAACTAATAATTCAAACAACTCAATGGTTCATTTTCAACTC